>SJXO01004914.1:17320-35556 GCA_006408615.1 Connochaetes taurinus
TGTGTGTGTTGGTCTGTTGTGGGGTTGTGGTGGGTGTTGGTGGGTGTTGGTGTGGGGGGGGGGGGGTGTGTGTGTGTGTGTGTGTGTGTGTGTGTGTGTGTGTGTGTGTGTAACAGATACATAGTATTTGCTTTTGGTCAGGTTCAATTTTTGCTATCTTATGGCTTGATGCTAGGAAGCTAAGCAACTTCTCCAGCAGCCTCATTGTATCTCCCCAACCTTGGAATCGCTTGGTTCTGGCTGGATGTGAAATCTAGTTCTTTTTAACATAAACAGAGCTGCCGGGTTCAGAGTATTTGCTCATGGATAGACTTTTTCATGTTCTAATCTGATTTCCATGTGCTGAGGCTAAGAGCAATGGAAGGTCCTTGGGTAGTAATAAAAGAATAATAATGATGATGATATATAACATGTATTGAGCATTTACTAGGCTCCAGGCACTGTTCCAAGCCCTTCACAGGCAACTTAATACTTAACAACCATTTCAAAAGGCAAACTCTCCCCACTTTACAAATTAAGAAATTCAAAGGCAGAGGATAAGTTATCTGCCTGAAGTCACACAGCTGTACAATAGAGGGCCAAGATTCCAAACCAAGACCTCACGATTCCTGAGCTCTCTCTCTTAACTGCGGTGCTGTATTGTCAGGGCATAAAAGTCAGCCTTTCAAGCTCTCAAGTTTCTAGCATAAGATGCTAGTTGGTCATAAACAAGTTCAGGCTACATTGTGAGGGTTGTAGCCAGCTGTGATTCCTGGGTCCAGCCCAAGGATTGCAGCCAGATACCTCAGGCTCCCACTCTCTCTGGTGACCTACCACAGTTCTTAGATATGTCTTTTGCTGCAATACACAAGCGTCTTCCAAGAGGGAGAAAACCCAAACACAGATGGTTTTCATCACCCCTGTTGAAAGACTCACCCTCTCCAAAGCCACTTTCTTTTCCTGTCATGTGGAGACCCCATGAATTCCTGGTGCAGGTCATGGTCTCCATCACTATCAGAACAAAGACCCACCTGTTCCACCCTTCACTATCATAATAGGGTTTTGGCTATTTTAGCTCAACATCCCTTATTCCATGGCACCCCTTGAAGCACCCGCTTTCTCCTCAGGAACATGACTCTCCTCTGCTTCTCTCCTTCCTCACCTCACCAACATCATTGATAAATGACGGTTCAGCTCATCTCCAGAGACCCAGGTCAACCTCCGAAGGGTCCGTGTCAGGCTTAGGGCATCCACAAGATGGCACCCAGGGGGAGGAAGTAGTTGTGGGTGGTGGGGTGAGCTCTCATAGGGCGGGTGGAAACTTGGTGGATTCCAGCTAGAACCTGGTCCCTTCACTCCGCTTACAACTGAAACTGACATGAAGAGCCTTCTGCACACTGAATGCTTCCCTTTCCTCTCTCCCTGCTTTACTTGTAAGCCTGATGAGGGCAAAAATGTAGCCTGTGTTTTCTTTTAACTTTTGTGCCTCAACTACCCACCACAGTATAAATTTGTTCCTTTAAAAAAAAAAATCAACTCATATCCGTCTAGTAGGCAATTGTGTTATAAACTCAATATCACTGATTCCGCTCATTTCTCCTACCACGTGGTAAGCTTCATGGGCAGCACTAGGAAATGGCTCAGGGATCCTAATCGCCCCTTCTCAACCTTGAGGCTCAGCCTGGGCATCACAGGCCCCCTTTCCTTAGGGAATATCCCCAGGCTTGGTCCCCTGAATCCTCCTCCTTCTTCTCCTTTGGCTGCTGCCTGCTTGCTCCTGTGGCCCTTCAGAGTTCACACAACCATATGCCCTTCTTCCCCACTCCTGGCTTGGTGCCACCATCTCCTGTTCCTCACCCAGCTCAGACTTCACAGCCCTGTCCTGTGGACTCGCTTTCCCAGCCTTGATTCCTGAACACCTCTCCTTGGCCTGAAACCAGAACATACCCTTCCAAGCCCTCCTTCCTCCGCTCACCTGAGACGGGAGGTCAGACGGCTCAGTCTGTTCCCTTTTGACTTGGATCTTCCCTTTCAGCACCCAGTACCGTGGCTTACATTTACTTTGCCCCCCTGCGCACCTCCCCACCCCCACCAGGTCTCTGTGGTTAACAAGAACTGCAGTGAGCTTCATTTTCCTAATCCTTTAAGGCTGTAGGAGATCCCAATACTTATTGAGGTTTCAGTGGTGACTGAAATAGAAGAGTGAGTCTAAACACCTGTCCAGTTTAAAACTTCATCAAGATCACACTATCATTTATTAATGTCTATTAGATGCCTGATATTAAGCTGGACGCGTTACAAATATTACCATCAATACCCAAACCCATACCTTTTGGAAGACAGCATCAGCTTCACATAGGAAGAAATTGAGGCACCAAAGCATGCTTTCACTTGCCCCTAAGTCACCCTTAGTGGGTGTGAAGCTGGAATTTTACAAACTGGGGAACTGGAATTGAAAACCAGGTCTCTCTCACTTCAAAGCCTGGGATGCCTCAGTTCCCTTGAAGATTCCCCAGATAACTCATTTCCACTAACCTCTGATCCCTTACTTGTTTGCTCTGCAACCTTTACTAAAAATTCCAGGGAAGATTGTCAACAAAGCTGCTACTCCCTGAATCTTTTGCACCAAATCCTAGTAGGTGTTACTGAAAGTCAGCAGGTGCATCATAACCTGTGGCCACACTGACCTCCTTCGTGGACCATGGTGGCTGGTCCTTTCTGCTTGACTCTGTCAGCCCTTTCCAAAATTGCTAGGAGATAGGGGACAGGCCCCCGGGGCTGGCCAGCTGCAAGTTCAGAGTGAGGGGAAACAGTCTCATGGAAGGCTCCCAGAAAAGCTTTCCCTATTATTTTTTAAATTTTTCTACAGATATTGTTAAGTGTAAATCATTATTTTCAGCAGGCCAGAAGTTGAGCCTAGACTTCTGAATACCAGCTCCCATTTGCAGCAACATGGATGGATCTAGAGATTACCATACTAAGTGAAGTAAATCAGAAAGAGAAAGACAAATACCATACAATATCATTTATATGTGGAATCTAAAATACGGTATCAATCAGTACATCTACAAAATAGAAACAGACTCAGACACAGAGAACAGATTTGTGATTGCCAAGGGGGAGAAGGGGTGGGGAGAGAAAGAATGGGAGTTTGGCATTAGCAGAGGCAAACTATTATATATAGAACAGATAAACAACAAGGTCCTACTGTATAGCACAGGGAACTATATTCAATATCCCGTGACAAACTATAATGGAAAAGAATATGAACAAGAATAGATATATACACACATACATATATATCAATATGTATGTAAAACTGAGTCACTTTTCTGCACAGAAGAAATTAACACAGCAATGTAAATCAGCTAAACTTCAATAATTTTTTTAAATAATAAAAAATAAAGAATGGCTCTTACATTCTATTGGCATATCTCCAAAATAGGAAGAACCAGATGAAAGACGAATGAATTGAATGAAAGATGAATTGATAGATGAACACTCCAAGGCAGACATTGCCAATCCTGCGCTAACTGACATTGACCAATCTACTTAATACTTTTCAGGTTTCAGCTTTCCTTACCAGTAAAATGGGGATGATAAAGCCTTCCATCATAGGTTTGTCAGCAATGATTAGATCACAGAGTATGAGGTGCCTGACACATTTTAAAATTTTAAGCAAATGCTCTTTCTTCCCTGAGCATGCGTCAAAAAGCTCCCCTTTATCTGTCTTCCAAAGACCAGACGCCAGATAAACTAGCCTGAGTCTGTGAGAATTAAGACTTATAGAACATCTCAAAATGAAAAGCAATTTTTATTCCTGAATACATAGAGAAAATTTAATCCAGAGAAGGTCTGGGTAGTTGAGATTCTGCCAGGCATATTTTATGGCCAAGGAAGCAAGGTTTATAATTGCAAGCACCATTTACATAAAACTATTGCTATATTAGGGATAGTTTGTTATGTTTGAAAACAAATTGTTCCCATGAAATTACAAACGTTTTTCTACAATCACAATTTTACACTATTTATCATGGTATTCTGGAAGAAACAGAGGTGAACAAAGGTGGACTAAAGTCTGTTTCTAGGACTCATGCTCAAGCACCATGAGTTTGTTGGGTTCGAGTTAAGGCTATCTCTCCTTTGACCTTTCCTTAACTAATGTGATAATTGCTAAGCCGCTCCACCATCATTTCATCAAATCTCAGCTTGTTCTTTAGTTTTTAGAAACGTTTCAATTTTCCTGTTCCTTCCTATCATCAAGTGAACACTTTCTTTGAAATAATTTTATTTCCTTTCTTTTAAACTTATTTTTGGCCTCATCTTGCAGCATGTGGGATCTTTTAGTGCCCCCACCAGGGATCGAACCTGTGCCCCTTGCGGTCAGAGTGCAGAGTCTTAACCACTGGGCCATCAAGGAAGTCCCTGATTTTTTTTCTTTTTTAGAAAGAATCATGATTATAGAGGACAACTCAGTAGAGGGAGAAATCATCCATGGAATAAAAAACACGAAGTACTAGTGCTCTCTGTAGGGGGAGTGGAGGAGAAATGAGTAATTGCTCTAGTCCATCTCACCTCAGCCTACAGCTTCTCAGCAATCACAGCTGTGAGAACATGTCCTATTGTTTTTTCTTAATTTGTTTTATAATCTTTCCTAAGAAGGAATTGCAGGCTTGTAAAATTTCAAGTTTATCTAGTTACTGCCTTTTTTTTTTTTTTTTAGTTCAACAAGTACAAATAAGAAGTTTTGGTAAAAGTGAGTTAATCCAAATTCTGATCTCCCTAAACTAAAACAAGCCATCATCACTGAGCTATACTCAGAGATGCTATGGAAATTTTAACAGGAGAAAGAAGTCGTAATGTTTTTAAATGGAGAGGAGAGCCATTAACTTATATGGTCTCAATTTTAGTGGTTGATATTACCAAAACTTCTTAATTATACTGGTAATTTTAAAAATGCATGCCATATGAGAATATTTAAGTGGTTTTAGTCTCAGGGTTGGAAATGAAAATCTCTGAGGTTGAGCTAAACAAATTCTTATTTACCAAATGTGGGAAAATTTCATTCATATGACTGAGGGCAGTGACAGTCATGAGAAGTCTCCTTCTGAGTCTATTTTTCCCTACTGTGTGCATTCCTCCTGGGTGGTCCATGTGGCTGGCCACTCTTGGTGACGTTTAAGCATGGTATTACTTCATACGCTCCATCTCAACACTGAGACATCATTTTTGCCTGTGCAAAAAATAATATATATATATAACCTGCACCAAACAAGAATGACTTGTATAATCAAAGTAAAATAGTAACTTATCAAAAGGCCATTTTTCTTTTGAATTCATTTTAACATAAACATGGCCGTAAGAGAAAGGCATGGACCAGGAAACTATTTGAAGAGCCCACCAAGAAGTATGTTCCAATGTACAATCATATTGCTTGTATTCCCTTCTTCTTCATTGCTGGTGGAGATAGAAGGAGTTATGATAACATGTAGACACCATTTTTCTTTCTTGAACAAGGATACCACTGCTCATCAATTTCACAGGCAAGGATAAAACATATCCCTCCCACCTTGAGCCTAGCATCAACTTTATTGTGGAAGCTTCCAGCCTTTCTTATTGACTTTGAGCAGTCTGAATAGAATGAAGGTAGCTGGGTATGTACATGGTCAGTTAGGCAGCTTTATTGACAACAGTTGAAAGCATGGTGGGAAACCCTAAAGGCGTGATTCTGTGGCAGTCTCTATGGGTCAGCAGTATAGTTCCCCATCTCTTGTTATAAGAATAGGCCTTCTCTCCTATTTCTGGGAGTAAGGATATCTCACAGAGATCTTGGTCTTACCTTGGAGCTACACTTGTATAGCGGGTGACTGATAGAATCAACATAGTGGTGCCTCATGCAGCGTCGAGGATCCGAGTCCATCATGAATGAGCTCTCTGTTTTGCTGTCTGTATCTCCCATTAGCGCCAGCAGGGAGAGCATAGAAAAGGATGCAGCTAGTACATGATTTCTCATTGTTGTAAGGGAAAACTTCTCACGAAGAACAGCAGAGGGAGGCAGAGGACTAAAAATTGGGAATGCCTTCACTTCCTAGGCTCCAGTTCCTTTCAAAGAAAGGGCAGGGTCTGGATGGAGCTTTCTGCTTGTCATTGTCCTTTGTATGGCGGAGTTTCGTCTTACTCTTTGCACTCGCGGTCCATCATCACTGTATCTGCTGCACAACTGGAATGAAAGCAGAAATTATTTTCCCCAGAAACATTTATCCAGAAAAACTAATGGAACCCTGGAGGTACTGAGTAGAATTTTTTCCATGTCATTTATGAGTTGAGAATATTGGTTTCTAGACTGTCATTCTCATAAGCTGTCAGCCATTTCGTACCGCTTCCCCCATAGCTTATGGTATATATTTAAAATCATTTGAAGGTGGACACAATGGTTTAATGAAAGTACATATTGACTCTGATCTCTGGAGTCCATGTTCCAAGGAACAAGAATCGTTTGAACCCATAGTCAAGATTAACCATGTGGTTCTGGCCTTAGCATAACTCAGTTGGGTGGTCTCATTCTTACTCCTGGCTGGTGGGGGCAAGAGGGTCTATTTAGTATCTCAGTAAGCTTTGATGTCCATGTAAGCTTCCAGGGCTAGAGAAGAGGCAGGTCAGCAGTAACGAACACAGGGCATGTCCCACGGGAAAGAAGCACATTTTCCATGTCCAAGTCCAACCCACCCATCCACCTAGTTTTCCACTTCTGCACTCTGGGCTCATCCTGTTTTTGTGTGAAGCTCTGCGCCACCCAGCATCAATGATAAGCTGCATCGAAAATACACATTATGCTAACTGCTCTCCAGTGTGGTTAAGGCAACATATGTATAGTTGCCAACAGACTCACACATTTCTGAAGAGCCTTTGTAGCCCAAGCACATGGTATAATTTGAAAAAGTAAATGGTTGTTGGAGCAGAGACTTGTCATTAAAGTGGGATCATACCATACCTGAAATTTGCCTCGTTTTTTAAAACATATACCTCTTGAACAAAGGACTCGGGTCCATAGTCAGCTCAAATCACTTCAGTAACCCCACCCCCAAGGCATGGCCAGCATTATCACACCAGAAGACAGAGAGCATCAAAAATATTTTCAACCATTTAGGAAAATTGGAGGACTTGACATTACATCAAAAACAAAAGGAACACAATAATTAAAGCTTCAGAGAAGCTTTCAGAGGTATTTCAGATAAAAGTTTGAATATTTTGCTTCATAGTACAACATTTTTTTAAGCTTCCTACTCACGAACAGTCTGAATAAACATGGTAAAGTATTGATAAGATGAAATTCTAGTCCATATAAGTTGGTTACTCTTGCTCTAACAGAGTGGCCCCAGACCCCCTTAACCTCAGTTTAGCTGTCTTGCAAGTGTGAGACAGTGGAATCCCAGGTGGAGAAAGATATGTGACACAGGGCTGTTTCAGAGTGGAGCATCCCTGGCAATGGCAAAACTTGAGTACGTGTGTTTCGGGGAAGCTCTATAAATTGCAGGAAGGGCAGGGAACAGTAATAAGGGGACTCACCTGGATTCTAGCACTGCCATTCATTAGCTGGGGATCATGTACAGGATCATTTGAACTGTTTCAGCCCCGGTTTCCTCATCTGTAGAGGAGTTGGGAAAAAATGGCATCTGCAGCCCCCTCTTGATCAAAAATGCCAACATTTTACATACTTATGGATTCATTTACCCCCATCTTCATATGTAGAGAATAATCCTAAAGTTCAAGACACCGTATTTGCACGCAACTTTGCACCACTTTCCTTTAGGTGCATGCTAATGGTAACATCTCACTAAAATTGATCAAACCTGAACCTAAAGCTCCAAATCAGCAAAAGATGCAGAAAAGCATTTTTGCTTTCTTTTCAGCTGCTTATTCTAGATTTTCCTCTGCATGTTACACTGAAAGTCAGCAAGACTTCAGCTCAAAGAGCCAGAGCTTTCTTTAGTTCCATGTCAAGAGGCTGAGGTATTACTGACCATTTCCTGAGTTTCAATATGACTATATTTTCCCAAGTGGTTATCTGTCTCTTTGAAGCCTTAATTAGTCTTAGAAAGAGAATTTATTGGACTTCTCCTTTCACCACTCTGGTCTACAGATATTTCCCCCAGGAATCAATGGCAAGGGGATGAAGGGGAAAAGCAGACATTCCAGTCCTGGCCTTCCCTTTCCACTGCCAACTTCTTTTCAGAACCATGGCCAGGAGGTATGGTTAAATGAGCAAAGCAAATGAAAGAAAAGCATGCATAGCATGATGGTAAAAACAAGCGACGACATCGACAACAAAATCTATACAAGTGTGTGTATGTGTGGTGGTATGTGTTGGCATTTGCATTTATTCCACATAAAATGAAATATAACAGGCCCTTAAATATAGAAGATGGGCACCCTCACTTATATAAGAGAAATGAAAATTAAAGTACTTTGAGATACTTTGTTCAACCAGTCAGATTTATAAAAATCCCAAAATCTAATTATGTACTCTGTTGGCAAGGCTATGGGAAAACAAGCCTATTTTGGAGACAGTACAGTAAAAATTGGTGCAAATTCTATAGAAGCCAATTTGGCAATATTTATTAAGCCAAAAATGTATATAATTTAGACCAGCAATTTCACTTTGGAGAACTCTCCTGCATGTGAGATCACACAAGCATATGGTTATTCACTACAGCATTGGTTGTCATAGCATAAAACTGGAAACAGCACAAAACTTCCATTAGTAGGGGGCTGGTTAAATATATTATACAGCATTCATACAATCAAATAATATGTACCTCTATAAAGAGGAATGCAGAAATTCTACTGATTTGTGTTAAAACAAAGAGGGACAAGAATATATATTTATGTTAATTTGTATTTACATAGAGAAGCTCTGAAAGGATACTCAAGAAACTATACAGTTAGTTATGTGTGCGATTTGGAGGACAGTCCTGGGAAAAAGACTTTTTGCTATATATCTTTTTTTTAATTTGTAGATGTCTGAACTTGCAAATGTATTACCTATCCAAAATTTCATTAAAAAAAAATACTACTTTCTCTTTTCAAATAAAATCTTGGCTTAGAACTAGTAATGAAGTTAATGGATGTTTGATGTTTGTGCCACTTTGAGTGTTTTAATAATATTAAACCTTTGTTCCTTAGAAGTATGGGAAGACATGTTAGTCTCAGTCAAATAGTTTTCCCCATGGACCAGTTTGTTCTTGTGCACTACTGCCACCTAGTAGTAATATTCTGAATTGCAAGCACAGTTAAAAAATTTTTTTCCCCAAAAGGTGAATAAAATAATTTTGTAACCAAATGTTATGACGTTTATACTGATAAAGAGCTAGTTAATGTCATACAAAATGTAACTCTATTATTTGATTTTCTCTTTAAAGATAATAAGCTGAGCCAAAAAGTAGTAATAAAAATAAAGTGTAAAAGAATGACAGAAGAAATATTGCTTCAGCATTAATAAGAAATAGATGTTTTCATTTCAACACTCTCATAAAGCATGATACTTTTTGTTCACTAGTTATATTAAACTCTGACACGAGAATGCAAGCAACAGTGTAAATATGCCACAGAACTCACAGAACCCTTGGAGCGTGAAAGTCTAATTCTTGCAACAGAACACTGGGATTTTTGCCTTGTGCTCAAATTGAATGAACCAACACTGTTGTGTTGAAGAAGTAAGCAGAATGCTCAAGAAAAGAGTGATTCTAATTAAGTCAAGTTGTCTTAACATTGTGTTGGTCTGGATGTGCACAGGTGAAGGTGTACAGAGTGCCCTGGGAAGCACTTGCAAAGAGGAAAATCAGGAATGAAGGGGATTTACATTACTCGAGATGAGATCCCCCTTTGATGGCAGCCTAGGGGTATCTATGTCTGTCTTGTAGGAGCTTCTGTTATTTTTCTCAAAATTAAATTCATTCTAACTTGCTTTAATTTTATTAAAGCCATGTAGCATAAAAATCAAATGCTGCCAATGAAGACTTAGAACCTCAGCCCAGCTAGTGATGGATTGAGTGAGAAAGTGACTGTCTCATTGAACTCGGTAGACCTGGGTTGCTCAGTGCTCCGGATACAGTCTCTGAGACATGAACTTGGCCGATATACAGAGCCCACATTCTAATAGCTCCAATGTGGAGCCTCTGCCGGCAGGAGAGGCACGTAGGCTGGCGTGCCCGACTTTGGAGCTACCCTCCAAATGATACCAGTGGAAAAGAACAACTGGTGCCCAGATTTCCCCACCTGTTACCCTCAGCGAAATAATATAGCAGAGCTTACAGTGGGCCCAGCCTCCTGGGTGAGAGATGGTGTTGTATCCACAGATCAACTCACTCTTGGGCTGACCTTCTCCCTGGCAAAGGATAAAGTGCTGGTTTCACACAAGTTATTCCAGCAATCGGCTAAGACAAGTGACATGTGCCGAGTGGCCTTATTCTTGCCCTGCTTGCCAGACAAGGGAGGGCGGTACTCAGCATCCATATTTCCCCTCTGGACTGTTTTTCAGTATAATACATGCAGGTTTTACCTCCTGAAGCTTATTTTTACAAATAAATATTTAACACATATTCACACTGAACAGCTACTGTGAGTCTCCTTTTGCTCTAGCAGATGAGACTTAAGGGTCAGGAAGAAAAATAGGTCCTATTCTAGTTCCTTCTTCCAGCTCACTGCATCCACAAGCAGAGTCTTGGCCTGTTGTCTTTCTGGGTAATCTTTTCGGACATGCTGATGAACTCGCTTAACATCTAATTCATATGCAACATCCATTGCATCATTCCTAAGAAGATCAAGTTAAGCAGATGAAATCTAATGACTTTGGAATGACGTCAATGTGCCAGACTGAATTATTTGATGTTTACTATCATTTAAAACAATCATCTCAGGCATGAGTAAGGTAAAGATGGCAGAACATAGAGCCTCTCTCAAAGATTGCACACACACAAAATCAGAGATTTAAAAGTGGAAGAAGGCTTGCCACTAGATAACACTTCACTCTAGAATTAGAAAAACAAAAACTCTCATCAGAGAGTGTGAAGTGCTAAGTAGCCCCTTCCCAGGAACTCAAAGAATTCCAATTGGATCTAGTCAACGAGATGCCTTGGAGAATAAGTCAGATGCTCTTCCCAAGGCCCTTAATTTATAAACTGTAAACAGCATGCTGGATTTTATAAAGCATCCCATGTGCTCAATGAATGGTTTTTTATATTATTCCTATCTGACAGCACATCAGTAGCAACAAAGAGGTCAAGCCTGGGCTCACCCAAAGGCAGCCCTCCAGCCTGCCCACCCCAGGTATCTCCAAGGAGGGGCAGCCCCAAGGTCAGTGGGGAGGGAGCAGCTCCTACCCCTGGCATCTTAAGTATGGTGTCTGTTCTACACTTAGAGGTGGCAGAGCATGGGAGGCAATGCTTGCCCCCACAGAGTCATCTTAGGAAAAAGATGACATCCTTGGGATTAAACAACAGCTCTCTAGTCTCGGAGAGCTCTTTTCTCCCAGCCTGCATTACAAGGTGTGCTCAGTTGCTCAGTCACGTCCAGCTCTTTGTGACCCCTGCACCGCATCCCGCCACACTCCTCTGTCCATGGGATTTCCCAGGCAGGAATCCTGGAGTGGGTTTCCATTTCCTTCTCCAGGCAGACATGGCCAAACTCAGGGGTGATGGTGAGAAGAGATGGAAACAAGCAAAGAGATGGAACAAGCAAAAGGGAACAAGAAATAGAGCCCAAGAAGGAAGCAATAAATCAAAGGCTAGGATAAAGAGGGATGTAAAAAAGGACTGGGAATAGAAGTAATTTCTGACCAACTGTCAAGTGGCGCCACCTATGTGTGTGTGTCCTTGGATGGAATAGTTTTACTGTCTGGGGCAGGACTGGTGTGGGAAGACTGGACCTAGAACCTGACTGAAACTTCAAATCCTGATTTTTCAGGAAATCCAGAAAAACCACTCACTGTGATCCAAACTCCCACCTATCTACAGTTTTCATCTCTTCCTTCCCAAACCTATTTCTAACCTGTGTCCTGCAACCCGGTGTCTTACATTTATTTATCAGAAATATTAGATAACTAGTCTACAATCTTCTGAAACTCAAAGGGCATTCTGGCAGCATGTTGTCTGCTCTGGCAGAAGGAAGACCATATCGAGGGGCTGAAAACTCTGAGCCCTACCTACTTTCCTGTCACTGGCTGTGTGATCTTGAGCAAGTCAGTTGCCTTCTCTCGGGCTCAGTTTTCTCACCCACAAAAAGAACAGATTGGTCTAGATATTTCTATGGTTCTATCTGTTTCTAACATTCTCTAACTCTACCCAAGCTTATCAGAGTATACGTCTGCTTTGAGGCTACATGGTCCCCAAAGAAATACTGCAGAAAAAGTTCTTTTCTTACTCAAGAAGTTAATGATCACAGAAAAGTCCAAACAAGTTCTAATGTGGGGCCTAAGCCAAAATTTGAAGGTCAAACTATGAGAATTTGACACTTGATGAGGCCATATTGGTGCCCAGAAATAAAAATAGCCCTTAATAATCAGTTGACTTGGTGTTTGAATGTACTATGATTTATAAATTAATAACATGTTGTTAATAATAGGAAGCAGTTAATGAAGATACTTAACCAGTTCTTATTTCTCTTAAAGCTGTCCTAAAATTTGAAGTGTTTCTTTCTAGTCTTCACCAAATGAGGAGAAGAGAAAGACTAAGAGTAGTCAATCATGGTAAAATGAAACTTCTTTCAATTGAGGATGTTGATGATGATATAGGCTGAGTTCAACCTTCTTGTGCCTTTCCTGTGAATGACCCTTATTCCTAATGGATTGAGTCACAGATCTTCATGCCTTAGGGGGGCATTTGTGATGCTCTGGTTCAGGATAGAAGAGGAAGACTGGTTAGAAGAACTTTCTTCTCTGCAAATGTGGTCAAGAGCAAGGCACTCTGCTTGGTAAAACATCTATGGAAACGTTGTGCTAGGGTTCCTGACTAGGTTGGGCATTAGTTAGTGTTAGTCACTGAGTCGTGTCCAACTCTTCGCGACCTCATGGATTGTAGCCTGCCAGGCTCCTCTGTGAGTGGGATTCTCCAGGCAAGAATACTGGAGTGGGTAGCCACTCCCTTCTCCAGGAGATCTTCCCCACCCAGTGATCAAACCCAGGTCTCCTGGATTGCAGGCAGATTCTTTTACCATCTGAGCCACCAGGGAAGCCCTCCTAGGCTGTGAGTTGGACTAAAAGAGTTGTCCATTGGGTATGGGTTTTGGATCCTACACTGGGCTTCTGTAGGCTTCTATAGTTTCTATACAAAGACTCATTCTGAGTTCTTAACAGTTGGCATAACTGACTTTTAGAGGACAGAGCTTGCATAAATTGGAAATGACCAAGTCTGATTACCCATGTGTCAAGAAGTAGGATACAGTTGAAGGCTTCTCCTCTGGAGGTTTGGATTATTTCTGTAAATCCACTCCACTAAAAGCTGTAACTGATATGGTGATGAGCTATCAGAAAATGTATAAGGGTGGCCTTTTTGCAGTGCTAAAAATCAACAATAGCCCTAAACATGGAGTCCGCTTCCATTCTTTCATCAATAATGGGGAGAGAGGAAGCCACAAAAGGAGTAACAGGAGAGATGGAGGAAGCATAATTTTTATGTTTCAAGCCTGTCACTGCCCTTTCAGTGATTTCAGACAGCAAAATTCTACAAGGGGATGGTTTCTTTCATTTCACCCACTCTTTCCCAGGAAGAGGCTTTCACATGAGGACTGAGACATACTCCACTACTCACCTTGTGTACAAGACCCTTTGGAAGGAAAGCAGGGGAGTTCTGAGTTACCCAGCACAGGGCACTGTGTCTCACCAAAACGTGAATATGCACTCTCCCTGTAGAAAAGAAAAGGTTCCCAGGTGTTCTGGGGACCCCCTGTGCTGATGTAATTTGATACTTGCTCTGCCACTGGACCACTGGCTGTGCTATGGCCTCAGTAGAAGAGGGATAGCCAATGTTAGCTCAGGGTACAAGCTCCTGTTCACCCTGGAGCCAAATGAGTATGTTGGCGTTTCTTCAAAGTGTCCAGTGAAGCATTTCCAAAGCTGCATTTGCATCTCCTCACCCACAACAGCATTCTGGAATGGTGGGTAGTGATCTCACCTAACAGCTGTAGAGCCCTTAGTTAGAAATTGGGCATAAACAATAGAGCAACTCAGTATTTCCATTCCGCATCCAATTTGCCTTTTCTGCCTAGTGATGGGACTTGAATACTGAATCCCCTCCTGTGGCAATCCGGAAGCCACACTTGCGGACAAAGATTCATGTCAAAGGGGCAAGGTTAAAGCCCAAGGAACTCTACTCAGTATTCTGTAATAGACTATATGAGAAAAGAATCTGAAAAAGAATACACACACACACACACACACACACACACACACACACACACACACACATATGTGAAAGTGAAAGTATAGTCACTCAGTCGTGTCCAAATCTTTGCCACCCCATGGACTGTAGCCCACCAGGCTCCTCTTCCATGGGATTCTCCAGGCAAGAATACTGGAGTGGGTAGCCATTTCCTTCTCCAGGGGATCTTTCTAACCCAGGGATCAAATCTGGGTATCCTGCATTGCCAACAGATTCTCTACCGTCTGAGCCACGAGGGAAGCCCGCCCCCACCACATACACACATATAATTAATTCACTTTGCTGGGCACCTGAAATTAACACAACATTGTAAGTCAACTATACTCCAATACCAATTTTTTCAAAGTGAAAAAAAAGCCAATCACATAAAAATGTGTTTCCCAGGACTTCCCTGATGGTCCAGTGACTAAGACTCTGTGCTCTCAATGCAGGGGGCCAGGGTTCGATCCCTGGCCAGGGAGCTAGATCCCATATGCTGCAACTAAAGATCCTGCATGCCACAACTAAGACTCCTGTGCAGCCAAATAAATAAATATTAAAAATGTGTTTCCCTCTATCGCTAATCGCTCTGAACTTATTGGCCTTTTGATTTTCTGTTTGTATTTTGCTTTGCTTAAACCACACACACTTTGGTTATGGCTCTTGATTGCCAGCCCCCATGTGACACTTCTATTCTGCTGCCTTTAGATTTCAAACTTCAAAAGAAAAATTTTAATTCTGAAAAGAAGTCATTTCCCGTAACTGGGAAGAAGTCACAGAAATGTATTAAGCCCTTAAATACTGCCTTGAGCTTTAAAGAAAAATTGACCTTGATTAAGAATTGAATTTCTTTGACTTGTCACATCCATATTAGAAATGTGTGTGTCTACATCATTTTACTTAGATTTAAGCAAGGGGAATTTTTTTTTTCACCTGAAGAGTTGACTTCATTTTCTAATGACAAGTAAAGAAGGCAACTTCAGAGTTCAAGTCCCTCTTCTTGGCAAGGAATAGGTGAAATTAAGGGAAGCTTCCTTTTCTGAAAATATGCTATTTGAAAATCTCCAGTAGCAGATTTTGAGCATCAAAAATAATCCTTTCTCCTTTTTTTTTTGTTACTTCTCCCATGGCCTACTCTTTTCCTATCTTTATTCCCTATTGATGAAAGGATGGGAGGAGACTCCATCTTTAGGGCTATTGTTGGTGGGTGGCACCACAGAAGGGTCACCCCTGAGCATTTTCTGACAACTCATCAACTTTCTTGAATGTATTAACCTGTTGCCCTTTCATTTTTAAAGGATATGGCAATCGGTTGGATCACAGCTTAAAAGAAAAAGTTGGGATTGAGCCAGGCTTTGGAAGAGAGAACATGGTATGAAAAGATTCTTAGCTTTTGTAGAAAAAAACAAAAAGAAAAACATATCTACTGGAAATCTTAAAGAACTGAGTTTAAGGCTATAGACCATGTTCATGTACAGATTTGGACATGAGGGTGAAATGCACTCTAATTGGATGAATTCCTGATTCTAAGCATGAGGGATATATTGCCTCCTAAAGCTACTCATTCTTTGCATTTCTGAATCAGCAGTCTTTCTAACAAGAAAGTAGTTGTCCTAGACTGTGAACCCCAATCCAGGCAGTTACATTCTAACGACTGAAAATGGCTCTGGTAAGGGGGGAGGTGTGATTCTTAGCAGTATAGTCTTACCCACCAGACTCTGAGACCCTCTGATGAGGGAGACAGGAAGGATGGATGGTACCAAGCAAATTATTGCCAGACACACAAGAGAAAAGCTTTGCAGATGTGAGAGCAGCTTGCATCAGAAAGCATGCTATGGAACAATCTTCCTTAAAAACTCCAGTGTGTGGGTGTGTGAATTTGCCACATGCAACCTGCGTGGCCAAGTCAGCACTTGCTGAAGTACCAGCTA
This sequence comes from Connochaetes taurinus, assembly GCA_006408615.1. NCBI lineage: Eukaryota > Metazoa > Chordata > Mammalia > Artiodactyla > Bovidae > Connochaetes > Connochaetes taurinus. The sequence goes on from SJXO01004914.1 coordinate 33,642, forward strand.
CTCCCACCCAGCTGCATATGCACTGGGCTTTCGGCAGGATTCCCCACCCTTTGTTTTTTTCCTGGATGCCAACATAGAAGTTTATGGTTGCTGATCTGAAGGGTGAGGAGTGGGTACTACCAGCTGGAATGTTGCCACTGGTAGGGGCAGACAGGAAAATAGGAAGGCTCTTAATGTCCTCCCAAAGAAAACCTTTGATGGACAAAAGAGTGGTTGTATTTTTACCCTCTCTCTTCATGCTGCCAGGCGTCTTTAAATAGATTCTCTAGACTAGGGACTTGTATGGAATAATTCATATTAAAACCCAAGAAGTGGCAACAGAGGGGAGTTGGTTCTTTCTTCGCTTTTCTTTTCCTTCTTTTTTTTTTTTCCTTCTTGTCAAGCTAACAGGAAAAAAAAAGACTCATTTTAATTCAGCTGCGTTCAATTTTTCCTTTTGGGTCTTTTAATGAACTTTAGCTAATTTGGAAAGACTACCAAAGCCCCCAGGAAAAGAAAAGGAATAGGAAGCTGCATTGTAGAGTGCTCCTTAATACCTTTTGGACGCGAGGACATGAGTAGCATCTTTTAAGGATGCTGCACCTAGAGGGTTACACAGGCTCTTAAATGGGAATGTCTAATTGAGAAGTCCAGTCGTTCCATTTGCAGCTCATAAACTGATCTGTTGTTCTGCTGTTTAAAGAGAGAAAAAGAGAAGTCCCCCCCACCTCCCTAGCCCCATGCATTTTTAGTTCCACTCAACCCAGGAACCCTTTCTCCCATCTCTCTTTCACAAAACGAGTTTCCTAAAGACGTTCAGCCCCACACTAGCCAAATTAAAAGTCTTGTCTGTCCTTCTTTTTCCTTGGTAAGGGAAGGATGTGGGAAGGACAGAACAAGGGGGCGGGGCCAGGTCCAAGGATCCAGGGAGCTTTGTTTCAAGTCACTTGTCTCTCTCCCTGAAACAGAGAATAACTACATTTCTCTTAATGTAGGCCGAAGTGCATTCAGGCGTTCCCATAGCACTCCCACCCCCGGCCCTTTGCTGGAGATGTGCGGGTCACTGTGATGGTATGCCGGTCCCTGCCAGCCCGGGTCACTCCAGCCCTTCTCTCAGAAGCCTAAAGGGCAGCTTGAGCCAGGAGGTTGCTCCTCTCTGCGAATGGGCTCAGGCTCGGGGTGCTCCAAAAAGACCCCCGATCCCATCAGCCCGGCAGAGCTGCTGCCAAGAATGACATCCTGGGAATACTATGGATATGGGGAGACCTCATGGGCTGTTGGCCTCGGATGGGACAGGACCCAGGCTGTCTGCAAAGCAGACTGAGCAAAGAGCTAGCTCACAATGGAAGGAGCTCAGGCGAGGGGAATAGGGGGCGGGGTGGGGAGTGGTGGAGAGCAAAATCAAAGAAAAGCCACATGCCACCCAGGAAGATTCCAGGGAGGGCGGGAGGAGGTGGTGGAGGAAAGACTTGCAGGAAACCAGTACCCAGACATGGCACTGCCAGTCTAGCTGGATTCTTTTCTGAACTAGATTATGCGAAAGAAAGAGGGGAAATATATAGCCTGCCAGCTGTTCAAAGGCTTACAACCTTGCTTTTATTGTCCGGGTAAGTTGGTGAGGTGGGGCATCAGAGGAATTCCAAACATACCATCCCAGAGAAATTTTAATATGTTCCACAGTGTCATACACGAAGAGGAAATGACAGCTGATCACAGCCAGGGCAGGCTGCAGCAATCTGGGCCTTGGGGCTCACCCACCCTCCCATGGCCCAGCTTCCCTCCTCTCTCTGTCCTGCCACCTGCCGCCCCATCCCTCCTGCTCCCACTGGCTCAGCCAGGGGGCCTGGACAAAGTTGCCTTAGTTGACTGTCATGGGAAGAGGTGAGGATGAGCTTGAAGGCTGCTGGCCAAGAAGTTGAGGGCTGGCTAGGGTGAG
>SJXO01004914.1:35851-52984 GCA_006408615.1 Connochaetes taurinus
AGGACTCTGGTGATGCTGCCTTCAGGGTCCCCCCCACCCCACCCCCAGTAACCTACTGGTGTCAGAAACAAAAGATTGGATTATTTGAAAGCAACATTGTTAGTGGCTCTGATTGAGACCTGGGTTTGGGCAAGGACTTCCAGCAACTTCTTCCCAGGGGCCTCTGGAATTTAGGCCAGGCCCAGAGGTCATTGGTTTCGATCCTGGGGGTGGGACAACTAAGTGGGGGGAGATACTGGCTACATCGTCCTCCGGGTGTGTTTCTAATTCAATGATTCATCAAGCAGCCCTGGTGTAAGCCACTGAGTAGGTGACTCATAGCTGTCCCTGATACAGACAGCACGTGGTCCTTTCCAAAGGGGGCTCAAGAGAGCAGAGAGAGGATAAACTGCCCTTTTGCCAGGCTTCTCCTAGCCAGGAGGGAAAGATCTGGGCTGTGCTAGCTGTGAGTGACGTGTCCCCAGGATCCGATGATAAAGGCTAAGGGGAACCCTGTTATAAATGGAAAGAAAACCGACCGATATGCGACCATCATTTCTAGTAAATCTGGGTACCAGCAGATATGTGAAATGGTTCTTTCTAACAAGGAACTCATTGACCAGTTTGCCCACTGGCCAAGTCCATGTCAGTTACAAAATCTAACTAGAAATAGCATAGAGACTGAGAATTAGGGCATGAGACAGTGCCTCATTCACCTTTGCATCCATCAGGACTGGCATAACATTAAAAGAATGATGGCATGAATAATTAACCAATAAGAAAAATAGGCCTTCAATTGTAAGTTCTCAAAATACAGTAAAAATTGCTGGCCACCACTGGTGGCTATAATTCTGAGAAACTCACCACATTTTTCAAGGGCCGAGGAAAATAAATGAGTTGGAAATTGTTAAATGTATTGAAAAATGATTTATTTTCCCCTTGACAGTGTCATTGGGACTCGAATTAAGATTTAAACCTCCACAGACGTGTTTCCATCTGTGGCTGTCAGCTGATGGTACATGGTCATCTAGAAGGCTTCAACCAGCTCTCCTTCTACCTGAACCCAATGTACGCGAAAGTAAACGATGCAAAACATTGCGTTTTGTGCTCAGACACTCACAAATTGTGGTCTGAATAATAGTTTTTAAAAAAATTGTTTTGATTTGGTTAAATGCTTTGTTAACAGCAGTAGTTTAAAATTGTATAGCAATAGAATCCATGGTATTTTCTCAGACTTTCTCGAATAAATAATGACTCTCTCAAAGCTGTAAATTAGCTCATTCAAAAGCCAGATTTTCATTCAACAATGCTTGTAAGCTTCGTTATTAGAGAAAATCACACGAGTTTCCCCAGAAAGCACGTTCCTGCTCCACGATAAAAATTGGCCACTCGGATGCTAAAGTTTACTTTCAGAAGCCAGACGGATGAGAAGAAAATAGGCAGATATTTGCATTTGATCTAAACACACAACTGAGAAGCATCCGGCAGTACCCTTGGTAGGTATTTGGTAGACACCTATAGCCAACTCTGTATTTTAGGCATCTCTACGTTTGCAAATACATCTGGCATTTAATTTAGGTGTTGAAGCAGTTTGCCAATGCCAATTCCTTGTAATTAACATACACCAGTATAAACGAAAAGAGACACGCTTCACAGCATTCAGATCTGCTATTCATGACAGTTTCCAAGCATAGAATGAGGGACTCCCCTCTTGCCAAAGAGTTTCCTTTCCTACACCTGAATCTCAGCAGAGAAGGAAGGCTACCTTTTTTCAAGCAGGTTTATCTCAGCTCCTCCCTGACAATGAGCCTCAGTTAACAGGGCGTTCAGAGTCATTAACATTCTGTACACAGTCAAACTTCCCGTCCCCCAAGAAAGAGTTATGCCCAGGCCTCCTACAGCCCAATTGTTCATTTAAAGAGAGAACTTGTATTCAGGAGCTTGAAAGAACCCTCTGAATATTCCTCAGGTGTTTGTAGGACTCATCCCTACAAGTCCTGGTCCCCGGGCTCGTGGGAGCATCCTTTCCCGGTTACTTCTGGGGCAAGGTAGCATCAGTGGAGCTGTAGAGACAAGCTGATTTACTAAAAATAACCCTTTGCAATAAGCCCAAGGCAAACAACATGCATTTCCCCGGACTTTTTGCGGAATGCAAATCCTATAGTAAACCTGTACTCCTCTCTCCCTGGCGCTCCCGACCGCATCTATGGAAGTGAAGATCTTGCAAGTTGGGAGAAAGGTGCAAAGGAACAGGATTCCTGCAAAGCGTGACACAGAAAGGTAGAAATAAATGTTGCCTATTGTTTGAAGTCATTCTAAGCACTCCGGCAGAGCCCTGGCAGGAGATCAGCAGCATACATAAGTAGTAATAAAAGTAAACAGTGCGCTTTTAAACTCGCAGGCTTGCCCGCGTTCACAGTGCCCCATTGTAAGAGGGATGAGGGCGGCAGGGAAGATAACCGGGGCTTCAGGAATCCATGTCGGCGAGTAGCTGCTTCTCAGTCTCCTTTCACGGGGACAAATAGAAGAATCATTACAAAGTTCCATCTAACTACGCAGAGTCTGAAAATCCAATCCCTTTCAGTCCAACCAAAGGAGATTTTCCAGCCTCTCTTGGAGGCTCCCCTGCTCTGTCACCGACTTCAAAGACCCGTTCATTTACAAAACACAATGCTAGCGCGCTACAGATTAATGCAAATGCAATTAATGCAAATTTAAGTGGTATTTAAAGGTTGTCTCTTTGTCTGAGAGGAGGATGAAACGCTCGCTTTGGAAAGAAGTAATTTCCTAGGCAAGCCGTCAGCGCTGTATTCCTGCTTACCTTGGGGGAAACGCAGGGCTCCTTTCTCCCCAGACTTTTCTGAGAGCTAGAAAGAGGTCGTGCTGTTTCCAATTGCTTTTGTTCTTCTGTCCCTCTGTCACATGGCTTGCCTTTTATATTTGCAACACACAAAAGTTAGGACTGTTGTTTAAGCGACACAGGGAGAGAGAGAGAGAGAGGGAGAGAGAGAGAGGGAGAGAGAGAGAGAATGTCAAATGGAAAAGAGCCATTGCAGTCATATATCAATCAGGCGTGCGGCCGCAGCAGCGCACTAGCAAATGGGAATGCCAGGGAAATGTGAGGCGCCCGGTATCGGGGACTCGCCGCCTCTGCCCACCGCTCGGTTCCCTTCCACCGAGCATCTTACGATGGGAACCGCTTAGGACTAACAAGGGCAAGGAAGTCCCCACCGACCCACTCCCACTTCTTCTTCTTTTTTTTTTTTTTTTGGTGTTTTGGAAATATTTAATAAGGGGCTACATAATATTCGGGATTTAATTCTTTGGCAAGCATGCGACTGCCCTAAAGAGGTGGCGTCCGCAAGAAAGACACAGAAATACAGAGTGGCACTCCGCTTAACGATTCAGCAGCTGACCAGGATGAAGTTGAAATTCTCAGAAACAGAGGAGAAACATGGGAATCCGAACTCCTTCTCAGGAGATGCTGTGGTAGCAAGTGCAAAAGGCTGCTCTGTTTGGTCACGCTGTGGGTGGGTGGTAAGAGTTCTCCTTTTCTGAGTTGTTTATCCAGTAAATGATTTTTAGCAGCAGATCCATGATTAAATTCACAATAGTACTTAAATCAGCGCCTTCTTCAGCGTCATTTGAATAAAACTCTAGATTTGATTTAGACACAATGACAAAGTGGGAGTCCTTGACTCCTGGAGTTCTCTGAGGGTGAGAATAATAACAGGTAAAGCCAACCCACTGCACCACGACTAGTAGAAAAATGACAAAGGTAACTATGTGTGTGGGCTAAATGCCTGCTAGCTGGATAATACTGTTATGAGCTGTGGGAATACAAAGGGAAATATTTCATAATTCTTGCCCTTAAAAGCTGAAAATTAAGACAGAAAACCATCAGCAAGTTTTTGTGGAAAACACAAAGATCCATTTATAAATTTTTTTATGTCAGATGAACCCAGCTCTAGAATGTTTTTTTTTTTTTAGAAATGAACACTGTTGAAGAATTAAACTGAGGATATTAAAAACGTGATAAATATGTCATAGAATTTCAGAAGAAATTTCTTGCGAGACCCCCATATAATTGTTGATGCTGAAACTGTTATGTTCAACTAGATCACATCATTTATTATTCATTCATAAATAGGCAATCACATTATTACTTTCCTACAGAACCTTTACTTCAGTCACTGAAGTTTTTAAGAGGTGTCTTATATTTTTCAGTTTGATCTCCACACTTTTCTTTTGCTTTACCAGGAAAATCTAGTCTACCTGGGACCAGCCAGTCACAAAACAGAATCTACTTTCAAGGATAAAGGACAAATGACAAGCTCAAAGCCTTGAAAAGAAATCTGGCACTTGGCCAATGATGATATTGGCCGAAATGTCTCAAAAGCAGAAGATCAAAAAGCAAATGGAAATTGGACCTTAAAAATGGAAATAATCTGAAAGGGGAAATGACTTGTAGCTGAGTAAGAGCCATGGAAAGAGTCATGAACACATTTTCTGGCTCAATTCTGTGGGTCAGATCGAGAGGGTGGATAAGTCCTTTGGCCACCAACATTTTCAAATATCAGAGCTTGACGTCCATCCACCTTTTCACTTCTCCTAATAATTTGTGGATTTTTTTCCACAACATGTGTTCATCACTCCACCCTGCTATCTTTTGAGGGGTTCTCAGAGTCACTCTATCTGCTCTGAAGTAACATGAAAAGGTGTGGTTCTTCCTGGTTGGAATTTTCCAGCCTCCTACAAGCAATAGCACCACAGAAAATGTAAAAATTGCAAACACATTGATTGCTTGGCCTCAGAAGACAGGCTGTCTCCCAGATGGAGCCCCACTGCTTCCTCCAGGAGTTATTCTGTTAGGGATGGCAAAGAATACCATCTGCTGCCCCTTTCAAGAGGGAGATTTGCCTCCGCCCTTTGGGCTCCAGAGGACTCATTTCTCAGTAGGTATCTGGCAACATGACTCTTTTCCTCACATCACCATGCTTTTCAGAAAGGTCACTGTGCCACCCATGGTTACTTTACCAGCCATCATTAACATTCCTGAGAGAGGAGGACTCTCTTTACATTTCTATCTATGCCAAGGGGGGTGAAAACAGTCCTGCTGTTATTTCATATGTGCTCAGGATGGGAAGCGTTTTGGAGAAGGTGCTGTCTATAAGCTGGATGGGAAATTCTTCAGGGGACCCTCCTGACCCTTTTTTTTCTGGTTCTGTTTTCAGCTTGCCTCTTTCTTGTTAGCTCTAGTGGATATTTACAGGAATCTCCCATCATCCAATTACCCCTGAAGGATGGGAAAACCCAAGGCTGCCTTCTCCCATCAGAACCTGTTCCCTCTTCTGAACAGCTGGAGAGTCAGGTGTGACCAAGCTTACCAGATGTGCCATTCAGGAGGCATGGTTAAGACCAGCAGACATTCAGAGGTTATTCCCTATGGGTGCACTGGAGGTCCCAGAGGATACAGCAGCCAATGTCAAGGGCAACAGAGCCCAGCATGTGACAAAGGGTGTTCTGTGGACAAAATCCATGATGGCATTCTGAGCAGTCTGGTCTTTTGGGCTGCATCCATGTTTGCCACCATTTTATGGGCCTGAATCTCCAGCTTTCCTGGTGATTCTGTGAACTGCCTCCCTCATCATCGCACCCACAAAGATCCTGCCAATAAATTATTTTCTGCTTTAATTAGCTAGAGAAGTTTTTGAGGTTGGCAACCAAGAGTCCTGACCTGAACAGTCCATTTTCCAAGTTTAGGTAACTAACATCATTAACATACAAATGGGAATGTAGCCTCTTCTTCTTCCTAACTACTTTCCCAAACAAATAAATGGTTTCAGATTCATTGTCAGTCTGCTATAGCTACATTTTGAAAGTAGAAAATTTCTAGGTGGATGTATGATAAGATACACATATATACTGTGTGGACTTCCCAGGTGGCGTTAGTGGTAAAGAACCTGCCTGCCAGTGCAGGAGACATAGAGATGTGGGTTTGATCCCTGGGTCAGGAAGATCCCCTGGAGGAGGGCAGGGCAACCCACTCTAGTATTCTTGCCTGGGAAATCCCATGGACAGAGGAACCTGGCAGGCTATAGTCCATGAGTCCATGAGTCAGACATGACTGAACCGACTCAGCATGCATGCATGAGTATACTATGTACTTATTAAGACGCTCACCAAAAACCAACAACATTTGACAGCATGCCTACACAGATATAGATAGGTATGTGTTTGTGTGTAAAATCCCAACATACCAGCATAGTCTGCCAAGCATGATTTATAATTATCTATGAGAATACTAGTCTTTACCATGCTCATGAATATAATAGATTTGTTCAAACATATCTATTAATAATAATAGCAACTATTTAATGAGTGTATACTCTCTACTGGGCTTTGTGAAAAATATTCTATATGGATTATCTCTTTCAGAGAAATACACAGCAATCCTATAAGGTAGATACTATTCTCTATTTTATAAGCAGGGAAACTAGAGTTCTGAGTTGACAGGTGATTTCTCTGAGGTTGACCAAGTAAACAAATAGCAGATACGAGTCCTGGCTTTACTGTCTTTTTTCAAAAAATAATAATGAGTGTTTATTGAAAGATTGCTCTGTGCCAGGTACAAAGTGCTTTAGTTAACAGTAACTTGTTAAATCTGAATAACCACTTAATGACATGTGGTTAGTTGCTCAGTTGTGTCCAACTCTTTGCAACCCCATGGACTGTAGCCCGCCAGGCTCCTCTGTCTATGGGGATTCTCCAGGCAAGAACACTGGAGTGGGTTGCCAATGCCCAGCTCCAGGGTATCTTCCCAACCCAGGGATCAAAACCAAATCTCCCACATTGCAGACAGATTCTTTACTGTCTGAGCCACCAGAGAAGGCCAAGAATACTGGAGTGGGTAGCCCATCCCTTCTCCAGGGGAATTTCCTGACTCAGGAATTGAAACGGGGTCTCCTGCATTGGCAGGTGGATTCTTTACCACTTGAGCCACCTAGGAAGCCTAAGCAACTATTGTTTCTTTAATATTTGTTCCAGCATATGTAAATTTTTTAAATCTTAAATATTTCTTTGCTTTGTGTATACTTGGATGATTAAGCTTTGTTTTGTTTTCTTAACTGGTGACTTTTTAAAAACATCAGTCCTTGGATTTTCTAAGAAGATAGTCCTACTATATGATAACATACATACTACTATTATTCACATTTTAACCGCCCTTTTAAAAAATTCATTGGAGTATAATTGCTTTACAAAGTTGTATTCATTTCTGCTGTACAGCAAAGTGAATCAACTATATGTTTACATATATCCCCTCACTCTTGAGCCTCCCTCTCTGCCCCTATTCCAGCCCTCTAGGTTGTCACTGAATGCCAGGTTGGGTTCCCTGTGTTATACAGCAACTTTCCACTAGCTACCTATCTTACATATGGAAGTGTATATGTGTCAATGCTATTCTCCCAGTTCATCCCACCCTCCCCTTCCCCCACTGTGTTCACAGTCTTTTCTCTATTCCTGGATGGACCCAGAGTCTGTCATACAGAATGAAAAAAGTCACAAAGAGAAAAGCAAATATCTTATGTTAATGCATATATATATACACACACATATGAAATCGAGAAAAAAGTACTACAAGCTAAGTTACTTCAGTCGTGTCTGACTCTTTGCAACACTTTCAAGGCAAGAAACAAAAAGTTGAAAGATCAATGGCTTAAAACATAAGGACACTTATGGTGCTCAATCAGGCAGTAATAACTTGACAGTCAGTACAGTAGTCCTGGTATCATCAAAATCTCAAGCTCCTCCCACTTTCATCATGCTCAATACTGTTGGGTTCTGTTCTCCTCTGGAAGATCAATTCATGTACACAAGGTGGCTGATGGAACTCTAGAAATCATACTGAAATTCAGGAGTCAAGAGAGAAAGAGAGAAGAGCATGTTCTGTTTTGTTTTTCTCTGCTTCTTCAATCAAGAGGAAAGTCTTTACAGAAACCCCAAGGACTTCCCATTGCATCCCATTGACCAGAACCTGGCCACATTCCCACTCCAACAGTAATCTCTGCAATGTTGCTGTTGTTGTTGTTTCGTCACTAAGCCATGTCCAACTCTTTGCAACCTCTTGGACTGTAGCCCACCAGGCACCTTTGTGCATGGAACTTCCCAGGCAAGAATATGGGAGTGGTTGCCATTTCCTTCTCCAAGGGATCTTCCTGTCCCAGGGATTGAACCTGTGTCTCTGAGTCTCCTGCATTGGCAGGTGGATTCTTTACCACTGAGGTACCCAGGGAAGCACCAATCTCTGCAAAGGAGAGCACAATTGCCATGACTGGTCTGGCCCAATCATGATCCATGCCTTGGGGCTGGATGCATGGCAGACTAGACATAGATTGTTAGTGATGAAAGAGGATGAACTGTAGTATCTGCCGCCGAGAGAAAGACAATATAAACACCAGGTGACAGCAGAGTGTGACAAATGCTATGAGGAAAATGAAATACTAATGAACTAGACAGTAACTGAAGTAGTACAGAAAGAGGAGTGAGTTAATTGTGTGCCCAACCAGAGTTGGTTTCTCTGTGGACATGACATTTGAATTTAAATGCTAAGAGCAAAGTGGTCAAGCAGAACTGCCTGGAATAGAGTGAGAGGGGCAAGTGGCAGGAGATGTGATCAGAGATGAAAGCAGGGGGCATATATACAAGCTTTATTACCTAAAGCTTGATTGGTCAGTGTAGGGAGTTTAGGGTTTTGTTCTTGGTTGAATTGTGCCTCCTCCAAATAAGATATACTGAAGTCCTAACCCCCAGTAGCTTAGAACGCCACCTTATTTCAAAATTGAGTTATTATAAAGATAAACAGTGAAGTCATTAAGATGGGTCCTAATCCAATATGACCAGTGATCTTATAAAAAGGAGAATTTTAGACACAGAAACATACATACACAGAGGGAAGAAAATGTAAAGACACCAACAGAGAGAAGATGGCTGTGTGACTGTAGTGAAGCATCAGTAAGCTAAGGAAGATCAAGGGTTTCCAACAAACACCAGAAGCTAGAAGAGACAAGGAAGGATGCTCCCCTGAAGCCAGCAGAGAAAACATGGCCCTGCTGACAACTTGATTTCAGACTTCTGGCCCCCAGAACTGTGGGACAATATATTTCTGTAGCTTCTTTATTTTTTCTCTCACAAAGATGGCTCTCTATTCTTTGACTCCAATATTTATCACTCACCGCCTGAACATCACTTTTGTGTTTTCCAAGCAGCAAACATAGCCTGTTTCAAATAACCCATATTTTGATACCTGTTATACTCTTAAGAATTATTATGTAGTGTTTTAAAAGTTAACCACACATTTGTTCTCATTACAAAGCACATTATCAAATCAATGCCCTATAGTAGCAGTCACCAGACATGTCCTCAGCAGTGAAAGATAAGGGCAGCAGCACGCACTTAATAACATCTTTCCCAGTACTAGTTCATTTGGTTTATTATTTTATTTCCTATCATAATCTTCTCTAATAACTCAGTTGAGGCACAAAAATTATAAAGAGACAATTTTCATGTTGAAATGAAGTGAAATCAGAGATAATATGTATTATCTCTGTGTAAAAATTTGAGACACTTCTTGAATATATACACATACCTGGATTTTTTTTTCCTGAAAGAGGGTGGGATAACCATGGTGACTAGACTACAGCTTTTAACTGTGAGTCAATCTTCTAATGGCAGAAATTCCATTCTCAAAAGCAATTAAAATATGATCACACACAGGTAGATGGAATCACACCTTTATGTGGACTTGCATCATAACTTGGTTATTGATCTCTGTGTTACTTTAAAGTTGTTTTCCAAAGATAAAAACTTTTAATTGGCTATTTAATTGCCTATTTTTTATTATTTATTTTTTACTTTACAATATTGTATTGGTTTTGCCATACATCAACATGAATCCGCCATGGGTGTACATGTGTTCCCAATCCTGAACCCTCCTCCCACCTCCCTCCCCATACCATCTATTTTTGATAATTTTAGCTTATTCCAAAAGGGTACATGCTGCTGCTGCTGCTGCTAAGTTGCTTCAGTCATGTCCAACTCTGTGCAACCTCATAGACTGCAGCCCACCAGGCTCTGCCATTCCTGGGATTCTCCAGGCAAGAACACTGGAGTGGGTTGCCATTTCCTTCTCTAATTTCTGTAGTTTTAAACCACTTAGGTTTTGGTACTTTGATATGGCAGCCCTTGGAAACAAACAAACACTTTTGCTTGCAAAAAGGTGGGAATTCACTGGTGGGTTTAAAGAAATGATTTACATTTTTTAGAAATTTGCTCTGGTTCATATGTAGAGATTGATCATGGGCAGATGAGGAAATGGAAAGTGACAAAGAGTGGAAGGAGAAGGGTCACTGAAATCTCCCAGGGAAGAGAAAGCGGTGGTTTGCACTGTGGTTGAAGTAGTCCAAGTGGAGTGGAGTGGACAGATTTTGGATGTATTTGGAGGGTGTAGAATATACATGACTTGCCTCTGAATTGTATACAGAGAGGCCAAAAAGAGAAAACATCAGTTTTACGCTTGCCCCATGGTGGACTGAGAGAAGTACCGGTTGGTTTGATGATGTGTGGGGCTGGAATCATTCAATTCAATTTGGAACAGGTTCAGTTTAGCATTCTTATAAGACACCAAATTGAAACTCAGAAAAGATAATGTGATATACTAGTTTGTATTTCAGGGGCAATTTCAGAGCTGGAGGAAAAAACATGTGGACATTGTCAACCTATGGAGGGTAGTTACAGTATGTGGGTGATGTGGGTGATGAAGATCACTGAGGAAGAGAATGTAGCTAGAGAAGAGGTGAGGAGGGACTTCCCAGGCAGTCCAGTGGTTAAGAATTTGCCTTTCAATGCAAAGGGTGCTGGTTTGATCCCTGGTCAGGGCACTAAGATCCCACATGCCTCCAGGGCCAAAAACCAAAACATAAAGCAGGAATAGTATTGTAACAAATTCAATAAAGACTAAAAATGGTCCATATCAGAAAAAAAGAGAGAGAGAGATGGAGAACTAGGATAAAGCCCCAGAGCTCACCTACATTAAGTGAGATTGAAAAGATCAGAAAGGTAAGAGGAAAATCAGGACATTGGGCCATTACCAGAAAAACAAATAACAAGTTTTGTTTTCTTGTTTTTTAGGTATAGAAAGTTGTTGCCTAAAAGTAGAGAAAGGCGACTATGGCATTAGGCTTCTGTTCCTCCAATTTAGAATTAACTAGAGAGTGTTACTAAGCAACACACACACACACACAGTGTTAAAGTGCTGTTGCTCAGGCCTCACTCAGATTAACCAAAACAGACTCTTTATGGGTGAAGACCTGAGCATTTTATATCTTTAAATGCTCTTCTTGCTTCCTCAAAAAATTAAACATAGGACTACCATATGATCCAGCAACATCACTCCTGGGTATTTCTCCAAAGGAAATAAAAACAGGATTTCAAAGAGATATGTGTACCCTCGTGGTCGTTGTCAGACTACTCACAATAGCCTAGATATGGAAGCAACTTATGTGTCTATCAACAGATGAATGGATAAAGAATATGTGATATATGTGTGCACGTGTGTGTGTGTGTGTGTATCTGTGTGTATACACAATGGAATACTACTCAGCTGTGAGGAAGAAAGAAATTTTGCCATTTGGGACAACATGAACGAAATGTGAGGACATTACGCTAGGTGAAATAAGTCTGATATAGAAAGACAAATAGTGTATGATCTCATGTATATGTGGAATCTAAAAAAAACTAAACTCTTAGAGAGTAGAATAGTGGTTATCAGGAGCTACAGATTTGGGGAAATAAGAAGATATTGGTCAAACAGCACAAACTTCCAGTTATAAAATGAATAAGTTCTGGGGATCTAATGTACAGCATGGTGATTATAGTTAATCATCAGTTCAGTCGCTCAGTCGTGTCCAACTCTTTGTGACCCCATGGACCACAGCACACCAAGGCCTCCCTGTCCATCATCAACTCCCAGAGTTTACTCAAACTCATGTCCATTGAGTCAGTGATGCCATCCAACCATCTCATCCTCTGTCGTCCCCTTCTCCTCCTGCCCTCAATCTTTCCCAGCATCAGTCTTTTCAAATGAGTCAGCTATTTGCATCAGGTGGCCAAAGTATTGGAGTTTCACCTTCAACATCAGTCCTTCCAATGAATACCCAGGACTGATCTCCTTTAGGATGGACTGGTTGGATCTCCTTGCAGTCCAAGGGACTCTCAAGAGTCTTCTCCAACACCACAGTTCAAAAGCATCAATTCTTCGGTACTCAGGTTTCTATATAGTCCAACTCTCACATCCATACATGACCACTGGAAAAACCATAGCCTTGACTAGATGGACCTTGTTGACAAAGTAATGTCTCTGCTTTTTAATATGCTGTCTAGGTTGGTCATAACTTTCCTTCCAAGGAGTAAGCGTCTTTTAATTCCATGGCTGCAGTCACCATCTGCAGTGATTTTGGAGCCCCCCAAAATAAAGTCAGCCACTGTTTCCACTGTTTCCCCATTTATTTCCCATGAAGTGATGGGACCAGATGCCATGATCTCAGTTTTCTGAACGTTGAGCTTTAAGCCAACTTTTTCACTCTCCTCTTTCACTTTCATCAAGAGGCTCTTTAGTTCTTCTTCACTTTCTGCCTTAAGGGTGGTATCATCTGCATATCTGAGGTTATTGATATTTCTCCTGGCAATCTTGATTCCAGCTTGTGCTTCTTCCAGCCCAGTGTTTCTCATGATGTACTCTGCATATAAGTTAAATAAGCAGGGTGACAATATACAGCCTTGACGTACTCCTTTTCCTATTTGGAACCAGTCTGTTGTTCCATGTCCGGTTCTAACTGTTGCTTCCTGACCTGCATACAGATTTCTCAAGAGGCAGGTCAGGTGGTCTGGTATTCCCATCTCTTTCAGAATTTTCCACAGTATATTGATAGGGATTACACTGAATCTGTAGATGCCTTGAATAGCATTGTCATTTTAACAGTATTAATTCTTTTAATCCATTAACACAGTATATCTTTCTACTTGTTTATGTTGCCTTCAGTTTTTTTTTTTTTATCAGTGTCTTATAGTTTTCTGATTATGTCACGTATTTCCTTAGTTAGATTTACTACTAGGTATTTTATTGTTTTTAATGTGATTATAACTGGGATTGTTTTTTAATTTCTTTTTTTGATATTTCATTGTTATTGTATAGAAATACAACTGATTTCTATGTATTAAGTTAATATCCTGAAACTTTACCAAATTCATTGATGAGTTTTAGTAGTATTTTTGGTGGTGTCTTTAGCGTGTTTTGTGTCATGTCATGTACAAACAGTAAATGTTTTTACTTCTTCCTTTCCAAATTGGAATAAAATTTTCCCATTTGCAACAACATGAATGGGTCTGGAGGGTATTATGCTTAGTGAAATAAGTCAGACAGAGAAAGACAAATACTGTGTGTTATCACTTGTATGTGGAATCTAAAAAGTAAAGCAAATGAATGAATATAATAAAATACAAATAGACTCACACATACAGAAAACAAAGCAGTGGTTTCCATGGGGAGAGGGAACAGGAGGGGGGCCAGATAGGGGTAGAGGATTAACAGACATAAACTAGCATGTATAAAATAAATACAAGGATATATTGTACAACACAAAGAATATAGCCAATATTTTATAATATCTACCAATGGAGTATATTCTATAAAAATGTCGACTGACTACGTTGTAAACCTGAAACTAAAATAATACTATAAATCAATATTCAGTTCAGTTCAGTCACTCAGTCATGTCAGACTCTTTGCGACCCCGTGAACTGCAGCGTGCCAGGCCTCCCTATCCATCACCGACTCCTAGAGCTTACTCAAACTCATATCCATTCAGCCGGTGATGCCATACTACCATATCATCCTCTGTCATCCCCTTCTCCTCCTGCCCTCAATCTTTCCCAGCATCAGGGTCTTTTCCAAAGAGTCAGTTCTTATCAGGTGGCCAAAGTATTGGAGTTTCAGCTTCAGCATCAGTCCTTTCAATGAATATTCAGGACTGACTTCCTTTAAGATGGACTGATTTGATCTCCTTGCAGTCCAAGGGACTCTCAAGAGTCTCCTCCAACACCACAGTTCAAAAGCATCAGTTCTTCGGCACTAAGCTCTCTTTATAGTCCAACTCTCACATCTGTACATGACTGCAGGAAAAACCATAGCTTTGACTAGATGGACTTTTGTTGGCAAAATAATGTCTCTGCTTTTTAATATGCTGTCTAGGTTGCTGATAGCTTTTATTCCAAAGAGCAAGTGTCTTTTCATTTCATGGCTGCAGTCACCATCTGCAGTGATTTTGAAGCAAAATAAATAAATAAAGTCTGTCACTGTTTCCATTGCTTCCCCATCTATTTGCCATGAATTTATGGGACCAGATGCCATGATCTTCATTTTCTGAATGTTAAGTTTTAAGCCAGCTTTTTCATTCTCCTCTTTCACTTTCATCAAGAGGCTCTTTAGTTCTTCTTCGCTTTCTGATGTAAGGGTGGTGTCATCTGCATATCTGAGGTTATTGATATTTCTCTTGGCAATCTTGATTCCAGCTTGTACTTCATCCAGTCCAGCATTTCTCATGATGTACTCTGCATAGAAGTTAAATAAGCAGGGTGACAATATACAGCCTTGATGTACTCCTTTTCCTATTTGGAACCAGTCTGTTGTTCCATGTCCAGTTCTAACTGTTGCTTCCTGACCTGCATACAGATTTCTCAAGAGGCAGGTCGGATGGTCTGGTATTCTCATCTCTTTCAGAATTTTCCACAGGTTATTGTGATCCATCCAGCCAAAGGCTTTGGTATAGTCAATAAAGCAGAAATAGATGTTTTTCTGGAATTTTCTTGCTTTTTTGATGATCCAGCAGATGTTGGCAATTTGATCTATATTGTACTATATACTGGAAAGTTGCAAGGAAAGTAGCTCTTAAACATTCTCACATAAAAAAAGAAACAGTAATTATGTGACGGGATGGAGGTGTTGATGTTATGGTGATAATCATTTTGAAAAATACGAGTATATCATATCAAATCAACATATTGTACATCTTAAACTTACACAATGCTATACATGAATTATATCTCAGTAAAGCCCAGGAAAAACCAAAGGAAGATGAAGAATGTAAATAAATACATAAATAAAGCTCCCTTTACAACATCAAAGGCACAATTCATTAAATAATTGAGCTGGACTTCATTAAAATTAAAACTTCTGCTCCACAACAATGTTAAGAGAATGAAAAAGAAAAAAAAGCCATGGACTGAAAGAAAAATATTTGCAAAAGACACATCAGATAAAGGACTATTACCCAGAATACACAAAGGAATCTTAAACTTAACAATAAGAAAACAAACAACCTAATTAAAAAATGGGCAAAAGACCAGAACAGATACCTAATCAAAGAAGATACACAGATGAAGAATCAATATATGAAAAGATTCTCCATGTTATATGTCATCGGGGAAATGGAAGTTAAAACAGTAATAAGATACCACTACATGTCTATTATAATAGCCACAATCCAGAAACTGACACCACTAAATATTGGTGAGAGTAATAGAAACTGATTTATGATGAGTAGGAATGCAAAATAGTAAAGCCACGATGGAAGACGGTTTGGCAGTTTCTTACAAAACTGAACTTACTCTAACCATATGATCCAGCAATCGTGATCCTTGGTGTCTACCCAAAGAAGTTGAAAACTTATGCCCATGCAGATATTCATAGCAGTTTTATTCATAATTGCCAAAACTTGCAATGAACCAAGATGTCCTTCTGTAGGTGAATAGATAAACTGTGGTGCATCCAAACAATGGAATATTATTCAGTGCTGAAAAGAAATGAGCTATCAAGCCATGAAAAGACATGGAGGAACCTTAAAGGTGAATTTTTAAATAATTTTTATGTCAATTATATCTCAACAGAGCTGGATTTTTTAAAATGCATCTAAGTGCAAGAAGTCAAACTGAAAAGGTTACATACCGTATGATTCCAACTAAATTATATTCTTGAAAAGGCAAAACTACTGGAGACAGTAAAAGATAAGTAGTTTCCAGAGGTTGAGAAGGGGAAGGGATGAATAGATGGAGTACAGATATTATAATGATAGATGCACATCATTCTACATTCATCTAAATCCATAGAATGTACAACTCCAGAGGCGAACCCTAATATACACTATAGACTTTGAGTGATGATGATGATGTCCAAGTTGGTTCATCAGTTGTAACTTATGTACCCTGCAGTGCTGGATGTTGATATTGGGGGAGGCTATAAAGGCAAAATGATAGGATACCGAAAGAGGAATTCCCCAGGTCATTAGGTGCCCAATATGCTACTGGAGATCAGTGGAGAAATAACTCCAGAAAGAATGAAGGGATGGAGCCAAAGCAAAAACAATACCCAGTTGTGGATGTGACTGGTGATAGAAGCAAGATCCGATGCTGTAAAGAGCAATATTGCATAGGAACCTGGAATGTCAGGTCCATGAATCAAGGCAAATTGGAAGTGGTCAAACAAGAGATGGCAAGGGTGAACGTCGACATTCTAGGAATCAGCGAACTAAAATGGACTGGAATGGGTGAATTTAACTCAAATGACCATTACATCTACTACTGTGGGCAGGAATCCCTCAGAAGAAATGGAGTAGCTACTATCATGGTCAACAAGAGTCCAAAATGCAGTACTTGGATGCAATCTCAAAAACCACAGAATGATCTCTGTTCATTTCCAAGGCAAACCATTCAATATCACGGTAATCCAAGTCTATGCCCCAACCAGTAACACCGAAGAAACTGAAGTTGAACAGTTTTATGAAGACCTACAAGACCTTTTAGAACTAACACCCAAAAAAGATATTCTTTTCATTATAGGGGGCTGGAATGCAAAAGTAGGAAGTCAGGAAACACCTGGAGTAACAGGCAAATTTGGCCTTGGAATGTGGAATGAAGCAGGGCAAAGACTAATAGAGTTTTGCCAAGAAAATGCACTGGGCATAGCAAACACCCTCTTCCAACAACACAAGAGAAGACTCTACACATGGACATCACCAGATGGTCAACACCAAAATCAGATTGATT
>SJXO01004914.1:53580-69786 GCA_006408615.1 Connochaetes taurinus
CCCATCACTTCATGGGAAATAGATGGGGAAACAGTGGAAACAGTGTCAGACTTTATTTTGGGGGGCTCCAAAATCACTGCAGATGGTGACTGCAGCCATGAAATTAAAAGACGCTTACTCCTTGGAAGAAAAGTTCTGACCAACCTAGATAGTATATTCCAAAGCAGAGACATTACTTTGCCCACTGAGGTCCGTCTAGTCAAGGCTATGATTTTTCCTGTGGTCATGTATGGATGTGAGAGTTGGACTGTGAAGAAGGCTGAGCACCGAAGAATTGATGCTTTTGAACTGTGGTGTTGGAGAAGACTCTTGAGAGTCCCTTGGACTGCAAGGAGATCCAACCAGTCCATTCTGAAGGAGATCAACCCTGGGCTTTCTTTGGAAGGAATGATGCTAAAGCTGAAGCTCCAGTACTTTGGCCACCTCACGCGAAGAGTTGACTCATTGGAAAAGACTCTGATGCTGGGAGGGATTGGGGGCAGGAGGAGAAGGAGATGACGGAGGATGAGATGGCTGGATGGCATCACTGACTCGATGGACGTGAGTTTGAGTGAAGTCCAGGAGATGGTGATGGACAGGGAGGCCTGGCGTGCTGTGATTCATGGGGTTGCAAAGAGTCGGACACAACTGAGCAACTGAACTGGACTGAGGCATGTGCAGGGACAGGGGAATATGGGGACTCTGTACTTCCCACTCAATTTTGCTGTGAACTTAAAACTGCTCTAAAACATAAATTGTGAAAAAAGAAATATGGCAGGCTCCCTTCTCTCTGCAAAAATATTACCCAATTAGAGTAGACAGCCTCAGGAAAGAAAAAAATTCCCCAGGCAATTCTAAAGCACAGTTAGAGTCAAGAACCAGCCTTTAGCCATTATAAAAGTACCCAGTCAATCAACTCAATAAACAATTTTATAATGTAAATTCAAGCTAATGAACCTCTAGACATGTGCTAATTGTAGTGAATGATCTTTTTTGGCATCCTTTCCACCATTTTATGAGCATCTTCGAAGAGTTGAGAGGACATCTTTTCCTTATAACACACTGTACATTTCATCAAAGGCATAACTCAGTACAATCTTTGGTTTATAAAAAGATGACGAAAGAAAGACTCTCAACTCTAAATCTAAGCACCTTTTGAACTTTATAAAAATCACTTAAACAGCGACATAGTCAGTGTAATAGAGAAACTAAGATCTTTATCTAGGCCCTTTTAAAATAATACATCTTACTGTCCATGAGTTACTCCATAAGGATAATGAAAAATTATTTTATACTTCAAATTAAAAATGCAAGGATTCAAAAAGTCCAAAAAGCATTTGAAAAAAGAAAGGACTTATATTTAAGAAGGAAACAAATCCTGTAATAAAATGTAGTGTCTTAATTCATTATGGTTCTAAAATTAGCCTTTCTTTAATTTGGTGAGGAATAGGTCTATTAAAATCATCAGTACTCTTGCCAAATCGCTGAGGGGGTGGGGGCTCCTTGCTAGAAGTAAGGGTCTCAATGTTCATATTAATTCAAAGATCTTATTCCTCACCCCATAGAACTCAATAGTATCTAACACGAATGAGCAAGCAACTCTTCCTTGAAATTCTTCCTTCTCTTCGTCTTCATCATGTTATAGCAGGGGTCCCTAGCCTACGGGCTCTAATGCCTGATGATCTGAGGTGGAGCTGATGTAATAATAATAGAAATAGAGTGCACAATAAACGAAATGTGCTTAAATCATCCTGAAACCATTCCCCCACCTGTTTTCATTGTCTTCCATGAAACCAGTCCCTAGTGCCAAAACCACTGGGGACTGCTTGTATAGGAACCACTCCTATCCTGGCATCCTTTCCTTCTTGGCCTCAGTTCTTTCCTCCACAAACGCACCGGAGTGATTGATCTAGTTCATGGCTCAAATGTTACCCCCAGGTCCATTTCTATTCTCAGTCTACTTTCTGAACTTCAAAACAAGAACTGCCACTTATTCCCAAGGACTCGCCACTTAAATAATTCTTTGGCATCTCTCACTGGGCCGCCAAGTCCGATTGATTATTGGCTCCTTTCTTGCTACTGCAGTATTTTGCATCCTTAAATCAGGTGTACCACAGTTGCCCCAGCCTGAAAAATCTTATTAGTTCTGCAGTTTAGGAAAAGTTGTTAACTTCTTACAACCTCAGTTACTTCATCTGTTTTATGGGTAAAGAAAAATAATCTAAGAGGCTCAGTGTGAAGGTTATTTGAGACATTGCTTTAAATTGCGAAGACTATTGCTCTGTGTTGTTGTTAGACAACGTCCTGCTGGAGAACACCTAAGGAAACAGTGAACTCAGTCTCAAGCTATAAACAGGGCCAAGGTCTTTGACTCCCATATTATGATGCCTATAAAACTACTGGCTGGCTAGGAAGTAATAACGTTCTCCATAGTGAAACAGAATGGTTTCAGTCATATTTGAACTTCAATTTCTTACATTCTAGCTATAAAATAATAGAGTCTACTGTCAAACATTATTTTCTCAAAATCTTAAATTTCACAGGACTGAAAAATATTCCCTCCATTTAGTTTCAAAATGTGAAATTCATTTAAAAATGAAGGATTTTGGAGCTGGGAGGGGGGGTTCAGGATGGTGGGACACATGTACATCCATGGCTGATTCATGTCAGTGTATGGCAAAACCCAGCACAATATTGTAATTAGCCTCCAATTAAAATAAATAAAAAATTGTTAAAAAGAAAAAGAATGAAGGATTTGAAGGGAGGTGGGAGGGAGGTTCAAGAGGGAGGGATCATATATATACCTATGGCTGATTAATGTTGGTGTTTGGCAGAAATCAATACAATATTGCAAAGTAATTATCCTTTAATTAAAAATAAATTTAAAAATTAAAAGCAAATAACAAACAGCCTAAAATAAATTAATGAAAAAAATAAGGGATTTTTCATTAACTTCGTATGTCTCAGAGATCATAGACAAACTATAGTCTCTAGAAGCTCAACAAATTCATGTTAGGTCGGTTTGAATCCTACCTGAGGTCAATTTCACACAGAAAGAATTATTGTAAGAGTTCATACTGACAGCTTGTAATTAATGTATGCTTTTGAAAAGATAAATAGTCATTGACTGGATGCTCAAAAAAAGGTTATATTTTTTGATCTTCCCACACACAGCAAAAAAAAAAAAAAAGATACCACTCATCATATTTGACACTTTGTTATCTTTCCCAAAAGAATCTTCTCACATATTGAAGAGTTTGTCTTCTTCAAATTTATGATTTTCTTCAATTAAAACTTAATTAAAAAAACATATTTTGTGGTTTGAGTTAAGAAATAAATAACAGGCTTAGAGGCATTCTGTAGTTGTTCTATGTGATGAATAAAAGCAGCTTTATTTTACATATTTACTTATTCAATCTGTATTTATTAAACGTTTACTAAGCCCAGAAATTTCCAGATGTACAAGCTGGATTTAGAAAAGGCAGAGGAACCAGAGATCAAATTGCCAACGTCTGCTGGATCATAGAAAAGGCAAGGGAATTCTAAAAAAAAGTCTACTTCTGCTTCATTGACTACACTTAAGCCTTTGACTGTGTGGATCACAACAAAATGTGGAAAATTCTTAAAGAGATGGGAATACCACACCACCTTATCTGTCTCCTGAGAAATCTGTGTGTAGGACAAGAAGCAACAGTTAGAATTGGACATGGAACAATGGACTGGTTCAAAAGTGGGAAAGGAGTACGACAAGGCTGTATATTGTCATCCTGCTAATTTAACTTACATGCAGAGTACATCATGTGAAATGCTGGGCTGGATGACTCACAAGCTGGAATCAAGAATACCAGGAGAAATATAAACAACCTTAGATATGCAGATGATACCACCTTAATGGCAGAAAATGAAGAAGAACTAAAGAGCCTCTTGATGAAGGCGAAAGAGAAGAGTGAAAAAGCTGGTTTAAAACTCAACATTCAAAAAATGAAGATCATGGCATTTGGTCCCATAAATTCATGGCAAATAGATGGGGAAAAATGGAAACAGTGACAGATTTTCTTCTTCTTCTTCTTCTTTTTTTTTGGCCTCCAAAATCACTGTGGATGGTGACTGCATCCATGAAATTAAAGATTCTTGTTCCTTGGAAGAAAAGCTATGAAAAACCTAGACACCATATTAAAAAGCAGAGACATCACTTTGCTGACAAAGGTCTGTATAGTCAAAGGAATGGCTTTTCCAGTAGTCATGTACAGACGTGAAAGCTGTACCATAGAGAAGGCTGAGCACCAAAAAAACTGATGTTTTTGAACTGTGGTGCTGGAGAAGACTCTTGAGAATCCCTTGGACAGCAAGGAGATGAAACCAGTCAATCCAAAAGGAAATCAACCCTGAATATTCATTGGAAAGACTGATGCTGAAGGCTGAAGCTCCAATACTTTGGCCACCTGATGTGAAGAGCAGACTCATTGGAAAAGATCCTGATGCTGGGAAAGATTGAGGGCAAGAGGAGAAGGGGGCAACAGAGGGTGAGATGGTTGGATGGCATCACTGACTCAATGGGCATGAGTTTGAGCAAACTCCAGGAGATAGTAAAGGACAGGGAAGCTTGGCATGCTTCCATGGGGTCGCAAAGAGTTGGATGGCACTTAGTGAATGAACGGCAACCACAAAGTGTAGAAAACCCTGCCTTTCCTTGTCTAATTGATGAATAATTATATTTTCAGAAAGTTCCTCTGATTTTCCCAGGTTTCTGAGAAGTGATTTTCAGAACTTTTTAGTCCCACTCATTAGTTTTTCGAAAATAATTTTTGAGCAGTGCCAAGCCCTGTTTTAGGCCTTGCACATAGAGTAGCAAACTAGACTGAAAGGTCCCAGCTCTCATGAAGCTGAAAATGTATTAGGGAGACAAAAAATCTCATGAGGAAATATATAATATACTTTCAGGTGATAAGTACAAAGAAAAAAAAAAAAAAAAAAAGGATAAGGTGATCTAGAGTGAAGGAGAGTGCTACTTTAGATTGGATGGTTAAGAAGCACATGAAGGAGAAATTAGTATTTGAACTCCAGGATATGAGTGAAGTAAAAGTCATGCAAGGGCTGGCAGAAGATCATCCCAGGCAGAGGGAACAGCTTTGGGATGAAACCAAGCTTAGCATGTTCATGATGAAGAAAGGAGGCCACTGTGGCTGGAGCAGAGTGAATCAGAGCAAGAGCAGAAGAAAATGAGATAAAGACCAAATCATGTAGTACCTTGTAGCCATGACTGGGCATTTAGAGTGTATTCTAAGTGGAATGGGAGGCCACTGGGGATATTAGAACTAGATGGTGACATGAACTGATTCATGTTTATCAAAGATGACCGTGGGTCTTTTGTGGAAATAGGAAATGTGGTTAGGAGGTCAATGCAGTGAAATATGGTTCAATTCTGACTATATTCTGAAAGTAGAACTCTTGTAGAACTTGATAATGGATTGGATTTATGGTTCAGATATAAAAGAGGAATTGACAATGACATTTAGTTTCTTGATATGAACTGATGATTGATGCTCTCATTTAATTGAAATAAGGAAGATTAGAGGGTGAATACAGTGGATGGAGGAAGCAGAATCAGGAGTTCTTACTTAGACATAATAGAGAACCTGTTGTGCAACAAGTACAAATGATCTGTTGTCAAGTAGACCAGACCTGTAGGAACATCATTCATAGGAAAAATTTCAGGAAGACAGGACAAGGGAAGCTATGTGGATTCCTTGCTGCCCCTCACATTTTGGGGTCACTTGCCACAGATGCCAGATATGGGAGAGAGACATGATTTTTGGAATGTGGGGCTTTTAATTTGAATGGTTAGGGAAGAATCAGGTTCTTCCCTGATATAATGAGGGGCTGGGATGTGATAGCAATATAACACAGTAAACTGTGCTCCATCCCCATCCTGCCAGTCCCTCCTTTGGGGTGATCAGGGACCAAGATATAATGGCAATAGGATACAGCAGAAATTTGTTCCACCCCTATTTAAATTTGTATCCATCCCTCTTCTTCTGCTGTTGTGAAAGTAAGAGAAGGATCCAAGGTACCTGTTGCAGCTGTATGACAGAGAAAGTTAACAGCACAATTTGCCACATCAGTGCTCATAATTGGAGAAGTATGAGCCTCTTTTGGGGGCATGCTGGGAGGGCTGTGGTCCAAGCCTTGTGGTTGACCAAGATTGATTGCTTTAAGCACTAGCCTTAGCCAGTTTCTATGGAGATTTTCAGGAGGCCAATTCCTTCTCTACAGGGGATAATTCATGAACAAATTAACACTTACCTCTTCATAAAAACTTGGATTGAGTTGGTAGTAGTGGAGTGGTGAAATGTGATTGGATTCTAGAAATATTCTCAATGTAGATTTCCCAAAGAACTTGCTGGTGGATTGATTTTTCAAAGAGAAAGGAAGCAATCAAGACGTATGTATAGGTTTTTATCCTGACTAACTGATTTAATCATGTTGTCATTGACAGAAATAAGGAAGATTGAAGGAAGGTATAGTGGGGGTGGAGATGAAATCAAGGGTTATGATTTGGAAATGACTAAAAGACAGTCAAGTAAGGAGGTGGACAACACCTGGAGTTCAGGGAAAAGATCTGTATGAAGGATATAAATTTTGGAGTCATTAGGATATAGGTGCCTTTTAAAGCTGTTACTGAGTCCAAGTTCATATTGCTCACCACATTACAGGCCAATAATTCAAGAGATGAGTTGTTGGGACAAGTAATAGTGACTTTATTCAGAAAGTCAGCAGATTGAGAAGATGGTAGACTTGTGTCCCAAAGTCAGAATTCAGGTTTCTTTTGTACCAAAAGGAGAAGGAGTGTGGCTGGCTGTTGGAAACTTCTTGTTGCAGGAATCCTTTGCTCTTGCAGCTGTCCACGTAGGTGTGGTCACAATGTGCCTATAAACCTTCAAGAAGACAATAGTTATTTTCTGTTTTGCAAATTTTTATTTCTATACAAATGAAAAAGTGCTATACTTTTAAAGGTCAGAGCCCCAAGAATGGCCTATCCTGTACATTTCAGTGGAGAAGGCAATGGCACCCCACTCCAGTACTCTTGCCTGGAAAATCCTATGGATGGAGGAGCCTGGTAGGCTGCAATCCGTGGGATCGTGAAGAGTCGGACACAACTGAGCGACTTCACCTTCACTTTTCACTTTCATGCATTGGGGAAGGAAATGGCAACCCACTCCAGTGTTCTTGCCTGGAGAATCCCAGGGACGGCGGAGCCTGGTGGGCTACCGTCTATGTGGTCGCACAGAGTTGGACACGACTTTAGTGACTTAGCAGCAGCAGTACATTTCAGGCTCTAGGCAACATTCTTTTGTGAAGGTGCAGAGCCAGCACAAGCAGCAGAACACAAGAGTTAGAGCTAAGGAACAGATTCAATATGGAGTCAGGTTTCTTCTCTGCTACAAAGCCGTGGAACTGGTTCACCTTAGGAGCAAATATAAGAGAAAAAAGGACCTCACACTGGCAAACTGAATCCTGCCCAGATTATATTAATATTTAGAAGCCTGGAGCAGGCCTAATATTTAGAAGCCTACTTGGCCAGGCAGACTCTTGGTTGCCTACATCAAAAAATAAATAAATAAATAAATAATAAAAAAGAAGGAACATTCAAACACAACGTAATCTCAAAACAATGCTTGTGATTTGCCACATAAGGCAAAATTGAGATAGGTCTAAATTGTCATTTTCAAGATAAAGGGGGAGTATTTCTAAGGAGATATAAAACATAATAAACATAAAATTTGGAAGCATGGCTTTCCCCTCACTCTGCTAAATAGAATTACCCATCAGTTAAATATAAAATTGATAATATTCCATACTTTGTTTACACTTTCAGAGACTTCATCAAAAGTATATAATTATTCCAAAGCTTTTTGAGCAAGGTTTGTTTTTCTTTTGAATGCAACATTTTATCCTACCTTTAATAGGGTTGTATTTTACTCTCTCTTCCCCCCAAACTATAGAACTATTAAATTATAGGACATTCTTCACACGTGATATGTGTATTTTCTTTTTTGAGTCTAGGCTTTAAGATGACTGTTTCAATTATAGAGCAATGATGCTTCAGATATTGTTACTCCACTGCATATCATTCTTATTTTCATTCTTACTCTGAAGAGAAACCATTAAGGAAATTTGAAAATGCCATTGAATTTTCTTCAACTTTTGGATCTGGTACCCTGAGCTAAATGAACTAGACATTCAATCATAATTAAGAATACTTAATTAGGAACCAAAAGAGTGCTGGTTGGTAGGAAGGGAGGAACAAGTGTCCAATAGTAAAAATAGGGAACTGTTATTGTCCCTCTTTGTTTTAGCTTATTTCCTTCCACCAAAATAGATTTTAAAAATTGTAA
Organism: Connochaetes taurinus; assembly: GCA_006408615.1. Taxonomy (NCBI): domain Eukaryota; kingdom Metazoa; phylum Chordata; class Mammalia; order Artiodactyla; family Bovidae; genus Connochaetes; species Connochaetes taurinus. Next base: position 61,956 of record SJXO01004914.1, read on the forward strand.
CATATAGTGGGACTATATGTAATTTTGTTCTGTCTCTTGTAAATGTGTTACCATACTTTCATAATTTAAGAAATAAAAAATTAAAAGAAAAAAATGCATATGAGATTCTCAAGGTCCCAGAAAATTTTCAAAATTAAATTAATTAAATTCACTCTCAAAAAAAATAGAAAGCTGAGTTTTTTAAAATAAAAGCAATTAAAACAGCATATTGGATTCTAATATTTGTCAGGAACTATATATGTGTGAAAATAGCCAAGAAATTTCTGGAAAAATTAACAATGAACAATAAAGGGTACAGCAAAACATCTACCTCTCATCCAATATTTATATTTCTTCCACATTTTTCAGCCCCCTTGTGGATGGAACTGTGTGGCTAGTTTTGGCCAATAGGCAGGAAAGGAGTCACTTCTGGGTCAAACCATTTAAGATCTTGGGCACAAACTCTTCAGTTCTCTCTTCCCATGCTTTAGTGACCTAGAGACCATCTACTGAGGTTGTGGCATCACAACAGGGAAGCAGCCTGTGCCACTGAATCTCCAGATGGAGGACAGCTGGCCTAGAATGTTGCCTGACCCATGGTGGAATCCACGTGAATGAGGAATGAGTCTTTCTTATATTAAACTACAGAGATTTGGGGGGTTCAGTTTCATCATAGCATTATCTAATACAAAAGAAGAAAAAGAAAAGAAAGATAATCACAGGCAAAACAACAACAACAACTCGCCCACTATGTTGTGAAGATGTCTAGGTTTTGCATTACTAATTAGCATTACTAATACAAAAAGAAACTTTCTTCAATGAATACGACTAAACAGATCAATGAACTATAAAAGGGTTCATAAACAGACTCAAGCCTATTTGGAAGTTTAATATGTGACAATGATGTCTTAAATCAGTGGGGAAGGATGGGTTACTGCTGCATATCTCAGTTAACCAAATTAACTCAAAATTTAGCAGTTCAAAATGACAATAATCATTTGTTTTATCCTGTAGGTTTGGTGGGTCAGAAATTCTGACAGAACATCACAGAAAAAGTTTGTCTCCACATCATGCATGATGTCTAGGGCCTCAGCTGGACAACTCAAAGGCTGAGGGCTGGAGTACTCTGAAAGTTCATTCCCGTACATGTCTGAGGCTGATGATGCCGGCTGTGGGCCAGAGGCCTAGCTGGGCCTCTCAGCTGGAACACCCACATGGGGCCTCTTGCAAAACTTAGACATTCTCACAACATAGTGGGCAGGTTGTTGTTGTTGTTGTTTGCCTGTGATTATCTTTCTTTTCTTTTCTTTTTTTAATTATGAAAGTATGATAACACGTTTACTTGGAAAATACAGAACAAAGTTACATGCAGTTCTACTGTATATTACAATTCTTTTTAAAGTATATAAAATTAAGATTTTTAGTTGGAATTTCAATATCAAGCTTTCAAAAATTAATAGAATGACTGAACAGAAAGGTAGAAGGATACAGTAGACCTGAAAAGCACTATGAACCGATTCAACATAATTAAGATTTATACAAACTTTTTACACAATAACAGGATACAAATTCAAGTTCCCATAGACTATAAACCAGGAGACACTGGAACATATCCAGGAACTTAAAACTTTAAGGTGCAAAAATGTCAGAGTCTAAAGGTATTAAAATAATACAGAGTCTACTCTCTTATCACTGTGGGATTATGTTCAAAATCAATATAAAAAGATATTTGAAATTAACCCACATATTTTCAAGTGCAATGTGACATTTACAAAAAGAGATCTTTGACTTATTGAAAACATCAATAAAGTTAAAACACTGAAAAAAACACACGACATGACTGCAGACATGAAAGCATTTAAATTAGAAGTTAATATCAAAATGAGAAATTAATACCAAGGATACTTAATAAAAACCCATGTATTTGGAAATTAAATGTCCACTTTTAAATGATGAGTGCATTTACAAAGTCATCTTAAAGTGTTAGTTGTTCAGTTGTGTCTGACTCTTTGTGACCTCGTGGACTGTAGCCCACCAGGCTCCTCTGTCCATGGAATTTTCCAGGAAAGCATAACAAGGAAAATTAGAAAACGTTTGTAATCAGAATAAAAATGAAAAGAGAATTTATCAGAATCTGTTGCATGTAGTGGAAGCTGCTGAATGCAACTAAATACAAAGTGGAATCTTGAATAAGGTATGAAAACAAGTAATGGACCACAGTGGCTGGGTTTTAAGAGTAAATGTAGCAAGAAAAAGAAGCTATCTTGCCTATTGTGACTTAGCCTCTGAAGTCACAGGGCATCACTTCTGCCATATTTTGTTGATCAAGGCAATTACAAAACTTTCCCCATGTTTGAGGGAGGGAACTCAGATGCTATCTCTCAATGGAGACATATCAATAATGTATGGTAGAAAAGCATGAAGAATGAGATATAGATAGATATAAAGATATATATATATATATACACATATGCTGCTAAGTCGCTTCAGTCGTGTTCGACTCTGTGCGACCCAATAGACGGCAGCCCACCACGCTTCCCCACCCCTGGGATTCTCCCGGCAAGAACACTGGAGTGGGTTGCCATTTCCTTGGCCAGTGCATGAAAGTGAAAAGTGAACGTGAAGTTGCTCAGTCGTGTCCAACTCCTAGGGACCCTATGGACTGCAGCCCACCAGGCCCCTCCGTCCATGGGATTTTCCAGGCAAGAGTACTGGAGTGAGTTGCCATTGCCTTCTCCGATATATATACATACATATATACACATACAGATAAATAACAGCTATCTTTGGAAAATATAATCTGCCATAATGCAAATGGTTGTTTGTTAAGGCTGCAATACCACTTTTGGACAAGCTCAATGTATATGTGTCCTCCTATTATAGAGATGAGACTAAAATATATATTCTTATCTACAGATATTATAGTTTGAACAGATTGCTGAAACTTAGCTGTATAAAGAAGGGATTCAGTGAATAATCTTTTCTAAATTTAAAGACAGGATTTTTGGTAGACTTTCTTTCAAATTACAAACTAGTATACAGATTAAAGAGCTTCCCTGATAGCTTAGTTGGTAAAGAATCTTCCCACAATGCACGAGACCCTGGTTTGATTCCTTGGTCAGGAAGATCTGCTGGAGAAGGGATAGGCTACCGACTCCAGTACTCTTGGGCTCCCCTTGTAGCTCAGCTGGTAAAGAATCGGCCTGCAATGCAGGAGACCAAGGTTTGATCCTTGGGTTGGCAAGATCCCCTGGAGAAGGGAAAGGCTACCCACTCCAGTATTCTGGCCTGGAGAATTCCTATAGTCCATGGGATCTCAAAGAGTCGGACATGCCTGAGCAACTTTCTCTTTCTATTTTCTTTCTATATAGATGAAAAGACTTCCCAGGTGGCGCTACTGGTAAAGAAACCACCTGCCAATGCAGGAGACATAGGAGATGCAGATTCAATTCCTGGGTTTGGAAGATCCCCTGGAGAAGGGAATGGCAACTCACTCCATTATTCTTGCCTGAAGAATCCCATGGACAGAGGAGCCTGGCGGGCTATAGTCAATGAAGGCGCAAAGGGATGGACATGACTAAGGCAACTTAGCGCGCGCACACACACACACACACACACACACACACACATAAATTTCCATATATATTATTTTATTTAGTTATCTTGTATTGTTGTAAATAATTTGGGTCCTTTACTGAGATTACTTTTTATGTCCAAAGCCTTACAAAATTCCAGACTAAAGATATTTTTGTTAAATTATATGAAGTAGAGCTTCAGGCTCTTTTCCACGGGTCTATGCACTATAGTAAATGAAAACAATTTTCTAGGAGAATTTTGGCCTTGCCCATTGTTTCCTCATGTCTCACCTTGAAGCTAAAGTACTATGGCTTTCCATTCAGGCACATAGTCTTGTTAGATAGTTCCTCGATTTTCACAGAAGGATATTAGCCTTACTCCCTGGAGACTGATCATTTGATCATCTGCAAAAGTATTCCAACATAAAAGGACTGGTATCTGCAGGTGGCCCAGTGGTGAAGAATTTGCCTGCTAATGCAGAAGCTGCAGGAGACGTGAATTCGATCTCTGGATTGGAAAGATCCCCTGGAGAACAGAATGGCAACCCATTCTGATATTCTTATCTGGAAAATCCCATGGATGTAGGAGCCTGGCAGGCTACAGTCCATGGAGTCGCAAAGAGTCGGACACAACTGAGCATCTGAACAGCAGCAGCACAACCTCCAACTTCTGCAACTCATAAAAGTATGAGGACTGACCTCAGGCCACTGGAACCACTTTGCCCACAGGCATTAGAGCAGGAGTTACCAGAGAGTTTACGTCATCCCCCCTTACCCTTGAACCCTACAGCCCTTAACCAATGAGGCTTGTCATAGCTTTTCTTCCAAGGACTGGTCTTTTAATTTCATGGCTACAGTTACCATCCACAGTGATTTTGGGGCCCAAGAAAATAAAATCTGTCACTATTTCCACTTTTTCTACACCTGTTTGCCATGAAGTGATGGGACTGGATGCCATGATCTTCGTTTTCTGAATGTTGAGTTTCAAGCCAGCTTTTTCACTTTCCTCTTTCACTTTCATCAAGAGGCTCTTTAGTTCCTCTACACTTTCTGCTATTAGAGTGGTATCATCTGCATATCTGAGAATGTTGATATTTCTCCTGGCAATCTTGATCTCAGCTTGTGATTCATCCAGCCCAGAATTTCCATGATGTACTTTGTATATAAGTTAAATAGGGTGACAATATATAGCCTTGTCATACTCCTTTCCCAATTTTGAACCACTCACTTGCTTCATGTAAGACTCTTAACTGTTCCTTCTTGACCCACATACAGATTTCTCTGTATAGGTAAGGTAAGGTATTTTGGTATTCCCATCTCTTTAAGAATTTTCCACAGTTTGTTGTGATCCACACGGTCAAAAGCTTTAGCATAGTCAATGAAGCAGAAATGGATATGATGTTTTTCTGGAATTCTCTTGCTTTTTCTATGATCCAATGAATGCTGGAAATTTGATCTCTGGTTCCTCTGCCTTTCCTAAATTCAGCTTGTACATCTGGAAGTCCTTGGTTTATGTATTGCTGAAGCCTAGCTTGAAGGATTTTGAGCATAACCTTACTAGCATGCAAAATGAGTGCAATTATATGACAGTTTATACATTCTTTGGCACTGCCCTTCTTTTAGATTGGAATGAAAACTGATCTTTCCCAATCCTGTGGCCACTGCTGAATTTTCCAGATTTGCTGACATATTGAGTGCAAGCACTTTAATAGCATCATCTATTAGGATTTGAAATAGCACAGCTGGAATTCCATCACTTCCTCTAACCTTGTATGTAGTTCAGTTCGGTCAGTTTAGTTGCTCAGTCATGTCCGACTCTTTGCGACCCCATGAATTGCAGCATGCCAGGCCTCCCGGTCCATCACCAACTCCAGAAGTTCACCCAAACTCATGTCCATCAAGTCGGTGATGCCATCCAGCCATCTCATCCTCGGTCGTCCCCTTCTCCTCCTGCCCCCAATCCCTCCCAGCATCAGAGTCTTTTCCAATGAGTCGACTCTTTGCATGAGGTGGTGTATGTAGTAATGCTTCCTAAGGTCCACTTGACTTCAGACTTCAGGATCTCAGGATCTAGGTGAGTGACCACACCATTGTGGTTATCTGGATCATTAAGACCATTTTTGTATAGTTCTTCTGTGTATTTTTGCCACCTCTTTTTAATCTCTTCTGTTTCTGTTAGGTTCTTACCCTTTCTGTCCTTTATCGTGCACATTCTTGCACGAAATATTCCTTGATATCTCTAGTTTTCCTGAAGAGAACTCTAGTTTTTCCCATTCTATTGTTTTCTTCTACTTCTTTGCAATGTTCATTTAAAAAAGGCCTTCTTATCTCTCCTTGCTATTTTCTGGAGCTCTGCATTCAGCTGGGTGTATCTTTCCTTTTTCCCTTGCCTTTCACATCTCTTCTTTCCTCAGCTAAGTGTAAAGCCTCCTCAGACAATCACTTTGCCTTCTTGCATTTCTTTTTCTTGGAAATGGTTTTGGTCACCACCTCCTATACAATGTTATGAACCTCTGTCCATAGTTCTTCAGGCACTCTGTCTGTCAGGTCTAATCCCTTGAATCTATTTGTCACCTCCAGTGTATTATCATAAGGGATTTGATTTAGGTCATATCTGAATGGCCTGGTGTTTTTCCCTACTTTCTTCAATTCAAGCATGAATTTTGCAGTAAAGAGCTGATAATCTGAGCCACAGTCAGCTCCAGATCTTGTTTTTGCTGACTGTACAGTTTCTCCATCTTCAGCTGCAAAGAATATAGTCCATATGATTTCAGTATTGATCATTTGTTGATGTCCATGTGTAGAGTCGTCTCTTATGTTGTTGGAAAAGGGTGTTAGCCATGACCAGTGTGTTCTCTTGATAAAACTCTGTTAGCCTTTGCCCTGCTTCATTTTGTACTCCAAGGCCAAACTTGCCTGTTACTCTCTTGACTTCCTACTTTTGCACTCCAATTCCCTATGATGGAAAGGACATTTTATTTTTTGGTGTTAGTTCTAGAAGGTCTTGTAGGTCTTCATAGAATGGGTCAACTTCAGTTTCTTTGGCATCAGTGGTTGGGCCATAGACTTGGAATACCGTGATATTGAATGATTTGCCTTGGAAATGAACAGAGATCATTCTGTCATTTTTGACACTGCACCCAAGTACTTCATTTCATACTCTTTTGTCGACAATGAGGGTTACTCCATTCCTTCTAATGGATTCTTGCCTGCAGTAGTAGATAGAATGGTCATCTGAATTAAATTCTCCCATTCCTGTCCATTTTAGTTCACTGATTCTTAAGATGTTAATGTTCACTTTTGTCATTTCCTGCTTGACTACATCCAGTTTACCTTGATTCATGGACTTAACATTCCAGGTTTTTATGCAGTATTTTTCTTTACAGCATTGGACTTTATTTTCACCACCAGACACATCCACACGTGGGCGTTGTTTTTGCTTGGCCGAAGTGCTTCATTTTTTTCTGGAGCTATTAGTAATTGCCCTCTGCTCTTCCCCAGTAGCATATTGGACACCTTCCAACCTGGAATGCTCATCTTCTGGTGTCATATCTTTTTGCCTTTTCATACTGTTCATGGGGTTCTCATGGCAAGAATACTAGAGTGGTTTGCCATTCCCTCCTCCAGTGGACCACATTTTATCAGAACTATTCACTATGACCTGTCTGTCTTGGGTGGCCCTGCATGGCATGGCTCATAGCTTCACTGAATTATGCAAGTCCCTTTGCCATGACAAGGCTGTGATCCATGAAGGAAATAATATTATAACACTGTTTAAATAATTCCAAAGTACAGAAAATGATGGAAAGCTTCTGATTCGTTTGATGAAGTTAGCAAAACTCAATATTAAAACCTAATAAATATTAAACACTCAAAAAGCTTATTAAATAGATTAGCGAATATATAGAAACAGAAATCTTTAAACATAGAATTGGCAAAGGGAGTCCAGCAAGAAAATAAAAAGAGTAGTATACCACATAGAACAGAGTTTATACCAGGAAAGCATGGGGTATTTAATATTTAAAAATCTAATAACATAATTTATCACATCAAGAGAGAAAAACCAGAATTTCAATAGATGTTTCCAATTTAATTAATAGATGATAAAATTATTAATTATAAATATGTGTTATAAACTGGGGCTGGAAGAGAACTTTCTTAACATGACAAATGGCATATTTTGTAAACCAAAATTTACATCATTCTGACAGACTTTTCAACTGAGATCAGATATAAGATAAAGACACTTAAAATAATCACTATTCTTTTTTATTTCT
>SJXO01004914.1:70477-92655 GCA_006408615.1 Connochaetes taurinus
CTTCATGGCAAATAGATGGGGAAACAGTGGAAACAGTGTCAGACTTTATTTTTGGGGGCTCCAAAATCACTGTGGATGGTGATTGAAGCCATGAAATTAAAAGACGCTTACTCCTTGGAAAAAAAGTTATGACCAACCTAGACAGCATATTAAAAAGCAGAGACATTACTTTGTCAACAAAGGTCCGTCTATTCAAGGCTATGGTTTTTTCAGTAGTCATGTATGGATGTGAGAGCTGGACTGTGAAGAAAGCTGAGCACTGAAGAATTGATGCTTTTGCACTGTGGTATTGAAGACTCTTCAGAATCCCTTGGACTGCAAGGAGATCCAACCAGTCCATCCTAAAGGAGATCATCTTGGCTGTTCTTTGGAAGGAATGATGCTAAAGCTGAAACTCCAGTACTTTCTTTGGCCACCTCATGCGAAGAGTTGACTCATTGGAAAAGACTCTGATGCTGGGAGGGATTGGGGGCAGGAGGAGAAGGGGACGACCGAGGATGAGATGGCTGGATGGCATCACCGACTCGATGGATGTGAGTTTGAGTGAACTCCGGGAGTTGGTGATGGACCGGGAGGCCTGGCGTGCTGCAGTTCATGGGGTTGCAAAAAGTCGGACACGACTGAACGACTGAACTGAGCTGAACTGAACTGATACCATACTTTCAAAAGATCTTAAGTATTGTGCTATATTGTATAAAGAAAACCAAAAAATAAAAATACCTTAAAAAGAGCTTAAAATAGAGAAAGACATTATATTTCTGGACAGGAGGATCTATTATTATTAAAGTGTTAATTCTCCCTAGTTTACTTTATAAATATGATATTTTTAATTAATTTATCTATTTTAGTTGGAGGCTAATTACTTTACAATATTGTACTGGTTTTTGTCATTCATTGACATGAATCAGCCATGGTTGTACATGTGTTCTTCATCCTGAACCTCCTCCCAACTCCCTCCCCATCCCATCCCTCAGGGTCATCCCAGTGCAGGAGCCCTGAGCACTCTGTCTCATGCATTCAACCTGGACTGGTGATCTATTTCACATATGATAATAAACATGTTTCAATGCTATTCTCTCAAATATTTTTTAATCTAACCCCAGTACCAGCTGAACGTTCTTGTAATTTGACAAAATGCTTTTAAAATTTATCCAGAAGAATAAACATGAAAGAATAACCAAGAAAATTTTTAAAAGAAAAATGAGAAGGAATCTGAAACCAAATGTTGAAATATATTATAAAGCCACAATAATTTGAACAATGTGGTATGGGCACAGGACTAGACAAACAGTTCAAGGTAAGAAAAATAAAAAGTCCAGAACAAATGCAGGAATGTTTAAGAATTCAGCATGTGATAGTAGTGTCATTTATATAATACTTATTTTATAATTTTACTAAATATTTGTGGAAAAAATAAGTTAATTTCATTATTCCAGAATAGATTCCAGCTGAGCTAAGAATGCAAATTTTTAAGGAAAAAAACACCAATGTCCCAGAAGAGAATATAGATAGAACTTTTATATATTTATTTTTTATAATTTAAATTTATTTATTTTAATTGAAGGCTAATTACTTTACAATATTATATTGGTTTTGCCATACATCAACATGAACCAGCCACGGGTGTACACATGTTCCCCATCCTGAACCCCACCTCCCATCTCCCTCCTTGTACCATCCCTCTGGGTCATCCCAGTGCACCAGCCCCAAGCATCCTGTATCCTACATGGAACCTGGACTGGTGATTCGTTTCTTATATGATATTATACATGTTTCAATGCCACTCTCCCAAATCATCCCACCCTCTTCTTCTCCCACAGAGTCCAAAAGACTTTAGAACATTTATATAATCCTGGAGTGCTATAAGTTTTTCTAATCATGGCACTGAAAGCAATATCATTTTAAAAAATGATGTAGGGGATTCCCAGGTGGTCCAATGGTTAGTACTCTGTGCTTCTACTACTTGGCACCAAGTTCAGATCCCTCAGATTCCACAAGCCCCATGGCATGGCAAAAAAAAAAAGTGTATTTGATTATATAAAAACATTAACACTCCTATGCATACAGAAAAATTAGTATATATTAAAATTCAAGCATATTGTACTTTTCTATCAGAAGAGAATAAACAAAATTAGGAAAACATCACTACTACACAGGAAGAAAAATAAATACATGTGTACAATAAAAAGCTTCACAAACTAAAATAATTAAAATTGGCAAAGGCCATGAAAGGCCATATAATTCACAAAATTGCAGAGTCAATCATCTTATTTTTAAGAAATGTTAAGTTCTTTAAAAATAAAGTGCAAATTAAAACAGTGAGGTGTACATTACCTTTTGTGTATCAAACTGATAAGAATTAAATAAATGATACACAATGTTTTGGTAAGTGTATGAGCAACTGGTACCCTTGAACACAGCTGGTCTGAGTATAAATTCTATGAAGTTCATACAGAAAAGTGGACATTTATGTATAAAATGTTTAAATGTTGATCATTGGCTTTCCAGGCATTTGTTCTAAGGAAAAAACTATAAATTTTTGCTATTATGTAACTATAAGTATGTCCACAGCATCATTTCTTATGGTAGCTAATCTTGGAAACATACTAGCTATCCAACAATAGAAAATTTGCTCACTAAATAATTGCCTTTATTTAATGAAATACATAGAGACTATTAGAAATATTTTTAAGAGAATGTTTAATGGCTTGGGAAAATGAGCATGACATATAATTTAAGTAAAAACACATTGAAAAATAACATGCAGTTTGAAATGTTTGTTAAAAATTTCATTCATGCATAGCATGAAATAGGAAAAACACACCCTAGACTGTTAACAATTTTTTTTCTAAGATACTGAGATTTTAGGTTATTTATAATGTCCTTTTCTACTTACCTGTAAGTTTCATATTTTCTTCAATGAAGCACATAAAAAGTTCCTCAAGACCACTAATTATTAGAGAAATGCAAATCAAAACTACAATGAGGTATCACCTCACACTTGTCAGAATGGCCATCATCAAAACGTCTACAAACAATAAATGCTGGAGAAGGTGTGGAGAAAAGGGAACCTTCCTACATGGTTGGTGGGAATGTAAATTGAAATAACCATTATGAAGAACAGTATGAAAAAAGTGAAAGTGAAAGTTGCTAGTCACGTCCAACTCTGCAATCCCATGGACTATACAGTCCATGGAATTCTCCAGGCCAGAATACTAGAGTGGGTAGCCTTTTCCTTCTCTAGGGGATCTTCTGAAACCAGGGAGTGAACCCAGGTCTCCTGCATTGCAGGTGGATTCTTTACCAGCTGAGCCACAACAGTTTAAGGGTCCCGTAAAAAGCTGAAAATAGAGCTACCATATAATCCAACAATCCCACTCCTGGGAGTGTATCTGAAAGTGAAGTGAAAGTCTCTCAGTCGTGTCCTACTCTTTAGGACCCCATGGACTATACAGTCCATGGAATTCTCAAGGCCAGAATATTGAAGTGGGTAGCCTTTCTGTTCTCCAGGGGATCTTCCCGACACAGGGATTGAACCTAGGTCTCTCACATTATAGGCTGATTCTTTACCAGCTGAGCCACAAGGGAAGCCCAAGAATACTGGAGTGGGTACCTTATCCTTTCTCCAGCAGATTTTCTCATCCCAGGAATCGAACCTAGGTCTCCTGCATTGCAGGCAGATTCTTTACCAACTGAGCTATCAGGGAAGCCCCAGTGTATCTGGAGAAAACCATAATTCAAAAAAACACATGCACCCAAATGTTCATTGCAGCACTATTCACAATAGCAAGACATGGAAGCAATCTAAATGTCCATCAACAGAGGAATTGGATAAAGAAGATGTGCTATGTACATACAATGGAATATTAATCAGCCATAAAAAAGAAAATAATGCCATTTGTAGCAATATGGATGAACCTGAAGATTATCATACTAAGTGAAGTAAGTTATACAGAGAAAGAAAAATATTGTATGATTCACTTATATGCGAATCTAAAAAAGTGGTACAAGTGAACCCATCTAGAGAACAGAAACAGACATATAGACTTAGAGAAACAACTTGTGGTTACCAGGGGGGAAGGGCGGGGAAAGGGATAAATTGGGAGTTTGGGACTGACATATGCACACTACTATATATAAAATAGGTAACTAATAAGGACTTAGTGTATAACATAGGGAACACTACTTAATACTCTGCAATGGCCTATATGGGAAAAGAGTCTTAAAAAGAGTGGATATATGTATTTGTATAACAGATTCACTTTGCTATACGTCTGAAACTTAACACAGCATTGTAAATCAATTATACCCCAATAAAAATTTTTTAAAAAGAACATTGTAACTTTTAACTTAAACTTTTTTATTTTATATTGGAGTATAGCAGATTAACAACGTTGAGACAGTTTCAGATGACCAATGAAGGGACTCAGCCATACATATACATGTATCCATTCTTCCTCAAACTCCTTTCCCATCCAGGTTGTCAAGTAATATTGAGCAGAGCTCCCTGTGCTATACAGTAGGTCCTTGTTGGCAATCCATTTAAAATATAACAGCTATTATGTGCCAGGTACTGTTCTAGGTGTTGAGCAGCCATACAGTGAAGGAGGAGAAAATTACACAATTCCTGCTCTTATGGGCTGCACTGAGTTTTCTCACCCCCTCCCCTAAATTCATATGTTGGAGTCCTAATTGCCCAGTACCTCAGAATGCAACTGTATTTGCAAATAGTATCTCTACAGAAATAAATTAAAATGAGGTCATTAGTGTGGACCCTGATCCAATGTGACTGGTGTTCAAATTAAAGGGAGAAATTTGAACAGACACAGACATCTGTAGAGAGAAAATAATGTGAGGACACAGGGGAAAGAAGGCCATCTCTAAGCCAAGGAGAGAGACCTGGAACAGATCCTTCCCTCATAACCTTGAGAAGAAACCAGCCCTGCCTACACCTAGATAGAGGACTTCCAGCCTCCAAAATTGTGAGACTGTAAGTTTCTATTGCTGATGTCATCCCATCTGTGACACTTTTTTACAGCAGTCCTGGCAAAGAAATCACCCACTATTAAGGGGATAAGGCACAAACAAACAAGCAAAAAATAATAATTATGATCAAGTCCTCAGGAAAGCCTGCCATGAGGAAGCTCAGTTTAAGTCACAACCTGAAGGATGAGAGGGAAGTAACCTGTGAAGAGGAGAAAGCATCCAAGGTAGAGGGGCAACATACATGCAGGTCTGGGCCAGAGAGGGATTGAGCTGCTTTGAGAATTTGAGAATCAAGTGTTGGTGAATGGGTTCTGTAATGAGGCACTGGCGACAGACATCAGAAGCCAATGAGATTCTTCTGTCACTTGTTCTCAATAGGTGTGATGAAGTGTAATGAGTCCTCAGTCCCCAGTGTGGGCTCTGCCACTTATTACTGACCTAATTTCTTAATTGAGTCCTCCATTATAAAACATATTTTCAAGGGAAACCCCCTATACTGTTGGTGGGAATGTAAATTGGTGCAGCCTCTATGGGGAACAGTATGGAGGTTCTTTAAAACACTGAAAATACAGCTATCATACTATCCCGCAATCCCACTCTTGGGCATATACCAGAAAAAAGTATAATTCAAAAAGATGCATGTACCCCTATATTAATAGCAGCACTAATAACAGGATACTACTCAGCCATAGAAAGAATGAAATAATGCCATTTTCAGCAACATGGATGGAGCTAGAGAGCGTCTCAGGTGGCTCAGCAATAAAGAATCTGCCTGTCAATGCAGGAGACACAGGTTCGACCCCTGGGTCGGAAAAATCTCCTGGAGAAAGAAATGGCAATCCACTCCTGTGTTCTTGCCTGGAAAATCCCATGGACAGAGGAGCCTGATGGAGTACAGTCCATGGGGTTGCAAAGAGTCGGACACAACTAAGCAACTGAGCATGCACACACACAGGCATAGACCTAGAGATCATACTAAGTGAAGTAAGTCAGAAAGAGAAAGAGAAATACCATGTGATATTACTTATAGGTGGAATCCAAAGTGTGGCACAAAGGAACTTATTTCTGAGATAGAAACAGACTCACAGACGTAGAGAACAGACTTGTGATTATCAAAGGGGAAAGCAGGGGGAGGGACAAATTAGGAGTTTGGGATAAGCAACTGAGCATGCACACACACAAGCATAGACCTAGAGATCATACTAAGTGAAGTAAGTCAGAAAGAGAAAGAGAAATACCATGTGATATTACTTATAGGTGGAATCCAAAGTGTGGCACAAAGGAACTTATTTCTGAGATAGAAACAGACTCACAGACGTAGAGAACAGACTTGTGATTATCAAAGGGGAAAGCAGGGGGAGGGACAAATTAGGAGTTTGGGATTAGCAGACTATAGATAAAATAGATAACCAACAAGGACCTACTGCACAGCACAGGGAATATATTCAATATCTTATTATAACTGAAAATGGAAAAGAATCTGAAAAAGAATGGATATATGCATATGTAAAACTGAATCATTTTGCTGTACACTTGAAATATTGTAAATCAACTGCTGCTGCTGCTAAGTCGCTTCAGTCGTGTCCGACTCTGTGTGACCCCATAGATGGCAGCCCACCAGGCTCCTCCATCCCTGGAATTCTTCAGGCAAGAATACTGCAGTGGGTTGCCATTTCCTTCTCCATGTAAATCAATTCAACTTCAGTAAAAAATTTTTCAATATATATGTATATTTAAATCACTTTGCTGTATACTTGAAACATTATAAATCAAAATACTTCAATAAAAAGAATTTTCAATCACAGATACATAAATCTAGAAAGCTGGGTAATGAGAATATAAAAATACTCTCAGAATTCATTCTTAATTTTGATAAAGGTGTGTTTCATGATTCTCATTCTCTGTACTTTAAAAACTCTTTCCCCCTTCCTGAAACTTCCTGGTACCTCTCAAATTTCTAGGTCACTGCCTGATCCCAGTGAAGTGCATGAAGAAATTTGGCCACCATGTCAGCCCTTAGCACAGGGAAAGTAAGCAGAAAAACTATGACTCCATGGTCAGGTATGGATGGAAGTCTGTACCTGGGAACTTCTCTAAATGCATTTCATTCTCCTCATGCCCCCACAGTCACCCATCAATCATTCAAGTTCACTAATTCAATTATACACCCCCTTCTTTCTGTCACTGAGGACATGCCACTTCATTTTGCCATGAGGCCTAACTCCCAATCACCCTGTAGAGCTGTTATCCAGCTCTTGGGCAGGCAGGCACTTAACCCATCCCTCGCAAAGAGTCGGACACGACTGAGCGACTGAACTGAACTGAATAGTGTCCTGACTCAGAGCAACATTTTATTCTTATCACTAAGTCTCCCAAATGCTTATTTGGTTAACAACAAATGTCCACTTTGTAGTTACTTCAAAATGGATGGCTTTATTGTTGCATCACATATCCAGCTGATCTTTCAGCAAGTAAATTAAAATAGATTTGACCCTTTAAAGTTATAAATTTTTTAATTTGTGATTTTGAGCACATTTCTGTATTTACTCTATATACAGTACAAAGACAAAACTAAAATGACTTCAAGATATTCATTCTAGTTGAATCAAAGCTCATTTTTAAATAATCTAGTAAAAGTCAGTTTTCTTCTCAAATAGGTTGAACAGAAAGGAATTCTTTAAAAAGAAAAAAAGGAGATCCAAGTATATTATGAATATACCATGCAATTTAAAATTTAATACTGCAGCTTGGTTCTCTGCTCATTCTTTTGTGCATTTCTACTGTTGACATATGCCTTTGAAAGCACATCTAGAATACTAATAAACAAATAATGGTTGAGCACAGCTGATAGAACTCCCAAGTACAAACATAGATTAAAGTAAGCTTGATTTTAAACATGGGTGCATGCTAAGTTGCTTCAGCTGTGTGTGACTCTTTGCGACCCTATGGACTGTAGCCCCCCCAGGCTCCTGTGTCCATGGGATTCTCCAGGCAAGAATACTGGAGTGGGTTGCCATGCCCTCCTCCAGGGGATCTTCCTGACCCAGAGATTGAACCCAAGTCTCTTATGTCTCCTGCACTGGCAGGTGAATTCTTTACCACTAGAGCCACCTGGGAAGCCCGATTTTAAAGGTACTGCCTTGCCGGTTCGTATTCAAATCCATATATTATTACTCCTTAACTTTCATTTGCATGGTTATTAAAAGTCAAATAGACCCTTTTTCTTTTTTTAATTTAAATTTATTTATTTTAATTGGAGGCTAATTACTTTACAATATTGTATTGGTTTTGCCATATCAACATGAATCTGCCACCGGTGTACATGTGTTCCCCATCCTGAACCCCACTCCCACCTCCCTCCCCATCCCATCCCTCTGGATCATCCCAGTACACCAGCCCCGAGCATCCTGTATCATGCATTGAACCTGGACTGGTGATTCATTTCATAAATGATATTATACATGTTTCAATGCCATTCTCCCAAATCGTCCCACCCTCTCCCTCTCCCACAGAGTCCAAAAGACTGTTCTATACATCTGTGTCTCTTTTGCTGTCTCACATACAGGGTTATCATTACCATCTTTCTAAATTCCATATACATGCATTAGTATACTGTATTGGTGTTTTTCTTTCTGGCTTACTTCACTCTGTATAATAAGCTCCAGTTTCATCCACCTCATTAAAATGGATTCAAATGTATTCTTTTTAATGGCTGAGTAATACTCCATTGTGTATATGTACCACAGCTTTCCTACCCATTCATCTGCTGATGGACATCCCCAGTATGTGGTTATGGGTACAGAGCCCCAGGATCCAGTGGAAGTGTCCTCTGGCAGTTTCCTGGGTCCGCAACCATTTTCAAACATGACTCTAATATGTCTTACCCTTCTTCATCTACTACTACAATCTCCATATAGCCAGCTCTGTTGAGAACTCAATAAATATGAAATATCAGGGGATATTACTGGACGTCCTTCCAACACCAATGCATAAGAACTTTCCAACTCACACGACAACCTTGTGCCAATAAGTATTTTTTTTTACTTCCCTATAGCTTTTAAAACAGTTGATTTTCCTCCTGAAAAACTCCTCCCCCAGCTTCTATAACACCAAACCTTGGATATTTCCATCACTATGGTTCAGCGTGGAATCCACTATATGTTCCTTCCTACTGATTTACATATTACAAACCAATCAATCTTCCTCTCCTCTTTGAAAACCCCTGAGACCATCCCATATTGATTAGACCTGCCACTGACTGCACAGTATTTATACCATTTTCGTCGATAACCGAATATGGTTCAGCTCTGTGGCATCTTTCATAATGTAGCCTTATATTTTAGTTAATCTTTATACTCTTCTTAAAGAGAAATATACTTTTCTGAGAGAAAAAAGTTGACAATTTAGAATACAATCTAAGGGTCCTCTCCCTTGTCCTTTCAGTGACAGGAATCATCAATTCAGTGAAGAATGTATTGTTAGAGCAGAGTAAAGGGGCAAAAAAGTTCTCTGTTTTGTTTTTTTTTAACCCCAAAATTCTTTGTTTGTTTGTTTTACTTTACAATATTGTATTGTTTTTGCCACACATCAGCATGAATCTGCCATGGGAGTACACGTGTTCCCAATCCCGAACCCCCCTCCCACCTAAACTTGTGGTAGAGATAGCAGTTTGAGAGCAAAGGATTTGAGTTCCAAGAGTATGGTCTTTTTCTGTTTTAAAAGCCAAGGTGACTCAGGGCACAAAGTCTTTGCTAAACAAAAGGCACAGAGTGTAGGACCAGCCTGGAGAAGAGATTGCAGTGCCCTGAGCTGAACTAAACAAAGAGTCAGAGGAGGAGAAGAGCTTTTGCAGGGAGTGAGAAATGAGTATGGGGACTTGCATTCCCTTTCCAGTTGGATGAAACTCTTGCAAGAAGTCTCCCTACGCCCTCCTCTGTAGTTTGAGGATATATGTGCCGCAGTGGCTATTGAAGATTGAGATGTCTAGGCAGAAGGACCTAAGGGAGACTTGGGGGCCTCCATGCACTCTAGCATTGCACCAGAAGCCATTCTAGTTCTTGGCTAGCTACTCCTAGCCATTCGAGCATAGGAGTAGCTGAAAAAAAAATGGTGGGACTTCAGTATTCCCAGTTTGGATAAGGACAAAATGAGTGACCAGCAGAAACCATTGACCAGAGGCCAGATGGATGTCCTGGCAGGTGCCAGTAAGAACAAATGTTAATGATATTCAGGGACAAGGGAGATCAGGTCCACATTGGCTCCTCTGCTAAATTTCTTCCCTGCCAACCTTGCTGCTTACTGAGCCTGCTGGAACTTAGCTACCACTCCAAAGAAAAGGACAGAGTGGGAAAGCTTTGAAATGACCAAGAAAACCCTGGGTTGTCTGAATTCATGCAAAACTAACTGTAGTTAAGTTTCTTTAACCAAGCAGGGTGAAAGGTAGAGAGAGCAGTTATAGGAAAGAGATTTGGAAGGCTGCAATAAATCAGTATAAGTTGCATGCTTTGGGTGCACTTGGGCTTAATTAAGCCTAAAGAACTTTATAAACTACTGTGCAACATCTCTCAAACTAAGACAGGTATTTTCTTTAAATTGTTTTTTTTTTTTTCCCCTAGAGAGCATCTAGAAGACTTGGTGACACCTGCCAAATAATCCTTGAATGACTGAATCATCCATCAAATAATTTGAAATTTTCAATCAGTGGCTATTTAAAGATGAAAATAACAGCGGCCTGAAGTTTTGCATTTCACACAAGGATGAAGAGAACAGTTGAAAACTAGATGCTTTCACTTTTTCTTATAATCCACTCATTATTCTACTAAAAAAACCAGACATCTTGTTTCAGGGAAGTGAGGAGATATAAAGTATGTTTAGTCTTCTACTTTTATGGACACCATAATGCCAACCTTGGAGACATGAAGGGGCCCAACCACAAAGGGTTATATGACCACTTGTAAGAAATTATCGTTTCTGTTCATCTTCAGAGTCATGCAGTAGAATGTTGTAACACAGATGGCGGGTGGGAAGCTCATGTAGTCATCACTGGGAGAATAGAGGACAATAGCTTTAAAACTGAAACTATAGAACAATTCTATGAATATAGGCTTATAAAAATATCTAAGTTTTGAAAACAAGGCTTTACAGAAACATTTAGATATCTCATTAGTTGGAGCCACATGGATGGACCTACAGATTATCATACTAAATGAAATAAGTTAGAGAAAGACAAATACCATATAATATCACTTAGCTATGGAACCTAAAATACAATGCAAATGAACCTATCTACAAATCAGAAACAGAATCACAGATATTGAGAACAGACTTGTGGTTGCCAAGAGGAAGGGTGAAAAGGATGGATAAACAGCAAGGTCCTTCTGCAGAGCACATGTGTGTGATGGGACCAGATGCCATGATCTTCGTTTTCTGAATGTTGAGTTTTAAGCCAACTTTTTCACTCTCTTCTTTCACTTTCATCAAGAGGTTCTTTAGTTCTTCTTTGCTTTCTGCCACAAGTGTGGTATCATCTGCATATCTGAGGTTATTGATATTTCTCCTGGCAACCTTGATTCAAGCTTGTGCTTCATCCAGTCCAGCATTTCTCCTGATGTACTCTGTGTATAAGTTAAATAATCAGGGTGACAATATACAGCCTTGACGTACTCCTTTCCTGATTTGGAACCAGTCTGTTGTTCCATGTCCAGTTCTAACTGTTGATTCTTGATGTGCATACAGAAGGACGAGATGTTAGAATAATAAAGACAAGACTGATCTTGATGATTACTTGGTTTGTAGGCAGGAGTACCACACTATGAAAACTTATTATCCCAGACATATATAGATCAGCTAGGCATATAATTTGAGATTTTATTCATTTGCACAAATTACATTTTATATATGCTTCAGAAAATATGACACGGTATGTGGGCATATCTCAAACCGCTGACTTTTTAAGAGCAGACGTAAAAATGTCCAATACAATGGCAATTTAATAAAATGAAATGGTGCAAGGCACTCTCTTCATTGCAAGTAAATGCACCCCCATGAATCTTCACTCTAAGGCCATTTCTTAATTCCCCAAAGTGTTGATTTAATAATAATTACCACCAATAAGAATGTCTGTGGAGTGGAATTGACTATTTTACGATTGAAATCAGTTATTCTCAACCAGGGGTGGGATACAGCTGGTGTGGGACAAGACAGAGAGTCTTCCCTTCTCCCAGAGAGATGCTTTGAAATCTCCTGGAGGCATGTTTATTTAAAAATGAATGATCCATATGATAAGTACTGATTTGATTTTAGTCACAGTACTTAATTCACTTTGAAGATGTAATCACAATTTAAAAGGTGTGGGAATTTTGATTCTTCACATGGAGACAGGCATTAGGAAAGGTGGAGAAACACAAAAGAGCATGTTGTCTAGAGACAGATTAAACACAGACAGGCTGTCTGCTTCTTCACCACCCACACCACACATTCAGCTTCCTGAATGCCCATGTCCCAAATGTCCCACTCACTGCTCTGGACTTCCCCGATCTGAGTGTGAGTGGGTGGGCTGTGAGAGTTCCAGGAAGCAGCATCCCAGGGGCCCATGCTCTGACTCAGGCTTTCCCTGAGTATCTGGTTCTGTACTCCCAGAATCCCTGGCTTTGCCATCTGGGACCACCTGCCCTCCTCTGCTGACTTCCTTCAAAGTTACAGCGCCAGAACAAATAGATTCCTATTGCCTAGACAGGATAGGTTATAGGAACATCTCTAGTGTATCTGCCTGCTTTAAAATGCCATCATGTTCACACATGTGCACACATCCACACATGAAGGCACCCCTCACCAGTAAACACACACACACACACACACACACACACACACACACACACACACACACACACACACACGTCCTATTGAATGACCTAGCTGACCCTGCCTTCCTAGCCATTGCTGATTGGACCAGGGCTGCATAAATGCCCCACCTGAACCAATTTCTTCCTCCAGAGAATTTAGAACTGAGACTCAGAGGTACCGGTCATTGTACTGGGAGCTTAGACTGCTAACGAAGGGAAGGTTGGGCTAAGACTATCCTGTTTGACCCAAAATGCCTGAAAAAGCAGGGAAAGTCATCCTGGAGAGGGAGAGAGAAAGAGGTGGCGAGAGAGAAATTGAACAAAACGAAGCTGGTTTAAGAGAACATGTGGCCCTGGAGGGATGGAAGAGCCCTGCTGTGCTTCTGATGGCTTCTCAGGTCCTGGATTCAAGGCCATTCTATACTCTGTTTTCATTTCTTGGTTTCTGAGAGTCCTCTGTATTGTTATAACAAATCCCCCTCATGCATTTTGGTTTTACTTGAGATAGTTCATGTAATTTTCTGCTACTTGCCATCAAAAGTTCTGGCACAAAAAATTAAAATGTTAAATTATTGGTATGAATTTCACCATTTATACTGTACAATACCAGTTTTTAATGCACATATAAGAGCCCCTATCATATGCAAAATCACCACTATTACTCTATTCATATTTTATAGCTTGTTTTACATGTATACTGGAGAAGGGAACTGCAGCCCACTCCAGGACTCATGCCTGGAAAAATCCCATGGACAGAGGAGCCTGGCGGGCTATGGTCCATAGGGTTGCAGAGAGTTGGTCATAATGGAAGCAACTTCACACACACACACACACACACACACACATGTACACAGTTTGTTCTTACCAGAACAATGGATACTCTGTATGACACTAACATGGAACATAACATGGAACATGACACATAGTATAACATGTTTGTGGGTTCCTAAGATAAGGACTTGAACCTCCTTGGGGGCCATTATTCTGTCTAACACAGTAAGGACCTTGGTGGCCCCACATGGCTAGCTTCAGCTTCCTAACAGCATAGTGATCTTACATTGTGGTTGGTTGGCTCTTAGAGTGAACTTTCCAAGCAGAAAAGCCTCAATGTGCAAGCACTTATCAAGCCTCTGACTATGTAGAACTTGGCAACGTTCTATTAGCCAAAACAAGTCATGTGCTGAAACCCAGAGTTAATGTGAAAAGGGGCCACACAAAGCAAAAGTACAGGGAGGCATGGTTTATTCAGGGCCATTATTGCAACAGCTATGACAATCACAATTAGAATGTTCTGTCCAATAAGCTTTGCACATCCTCAAATGTCTAAAATTACAAAAGAGGCAACATTGTAAATAGCACACAATGTTTGCTTATTCAGGAAATTATTATTCCTTTGAAGTACAGATGAGACTAGACATATTCAGACCCCACTGACCTGTGCATCTAACACAGATTCCCTGAGCATCTCTTGTGTCCAGGTCTTGTTGGGTGCTAAGCTCTTGAACTTTTTCACTGAGGGCTTTCTCTTTTCATTTATTTTTTAAATTATTGTGGTAAAATATATTTAACATAAAAATTACCACTTTAACTGTTTTTAAGTATATAGTTAAGTACATTGCTTTAAGTACATAAGCTTCAAGTACATTCACATTGTTGTACGGTCATCATGACCATCCATCTCCAGAACTAAAATTAGCCATTAAACACTAACTCCTCATTATCCTCTCCCACAGCCCCTGGCAACCACCATTCTACTTGCTGTTTCTGTGAATTTGACTGTTCTAGGTACCTCATAATTGGAATCTCACAATATTTGTTCTTTGTGACTGGCTTATTTCACTCAGCATAACGTCTTCAAGGTTCATCTGTGTGGCAGCATGTGTCAGAATTTCATTCCTTTTTAAGGCTGAATAATATTCCAATGCAGGTATATACCACATTTTGTCTATCCATTCATAAACATCTGTTTCCTCCTTTAGGCTATGAATATTGTTCTGTTGCATTTTTTTAATTGAAGTATAGTTGATTTACATATTATATTAGTTTTAGGTGTATAGCATAGTGATTCAGTATTTTTGCAGGTTATATTGCAAAAATATTATATATTATATTATATACAGGTTACTACAAGATAATGGCTGTAATTCCCTGTGCTACACAGTACAATATATTCTTGTTGCTTATCTATTTTATACATAGTACTTTGTGGCTTTTAATCCCTAACCCCTAATTTGTCTCTCCTCCATTCCCTGTTTGCTTTGGTAAACTTTGGATCCCTTTGTTTTCTTTATCTGTGAGTCTGTTTCTGATTTGCATATATATCATTTGTATAATTTTTTAGACTCCACGTATAAGTGATATAATATAGTATTTGTCTTTCTCTGTCTGACTTATTTCACTAAGCATAATATTCTCTAGACCATCCATGTTGCTGCAAATGGCAGAATTTTGTTATTTTTTATGATTGAGTAGTATTCCATTATATATGTAAGCCGCATCTTCTTAAACCGTTCATCTGTTGATGGGGCGCTTGAGTTGCTTCCATGTCTTTGTTATTATAAATAGTGCGGCTATGAACACTGGGGTGCATGTATATTTTTGAATTAGTGTTTTAATTTTTTCTGGATAGATACCCAGGAATGGAATTTCTGGATCTTATGGTCATTCTGTTTTCAGTTTTTGAGGAAATTCCATATCATTTTCCATCATGTCTGCATCAACTTACATTCCCAACAACAGTATAAAAAGGTTCCCTTTTCTCGATATTCTTGGCAACACTTCTTACTTATAGACTTTTTGATAACAGCCATTCTGACAGGTATGAGATAATATCTTGTTGCTTTGACCTGTGTTTCTTTAATATGAAATTAATGTTGAGAATTTTTTCATGTGACTGTTAGTCATCCATCTGTATTCTTTGGGAAAATGTCTATACAGGATTTTTGCCCATTTTTTATTGAATTGTTTGGTTTTTCAATATTGGGTTATATGAGCTGTTTGAATATTTTGGATATTAACCTCATGTCAGTGTATCATTTGCAAATATTTTGTCCCATTCCATAGGTTGTTTTTTCCTTTTATTGGTGTTTTTTTTTTTTTTTTGCTGTGCAAAAGCTTTTAAGTTTAATTAGGTCCCATTTGTTTATTTTTGCTTTTATTTCTTTGGCCTTAAGAGACTAAAACCAAAAAATGTTGCTATGACTCACGTCAGAGTGTTCTGCCTGTGTTGTCTTCTGAGAGTTTTATGGTTTCCATCTCCATAGCTAGATCTTTAAATCATTTTGAGTTAATTTTTATATGGTGTTAGAGAACGTTCTAATTTCATCATTTTACATATGGTTATCCAGTTTTCCCAGCACCACTTTTCTCCATTGTATATTCTTGCCTGCTTGGTCAGAGAATAATTGACGGTAGGTGTGTAGGTTTATATCTGGGGTCTCTATTCTATTCCATTGATCTGTGTGTGTTTTCATGTCAGTATCACACTGTTTTGATTACTGCAGCTTTATGGTATAGCCTGCTTTAGTATTTTGGGGTATTTTGTGATTCCATATAAATTATAGGATTATTTCTTCTAGTTCTGTGAATAATGGATATTTTTATAAGGATTGCATTAAATCTGTAGGTTGTTTTGAGTTCAGGAGAGGGACTGGTTACCAGGAAGACCAAGCCATGATTAGAAGCTTGGAACTTCTAGCCCCACCCCCCAACTTCTGGGAAGGTGAGAGGGGCTGGAGATTGACAGCTTCTCAAAGAGACCCCCTATGTACTCAGGGGGAGAGAGAAAGAAAATGTCTCTTGTTGGATCTACTATTATTGTGGAGCTCAGTTTCCATGCTCTAAACAATACTGAATATTTCCTCAGCTCCCTCACCTTCACATGTCATATGTCTAACCTACATAACTGTAATATAATCTGTGTCTGTTGCTTTAAGCCACTGCTTGTGGTAATTTGTTACAATAGCCGTAGAAAACTAATAGTGACAAATAGTGACATGGGGTCAGACATGACTGAGCAACTTTCAATTTCAAGAATCATTATGTCAGCTAGTTACTATATCTATTCAGCTGTCCCCTGGTCATTGGAGTTCACTCCTGATTAGGGTCCTTGAATCTCCAGGGGTTGCCCCCTATCCCAAGCTCCTTCTGTGTCTCTTCTCCCAGTTTTCTAGCCTCATAGTCACCTTCTCCTGTGGGTCCTCAACTCTTGGTGTATCTTTCTCAGTCCGCTTGCTGGCAACAGCCTGCCTGAAACATACCAAAAACAGGAACATCTTATTTACCCTTACTTTCATCACTTCTGCCTTCCTTTTCTATTTGCTGCTGTAATAAATTCAGCTCAGTCCAGTTCAGTTGCTCAGTCGTGTCCGACTCTTTGTGACCCCATGAACCACAGCACGCCAGGCCTCCCTGTCCATCACCACTCCCAGAGTTTACCCAAACTCATGTCCATTGAGTGGGTGATGCCATCCAACCATCTCATCCTCTGTCATCCCCTTCTCTTCCTGTCCTCAATCTTTCCCAGCATTAGGGTCTTTTCAAATGAGTCAGCTCTTCGCATCAAGTAGCCAAAGTATTGGAGTTCAGCCTCAACATCAGTCCTTCCAATGAATATTCAAGACTGATTTCCTTTAGGATGGACTGGTTGGATCTCCTTGCAGTCCAAGGGACTCTCAAGAGTCTTCTCCAACCCCACAGTTCAAAAGCATCAATTCTTTGGCTCTCAGCTTTCTTCGCAGTCCAACTCTCACATCCATACATGACTACTGGGAAAAATACCACAAATTTAATGTTGAAACAACACAAATTCGTTCTTACATTTCTGTAGGTTAGAAGTGTGACATGGGTCTCACTGAGCTAAAATCTGTGATCAGCCCTGCATTTATTCTTTTTTTTTTTTTTTTAGGAAAGATTGAGAAATAACCTTTATTTCACAGCAAATCATATACTAAAATAATTTATAGACAAATCTACAACATACAGTCAAACATTCAGAAGTTTTGGGCTGGTGCACTGGGGTGACCCAGAGGGATGGTATAGGGAGGGAGGTGGGAGGGGGGGTTCAGGACCGGGAACATGTGTAGAGTGTCTAAGGAAAGAATATATTTCCTTATCTTTTTTAACTTACAGACTTGATAGAGTTAGTCCCTCAATCATGTCTGACTCTGCGACATCATGGACTGTAGCCCACTCAGTCAGTTCAGTCGCTCAGTCATGTCTGACTCTTTGCAGTCCCATGGACTGCAGCAGGCCAGGCTTCCCTGTCCATCATCAACTCCCAGAACGCCATCCAACCATCTCATCCTCTGTCATCCCCTTCTCCTCCCACCTTCAATCTTTCCCAACATCAGAGTCTTTTCCAATGAGTCACTTCTTCACATCAGGTGGCCTAAGTATTGGAGGTTCAGCTTCAGCATCAGTCCTTCCAATGAACACCCAGGGCTGATCTCCTTTAGGATGGACTGGTTGGATCTCCTTGCAGTCCAAGGGACTCTCAAGAGTCTTCACCACACTTGAACACCACAGTTCAAAAGCATCAATTCTGCGGTGCTCTGCTGCTAAGTCACTTCAGTCGTGTCCGACTCTGTGCGACCCCAAGGACAGCAGCCCACTAGGCTCCCCTGTCCCTGGGATTCTCCAGGCAAGAACACTGAAGTGGGTTGCCATTTCTTTCTCCAGTGCATGAAAGTGAAAAGTAAAAGCGAAGTCGCTCAGTCGTGTCCAACTCTCAGCGACCCCATGGACTGCAGCCTTCCAGGCTCCTCCATCCATGGGATTTTCCAGGCAAGAGTACTGGAGTGGGCTGCCATTGCCTTCTCCTCTGCGGTGCTCAGCTTTCTTTATAGTCCAACTATCACATCCATACATGACTCCTGGAAAAACCATAGCCTTGACTAGATGGACCTTTTTTGGCTAAGTAATGTCTCTGCTTTTTAGTATGTTGTCTAGGTTGACCATAGCTTTTTTTCCAAGGAGGAAGCGTGTTTTAATTTCATGGCTGCAATCACTATCTGCAGTGATTTTGGAGCCCAAAAAAGTCTGTCACTGTTTCCATTGTTTCCCCATCTATTTGCCATGAAGTGATGGGATGGGATACCATGATTTTAGTTTTCTGAATGTTGAGTTTTAAGCCAACTTTTTCACTCTCCTCTTTCACTTTCATCACGAGGGCTATTAGTTCTTCTTTCCTTTCTGCCATAAGGATGGTGTCATCTGCATATCTGAGGTTATTGATATTTCTCCCAGCAATCTTGATTCCAGCTTTTCATCCAACCCAGCATTTCACATGATGTACTCTGCATATAAGTTAAATAAGCAGGATGACAATAAACAGCCTTGATGTATTCCTTTCCCAATTTGGAACCAGTCTGTTGTTCCATGTCCAGTTCTTACTGTTGCTTCTTGACCTGCACACAGATTTCTCAGGAGGCAGGTAAGGTGCTTTGGTACTCCCATCTCTTTAAGAATTCTCCACATTGTTGTGGTTCACACAGTCAAAGTAGCCTGCTAAGCTCCTCTGTACATGGACTTCTCCAGGCAAGAATACTGGAGTGGGTTGCATTTCCTTCTTCAGGGGATCTTCCCAACCCAGGGATTGAACCCGCATCTCTTATGTCTCTTGCATTGGTAGGTGGGTTCTTACCACTAGCACCACCTGGTCAAGCTCAAAGAGGCTACCCACATTCCTATGTTTATGCCCCCTTCCTCCATCTTCAAAGCCACCAAAAACAGGTCAAATCCTTCTCACATATCACTTGGACCATTCCATGATCATATCTCCCTCTGACTCTCCTCTTCTGCCTCCCTCTTCCACTTTTAAGGACTCTTGTGATTATATTGGGCCAGCCAGATTATCCAGGGTAATCTTTCTATTTTAAGATCAACTGATTAGGGACTTCCCTGGTAGTCCAGTGGTTAAGACTCTGCTTCAAGGTACTGACAAAAAAAAAAAAAAAAAATCAGCTGATTAGTAACCTTTATCTTCAACCTTAATTCCCCTTTGCCATCTAACATTTTCACATGTTCTAGGAATTAAGGTGTGGGTATCGTTGGAAGAGGCTTTATTCTGCCTACCACAAACTCCAATTTTAATCCTCCTTCCATTGTGGCTAAAAGCACAAATAAAAAGTCTCCTTTTCTTCTCACACTAGGCTTCCTCTATGCTTACTCCTTAATCAGGTCATTATTCAGCTCAAGGACTGGTACTTGAGAAAGAAGTTTTCTACCAATTATCACCTCACTTTGTACAGAATCACTTTTTCATTTTGTTAGTCTATAAATGAATGAGTCACTTTTCAATGCCCTAGAAAAAGATGAGAAGGCAATCCTAGCCACTTTTAGACTGTCTTGTACTTGATCAAAAGTCTTAACTACTTGACTTTGGGGTTTTGGCACTCTGTACAAAGTTAGTAGTTGCTCTTAGGAAATGGAACTCAGCGTCATTCAGATTGATTGTCAGGCCCACAAAACGGAAGCAGTAATGTCATTTGTGATTTGGAAAGTTACACCTGAGGCCTCAAAGCTCTTCCTGAACAGAGGAACAGTGAGGAAAGGGGGGTATGAAATGAGAATATCCTTGAAATGTTTTTATATTCAAATACTTTTAATAAGGTTAAGTAAAATGCAAAAGCATCCTCAAGGCCTGGAACAGTGAGACTATAGCAAAAATATGAGAAAGACTAGATTCTCACCCAGTTTTTATCACTAACTTGTAGACACTATCCATGATGCCTTCAAGTTTAATCTTCAAAACAAGGAGGAAGACACTTGGCGCCAACCACCTGTGTGCTAATCAAGGCCAGGAAAACAATTCTTGCTCCTCCTAGAGTTGATAGATTTGAGAGGATGGTTTCTTGCTTGTAACTCTGTTAAGAGTCTGCATCTGATGGGACTGAGTTGTGGAATGAGTTGGCCTGGATGATCTCCAAGGCCCCCTTAGGCTGTGTCTATCTGGTGTTCAGTGACACAGTCTTACTCAACTGACAACCACTGCTCTGCCCTTGGAAGGCCTGAATCTCTGCTGCTCTTCAGGACTAATCTTCTCTGTGGCCTTGCTTGTGGCTTAACACTGCACTTCCCTCTTCCTTCCTGAAAGATGAATCAGATTGGCATGACTCTTGCCACTCTCTGTGAAAACTAAGCAAATGTACTAGTGTGCGTGGGGTGTGTCTTTTTTTCCAGCAGTTAGACAGTGACATTTATGATGCATCAATCTTGTCAGGCAAATACAGCCCATTGATTTATATCCTTGGTCAGAAAATAAGCTAGTGTACTGCCTGTTTTATTCTGGATGTTTTAATAATGCAATATGGTATCAGTCAGGCTTCCCAGGTAGTACTAGTGGCAAAGAACCCACCTGCCAATGCAGGAGATGTAAGAGACATGGGTTTGATCCTTGGGTGGGGAAGATTCCCTGGAGAAGGGAATGCCTACTCACTCCAGTATTCTTGCCTGGAGAATCCCATGGACAGAGGAGCCTGGCGGGCTATAGTCCACAAGGTCACAAAGAGTTGGACACGACTGAAGCAACTTAGCACACACACATGCATGGTGTCGATCTGTTTGGACTAATATAACAAAAATACCATAAACTGAATGGCTTATAAACAATGAACATATATTTTGTACAGTACTGGAATCTGGAGAGTCCAAGATCAAGGCACCAGAAGATTTGGTGTCTGTTAAGGGAATGTTTCCTCATAGACAGTGTCTTCTCACTAAGTCCTCACATAGTGAAAGAGGCAAGGGAGCTCTCTGGAGTCTCTTTTATAAGGGCACTAACCTCATCAAATCGCCAACATCTGCTGGATCATGGAAAAGGCAAGAGAGTTCCAGAAAAACATCTATTTCTGCTTTATTGACTATGCCAAAGCCTTTGACTGTGTGGATCACAATAACCTGTGGAAAATTCTGAGAGAGATGGGAATACCAGACCACCTGACCTTCCTCTTGGGAAATCTGTATGCAGGTCAGGAAGCAATAGTTAGAACTGGACATGGAACAACAGACTGGTTCCAAATAGGAAAAGGAGTACATCAAAGCTGTATATTGTCACCCTGCTTATTTAACTTATATGCAGAGTACATCACGAGAAACGCTGGACTGGAAGAAACACAAGCTGGAATCAAGATTGCCTAAAGAAATACCAATAACCTCAGACATGCAGATGACACCACCCTTACGGCAGAAAGTGAAGAGGAACTGAAAAGCCTCTTGATGAAAGTGAAAGAGGAGAGTGAAAAAGTTGGCTTAAAGCTCAACATTCAGAAAACGAAGATCATGGCATCTGGTCCCATCACTTCATGGGAAATAGATGGGGAAACAGTGGAAACAGTGTCAGACTTTATTTTT
>SJXO01004914.1:92716-108658 GCA_006408615.1 Connochaetes taurinus
AAAAGCCTCTTGATGAAAGTGAAAGAGGAGAGTGAAAAAGTTGGCTTAAAGCTCAACATTCAGAAAACGAAGATCATGGCATCTGGTCCCATC
Source organism: Connochaetes taurinus (assembly GCA_006408615.1). Classification (NCBI taxonomy): domain Eukaryota; kingdom Metazoa; phylum Chordata; class Mammalia; order Artiodactyla; family Bovidae; genus Connochaetes; species Connochaetes taurinus. The sequence goes on from SJXO01004914.1 coordinate 92,810, forward strand.
ACTTCATGGGAAATAGATGGGGAAACAGTGGAAACAGTGTCAGACTTTATTTTTGGGGCTGCAAAATCACTGCAGATGGTGACTGCAGCCATGAAATTAAAAATCGCTTACTCCTTGGAAGAAAAGTTATGAGCAACCTAGATAACATATTCAAAAGCAGAGACACTACTTTGCCGACTAAGGTCCGTCTAGTCAAGGCTATGGTTTTTCCTGTGGTCATGTATGGATGTGAGAGTTGGACTGTGAAGAAGGCTGAGCACCCAAGAATTGATGCTTTTGAACTGTGGTGTTGGAGGAGACTCTTGAGAGTCCCTTGGACTGCAAGGAGATCCAACCAGTCCATTCTGAAGGAGATCAACCCTGGGATTTCTTCAGAAGGAATGATGCTAAAGCTGAAACTCCAGTACTTTGGCCACCTCATGCGAAGAGTTGATTCATTGGAAAAGACCCTGATGCTGGGAGGGACTGGGGGCAGGAGGAGAAGGGGACGACAGAGGATGAGATGGCTGGATGGCATCACGGACTCGATGGGCGTGAGTCTGAGTGAACTCTGGGAGTTGGTGATGGACAGGGAGGCCTGGCGTGCTGCGATTCATGGGGTTGCAAAGAGTCGGACACGACTGAGCGACTGGACTGAACTGAACCTCATTCATGAGGGCTCTAACCACACGATGTAATCATTTTTCCAAAGGCCCTGTTTGAAAGTACTATCATAGTGGAGGATTGGGTTTTCAACATACGAATTGGAGAAGGAACACAACCAGTTTCTAGCATAGGGAATTTATGAATAAGGAATTTTCTTTTTAAATTTTTAATTGGAGGATAATTGATTTGCAATGTTGTATTGGTTTCTGCCACTCAACAACATGAATCAGTAATAACTATATATATAGTTATGATATATAGATATGATACATATATATGATATATATATACATATTTCTATATATCCTAGGAATTTTCAAGTGAGATTCAGGAGCAAAACCCGATTTACAATTTGGTATGTGTATGTATGAATTACATTTTTCTTAGAAGAGGATCAGATTTCCAACAGAATTCAAGAGTGAATAAAAGGTAAGACTAACAAATGTAAAAGAATGTTCTATCACCATAGAGTCAGGATCAATCACTGTCTATCTCTAATGGAAGCAGCTCAGGGAGCCAAAGGAACTACAGAAGTAGTATCATTAACTATATATATATTGGCTACGCTGCACAGCTTGTGGGATCTTAGTTTCCCAACCAAGGATTGAACCTGTGCCCTGGGCAGTGAAACTGTAGAGTCCTAGCCACTGGACCACCAGGGAATTCCCCACTAATAATTTAAAACATTTTATATCAGGCACGAGCTCAGTCATGTCTGACTCTTTGTGACCCCATAGACTGTAGCCCACCAGGCTCCTCTGTCCATGCAATTTTCCAGGCAAGAATACTGGAGTGGGTTGCCATTTCCTAGTCCATTATATTAAGCACCATGTAGTAAAAATCCTCTTCATTAACCACTCCTTAGTGAACTTTCCAACTTAACCAATGCTGTCTGTTTCATCTACAAAATACACTCATTGCTGCCTCCAGCCTTGAGCCAAGCATTCTCCCACACTTTTGGTCCCACTCATGGATTTGATTCATACCAAGATTCATTGATGGTTCTTGCCCATCCTTTTCATGCCAGGATATTATATTTCTATGATTTGGTTAAAAACATGAAAATTTGATTAAATATAAGCATAAAAAGAAAGTTGCAAAGTTGAATTATTTCAGATTCTTAATTAAGGCAACTTGATTTTTTTATATAACTGCAGAAATTTAAGGAAAATATGAAAAGTTTCTGTACTTTGATTGCATGACAGGTAACTTTTAGTTCCTGCTTCACTTTAAAGAAAGTGGCAATTACAGAAGAATGTGGTTTATGCAAATAGAGAGATACTTAAGAAAAAGTCTTGGTCCTTCATCAAAGGATTGGGGGATTGATGCAAATTTATGTTTGAGTTAAATAAAAAACTTCAGAAGTATACAAATCATGTTTATGATTCCCAGATTGAACCAATTTTTTCTATAAGCCAAACAACCACGGATTCTCATTGAAATGATTTAGAACTATTCTACTGTATTGGGATCCCAGATAAGGAAAAAAAGTGTGTTTCAGAACCCATGATTTTCAAGGATCTCCATATTAGTGTACTTTCACTGACTCAGAAAACAAAGCAAATGAATATTTTCAACTCTACAGATGATTCCACACACAGGATCAACTTGTCCTTTATATAAAATGTAGGCTTTCCATGTCAGTTTGAATCCTCCAGGAATCAGATGTTCAAGTAAGATTCGATGTGCAAGGAATCTATTGAGGGAAATTTGTGTGAAAGAAAAAGGGGAAAGCTAGGTGGGGAGAGGCTTAGACCAAGATGCAGGTAGAGCAGTAAAAATGAAAGATTGGATAGAAGGAGTCACAGACGGCAGCACAGCTCTGAGAAGGTCTCAGCAGATGGGGAGAGCCAGAAAAAAGTTTGCCTATAAGAGATGACCCATGTAAGAGTGAAATGACCCAGCCGTAGTACTCCTGCTGTGCTCTGTCATGCCAGAGTGTGAATGTGGCTGTGGATTCTAAAGATGTGGGAACTGCAGCCTGTTGACTGACTATCCTTAGTTACATGACTATGGACACCTTTCCTATTAGAAACCATGACCCTTGGAAATAAACATCATTCTCTAGGGAGGCTCAGACAAGTAGGGTGTATGGAAGACCAATTATGTCCAGTTGTTGTTCAGTCACTCAGTCATACCCAAGTCTTTGCAACCCCATGGACTGCCGCACGCCAGGTTTCCCTGTCCTTCACTATCTCCTGTACCTTGCTCAAACTCATGTCCATTGAGTTGGTGATGCCATCCAACCATCTCATATTCTGTTATCCCCTTCTCCTTCTGCCTTCAATCTTTCCTAGCATCAGGGTCTTTTCTGGTGAATCAGCTCTTCGCATCAGGTGGCCAAAGTATTGGAGCTTCGGCTTCAGCATCAGTACTTCCAGTGAATATTCAGGTTTGATTTCCTTTCAAAAGTCTTCTAAGAAGGACTCATCTTTATTTATCTACCTGCATCTGAAACGTTGTGGCAAATGTGATTTGTTACAGATTCGATGATAAAGCTTGTGAAATCTTTACCCAGGCATAGAAACAAATGCTTCCTTGGCAGACAGACTTCAGAGTTAGCAGGTATTTAGTGTGCACCTATTATGGCTGTGCCAGGCACCGTTACAGAGGTATAGAGTGGTGGCCTGTGCAGACAAAGCCTCCTGGAGCTAACACTCTAGCCAGGGGGACAGACAGTAAGCTAACAAATCTATGGACAAGATATAAATAAGTCCTGTGGAGAAAATCAAAGAGTGTAACATGTTAGAAGAGGGCTGGATAGACATGGTGGTCAAAGGATTATGGAGAACTACCTCTCTGAAGAAGGGACATTTGAGGTGAAATCAAATTAATGAAAGAGGATGAGAATCTGGGGCAGAGGAAATAGCAAAGGCCGAGATTGTCAAGTGAGAGAGACACATTGGTGGAAACAGAAAAATGCCCGTTGGAGAGATAGGAGCCAGCTGAGGTGGGGCTCATGGGTCATGAGGAGTCTTGATTCTATTCTAAATGTGATGAAGGGTTCTAAGTAGGGGACCCACATGACCAGATTTACGTCTTAACTTTGGTGGTTTCAGAATGTCTATATGGAAAGAATTTGAAAGTGATAAGATGCTTACAAGGGGGGTGATCTGGAGGATGGGTGAGGAAAGTTGGTGGACATGAGGAGATAAGAGGTGGCATAAAGCAGCATACTGCTGCATAAACTTGAGAAAATATCCACTGTGTCTACCAAAGAATATGGGGAGGGGGCAGGTTTAGCAGTGATTATGGGCTGATTAAGAGCTTCCCTGGTAGCTCAGATGGCAAAAAATCCTCCTGCAATGCAGGAGACCCCAGTTCAATCTCTGGGTTGGGAAGATCCCCTGGAGAAGGGAATGGCTACCTACTCCAGTATTCTTGCCTGGAGAATCTCACAGATAGAGACTGGTAGTCCATGGGGTAGCAAAGAGTCGGACAAGACTGAGCTACTAATACTTTCACTTTTCTATCATGGGCTGATTAAAGCATCTCAAACTCAACTCACTCTCATCCCCAGACATCAGCACTATGTATTTTTTTTAAAATCACCATGTGTATTGTGTAGAGAATGAACATAGGGAAGCAAGAGTAGATGCCTGGCAGCTAGGTAGAATGCTGGTTGCAGTGGTACAGGTAAGAGATGATATTGGCTTGAATTAAGGAGGTATTTATGGCAGTGGAGCAAAGTGGGTTGATTGAAAATATTTGTTTTTTTTTTCTGAGGGCATGAGTGACAGAGCACCGGTTCTGTAGCATCCTGGGCTTTGTAGAACACTCTTCCAAGCTGTGCCCTTTCCCTTTCTCTTCATAGTATATTTCTGAAATCAGATGTGTGGCAGACACTGTGGGTAATCAGGGATCGCCTCAAGCCCTTTTAACTATTCCCATGTGCTTATCTCCTGGCTGTACTGTGCTTTTGCCAATAATGGCCTTGTGACTCTTCTTCACAGGACCATCCTCTGGTTGCTGAAGGGTTTTGCCCAAATAAGACAACTGGAAGTGTCTAGGACTTTCCATCCCTCCCACCCTCACCTCACCGTCTGCCCAATCAGACCTTAGCCAATGACCAACAAGAATGGGAGTATGAAAGTCCAGCCTCTTTGCCTGGAGTTGAGATGACTTTGAGGTATACCTTACTCATCAGAGCTCCCCACTGGATCAAAGGAGGGTGTTCTCCATGACTTTGCCCACATACCCACCTCACTTGGCTTCTCGACTGTCCTATCCCCTCCATTTCCTTGTTTGCTTCTTCTGGGAGTTTCTTGAAAAATCCATTTGCACACAAATCCTTATGTCAGAGTGTACTTCTGAAGACCTCAGTCCAAGGCTCTCTGCTCACCACTGTCTCTTAATGCAAACCACCATCTCTTACGCTATACCACTGGAGCAAGCATCATACTGTTTCTGAGATTTTTCTGCCATCAGTCTTATCATATGATGGTCACCTGGGTGACTCTCTTCCATGGACGTCACTCCCAGGGTAGCCTTTTCTCTGCCATTGAAGAAAGACTATTGTGCAATTCGTTAAGAGTATCATCATTATAGGCATAACATCAATTCTGGTTTATTTTATTAAAATAAAAAGTTAAAAATCCACAAATGTCAGCACTTTAGCTATTACTACTAATAAAATTTTTTGTGATATATCCTATCACTGATCATTACACACCAGAAAGTTCTGAAAGGATGATACAGAATCCTATGAGACTTAAGACTATATAAGAAAAAATACTTACCTTACCCAAAGCACAGTTAACACAGGGCGAGCAGGAACAGAGAACAACCTAATCCATTTCCCTTTTCATCATAAAGCTATCCTTTTGTGAAAATAACAAGCAGAAATATTTAAGTATTAAGTTGCACCATGTGAAATCTCCATCAGCACTTTCATATGGTTCAACCTAACACTAATTATGAACTTTGGCTGGATTTTGTAGATTTTATAGATACACTATAGATTTAAAGAGGCCCTGTCTCACTCTTAACCTTGGCCAGATACCTTCTTAAATAAACTGTACTTAATTTCAAACACACCAATCTGGGAACGTCCACTCTAGGGCTAAGTAAAAGGATCACAATCGTTTTCATAGATTCAAAGCCTTCCTGGAAATTTCAGCAAGCCCAGGTCTTTCTTCACCCTTTAGGCATCACCTCACTACTAATGGGAACGAAACCGGAGGGCATTTCTTACCATTCCCCAGGGAGTATTAGCCTCTACTCGAACCCTTCCAGTCGCTTGTTTTGGCACCCACCTCTTAAGACAAGCACTGAGCATAAGACAGAAGACCTAAGCATGAATCAGACTCAACTATGTTCTGACTTTGTGACCAAAGACTTCTTTTCTATTACAAACCCCTTCCCTCCTTAAATACAAACATTGTCTATTCTTTTAATTAATGGCTGCAATTTATGCTGTCTTTCCTTCCTCTATGTTGAGGAAAACATGATTTATTTTCAAATTAGTTTTAATATTAAAAGTAGAAACCAAAAAAAAAAAAAAAAGGCAAGAAAAACCAAGGCTGCAGGTGCCTGCCTATCCTCAAAATGGTATATTCAAATAAATATCTATTTATTTACTACTATTATAGAAACAGATAGCATCATGTGTTAGTTGCACTCCCAGTGTTGTACATGGCATTGTAACATTTGATCTCTCCCGGGACCATCTACAAAGCATGGGGGAGGGAATATGTCCTCACTCATGGTTCCTTCAGGGGATTTGCTCCCATGGGGTTGCCCAGCTTGAATCAAATGATGCTTCAAGTCAAGTTGCTTTTTCCTTAACTGAGAAACCAAAGACAGACCACAGTTAATAATAGTCTTAAAAATAACATCTTGGGAATAATCATCACATGTTTCTTTATTACAGGAAATGCATACCAAATGTCGCCTTGTATTTAAACCCCAAAAGTGGGCAGAATGTGGGCAAGACTACACCAGAGGCTATTTAAGGAGGGCAGGTTTTCCGTGACTGGCCACAGTTGGCCTTAGAACTCCATCTGTTCCTGACTTAATTTCATATGTAACTATTAGCACAGGTGCCACTGGTAAGTATTATAGAAACAAAAGTGATTGTCATGTAACCTTTAAGGATGTGAGTGATTCATTCAAATCCCTCTGGCCTGACCACACATCCAGCACGGGTAAGGAACAAAAACAAAGAAGAAACTTGCAAGGACTATGTTTTGTGGTTTTTTAGTCCTTGGAACCAGAGACATGAATTTAATTTCAAGACCCCTTGAACACAGAGGCCCTTTGACGATTCTCCCCACTTTCCTGAAACACATTCTAGCCAAATGCTGTAGGGGACATCAGAGACAGCTGAATAATTGGCCGGGCCCTGTGTGAAACGAAAGTGCAGGCCCTCTTTTCTAAAAAGCAGGAAAAAAGGTGCCACTAAAGGTACCAAAGTATAAAGCCTTTTCTTTCCTTCTGCAGTTTCTCTCTTTCCTTGTCCTGATGTTTTTCATTTGCTATTTAATGTCATTAAATGTCAGTAAAGAAAAAACATAAAATTTTAATTTTTAAATTATTAGCGTGAGTTTACCATTAATCTTATATTGCATGGTGCCAGTTACAAATGTAAAAATAAGACCACATAACCCACGGGTGAAATTATTGAAATTCAGATTCTCTAGCTCATACATATGTGTGTATTTTGCCCTCATCAGAAAAGTGGAAACAGTGCCCCAAACTAGCCTGTTTTTACTTCACTTCTTCATATGCACACATTCTATTATTATGCTAAGTGAAATAAGCTAAAGACAAATGCTGTATGATGTCACTTGCAGGTGGAATCTTAAAAAGGCAACAAACTAGTGAATATAACACAAAAGAAGCAGAGTCACAGATAAGAAATTCAGATTCCCTAGCTCATACATATGTGTGTATTTTGCCCTCATCAGAAAAGTGGAAACAGTGCCCCAAACTAGCCTGTTTTTACTTCACTTCTTCATATGCACACATTCTATTATTATGCTAAGTGAAATAAGCTAAAGACAAATGCTGTATGATGTCACTTGCAGGTGGAATCTTAAAAAGGCAACAAACTAGTGAATATAACACAAAAGAAGCAGAGTCACAGATACAGAGAGCAAACTAGTGGTTACCAGTGGGGGCTGGATAGGAGTTGAGAAGTAAGAGGTGCTAAAAGGGCATATTGTACACCACAGGGAATATAGCCAATATTTTATAATAACATTAAATAGAGTACAACTTTTAAAAATTGTGGATCACTATATTGTACATCTGTAGTTTAGGTAATATTGCACATCAACTATGCTGCTGCTGCTGCTAAGTCACTTTAGTCGTGTCCAACTCTGTGCGACCCCATAGACGGCAGCCCACCAGGCTCCCCCGTCCCTGGGATTCTCCAGGCAAGAACACTGCAGTGGGTTGCCATTTCCTTCTCCAGTGCATGAAAGTGAAAAGTCAAAGTGAAGTCGCTCAGTCGTGTCCGATTCTTAGCGACCCCATGGACTACAGCCTACCAGGCTCCTCCGTCCATGGGATTTTCCAGGCAAGAGTACTGGAGTGGGGTGCCATTGCCTTCTCCAACATCAACTATACTTCAATTTAAAAAGAAAAAAAGAAAAAAAAAACACTCTCAGTCTTGGTTTCTGATAAGTAAGGAAGCACTGAAAGGAGTAGGAACTATGGGTTGCCCTATTTTTCTCTTTCCTTCTATCTCATCATTTTCTGTGTGAGTGGTCAGCTAATACAAGGAAGTATTAATAATACAAGTAAGATAAAGTTCCTTGTTGTTTCACGTATCTTAGAACACCCTGCTTTCATTCTGCAATCGAAGCCAGTTCTTGTTCCAATGGAAAGCCTCAACTCACAGTCTGTCAGCTACCTCACTTACTCAGTTATAGGTTGAACACACTTGGCATCTCCCTGAACTCACATCATACAATGTGCATGCATGCAGTCATGTCCAGTTCTTTGTGACCCTATCAACTACAGCCCACCAGGCTCCTCTGTCCATGGAATTCTTCAGGCAAGAATACTGGAGTGGGTTGCTATTACCTTCTCCAGGGAATCTTCCCAATCCAGAGATCAAACCTGCATCTCCTGCATGGCAGGGGGATTCTTTACTACTGAGCCACTGGGGAAGCCCACATAATGGAATTCCATGAGCACTGGAATTCTGTGCTCGTGGGACATCATGAATGGTACATGCTAGTGGGGCTTCCCAGGTGGGGCTAGTGGTCAAAAACTTGCCTGCCAATGCAGGAGATATAAGAGATGCGGGTTCAATTCCTTAGTCGGGAAGATCCCCTGGAGAAGGGCATGGCAACCCACTCCAGTATTATTGCCTGGAGAATCCCATGGACAGAGGAGCCTGGGGGTCTGCAGTCCATGGGGTCACAAAGAGTCAGACACGACTGAAGTGACTTGGCATCAGCATAGCATCAGTGGGGCAGCAAGGAACAGCAGATACTCATTACTAATACCTCCTCTACTCTCACACATGCTCCCTTACTCCGTCAGATTTCACTAAAAAGAAAAGCGCAAGTTCAAAAGCAAAATTTAATAAGGTCAAGAAGGTGATAGCAGGGCATTAAACCAAAGTGCCAGACCTTTCTGAGTGTGGGCCTCTGTATAACTTCTCTGATGGCTCAGACAGTAAAAGAATCTGCCTGCAATGCAAGAGACCCGGGTTCAATCCCTGGGTCCAGAAGATCCCCTGGAGAAGGGAATGACTACCCACTCCAGTATTCCTGCCTGGAGAATCCCACGGACAGAGAAGCCTGGCGGGCTATAGTACGTCGGGTCGCAAAGAGTCGGACACAGCTGAGAGACTAACACTACATACAACTCTGTATAACTACACAGATTGCACACCCTTGAGGCTGACCCCGGGGGCACTTCTTTTCATATTTCAGCATTTATTGAGCCTCAAATATGTGTGAAAAAGGTGAACGAGACAGGCAGACAAAGTGCCACCCTTGAAGTCTATGAGAGGCAATTTGGGTAATGGCTAATAGAGGAGTTATTTACTTAGTTCCTAAAATGATGCTTAAAGTTTCAGGAGAATATCTAGCACTGCTGGGATATGCCTCATCCCCAAAGGTGCAATCCCTTGAGCTAAATAGGGAAAAATACAAGATCTGTACCTCCTGAGACTGCACACCAAACTTGTAAGCTCAACTTGACATTCACAATTTATTACCCAGGTGGCTTATTGTAAACAGGCTACCAAGAACAAGGTGACCAGAAAGAGCTCCCAACAACTTGCCTAAACAGTAAACTTGTGAGCTTTTGTGGCAGAATTATAGAACTTGAAGTAGTCGCAGAAAGCAGTGAATTCTGTTAGACTTTTATTTTTAATTTGGTAAAATACACAAAACATAAAAGGTTCCATCTTGACCATATTAGAGTATACAGTTTGGTAGTGTTAACTATATTCACGTGTCATGCAAATAATCTCCAGAATTCTTTCATCTTGTAAAACTGAAACTCTGTACCCATTAAACAGCAACTCCCCATTTTCCCCTCCCTCTAGCTCTTGGCAACCACCATTCTACTTTCTATTTCTATGAGCCTGACTGGCTACTCTATATACCTTGTATAAGTAAGTGGAATTATACAGCATGTCTTTTTTGTGACTGGTTTATTTTGCTTAGTATAATGTCCTCATACAACCATGCTGCAGCATGTGTCAGAATTTCCTTTTTTGAAGGCCGAAGAACATTCTATGGTTTAGACATATCAATAGCACATTTTGTTTATCCATTCATCCATAAGTGAACACTTAGGTTGTTTCTACCTCTTGGCTATTGTGAATAAAGCTGCTATGAACCTGGGTGTACAATATCTCTTCAAGACCCTGCTTTCAGTTCTTTGGCTACAAACTCAGAAATGGAACTGCTGGAGAAAACAATTATTTGAAATCATACTTATAGGGGCATGATCTATGTTGGAAGATCAGATGATGTTGGAATTATCAGGGGACTACCTACCAAGAGAGTTTGAGGGGTAAGAGATGAAACATGGAAGGATCGAGTTTGGAAAAAATATCTAAGTGTATCCCATGCAGTTGTTCAACACTGTGACTTTCCAAGCTGGACAGACAGAATCATTGGCTGAAGTAAGCATCAAGACAAATACTCTAACCAAAAAAAACTGGATTGTAATCAAGTGAAGCTAAAATAAGTATTCTGAAGATGTGTAAAAGAAATATTGAGCATCCAATGGTTCTTGGAAAGATAAAACTATTAAGACACTTTATAGGTTTTTAACGCAGCACTTGGAGCAATGCAAAAGAACCCTCTGCAGCAAGAGAGCAATCTTCAGACAAAAAACAATGTCCCCAGTGAGATATTACCACTCTGCCCCGAAGTAACCTCGCTGAAAATACATCAGCATTCAACACTTAGACAGTCAACACCCTAGCAGACTACATTGATGGATTTTAGAATTATAGAACTTTCAACCTTATAAGAACATTACAGATCATCTAGTCCAACTCCCTTAATTATAAAAGGAAGAAACCAAGGCTCGGAGGTGAAGGGACTCTCCCAGGACCACAAAGTTAGTTGTTGACACAGTAGGGTTGAATTTCTCAGTTCTAGTGGTGAATGTGTTAATATAATTTAAGCCTGAAAAGACAAGAGCTTCTGGATTATTTTCTATTGGACAACCAGGCTATCATTGATGTTGTCCAAGAATACTACCCCAATCCAGGGGTGGAACAGAGGCTTTTTCTAAGATATATCAAGACGTTTGATTGTTTGCAGTCAATCAGAATCATGAAGGCAGTAGTCAGTGCCTCAAATGGCTATACAAATATCTCTGATCTCCTTTAAGTTAATTTAAGACATCAAGACTTCAGATAGTGTTAGTTGTTCAGTGGTGTCCAACTCTTTGAGGCCCCATAAACTGTAGCCTACCTGGCTCCTCTGTCCATGAAATTCTCCAGGCAAGAACACTGGAGTGGGTAGCCATTCCCTTCTCCTGACCCAGGGATTGAAACCGGGTCTCCTGCATTGCAGGCAGATTCTTTACCACCTGAACCACCAGGTAAGCCCTCGGAATGTTCCTGTTAAAGTGGAAATATATTCCCTAAGAGTGGTTATACACAAATTCATTATGGACATTAACGCACTGGCAGGAATTAATTGATCAGATTAGTTAACAGTTAGTCATCATCTCACCAAACTATCTCCTGGCACTGAGGGACAAGGACTTGGGACCCATGCATTTTTGTCAAGGAAAAAATTCACTTCTCTAACAATGTCACCACCAACGGCTATTAAGAATGCTACAACTGATGGTTAATGTCTACATGACTCATTGCAGTCAATCAGAATCATGAAGGCAGTAGTCAGTGCCTCAAATGGCTATACAAATATCTCTGATCTCCTTTAAGTTAATTTAAGACATCAAGACTTCAGATAGTGTTAGTTGTTCAGTGGTGTCCAACTCTTTGAGGCCCCATAAACTGTAGCCTACCTGGCTCCTCTGTCCATGAAATTCTCCAGGCAAGAACACTGGAGTGGGTAGCCATTCCCTTCTCCTGACCCAGGGATTGAAACCGGGTCTCCTGCATTGCAGGCAGATTCTTTACCACCTGAACCACCAGGTAAGCCCTCGGAATGTTCCTGTTAAAGTGGAAATATATTCCCTAAGAGTGGTTATACACAAATTCATTATGGACATTAATGCACTGGCAGGAATTAATTGATCAGATTAGTTAAAAGTTAGTCATCATCTCACCAAACTATCTCCTGGCACTGAGGGACAAGGACTTGGGACCCATGCATTTTTGTCAAGGAAAAAATTCACTTCTCTAACAATGTCACCACCAACGGCTATTAAGAATGCTACAACTGATGGTTAATGTCTACATGACTCACATTATGTGCAGCATGAAATAATTTGATCATTTGACAACTTTTAAGACAAAATGTGGATATGTAATATGGGACTTTCAAAACTGTACTTTAAACTGTCCATACGTCCCCCTGTAATATTTCTACCTTTAACTAAGATAGCAGCAAAGTTCCTATAATCGGAAGGAAAGGGAAACATTAGGGGAAAACCTGTGATATTTCACCCATGGTGGAGTCACCCAGTTTGAGGGAATTGTGCCTCTTCTGTTACTAGACAATTGGGACAAATGGATATGTGAATAGACCTTGTGGGAACTGGCTACAGTTAAAGCAGAGTTAATATTTATTTTCCTCACAGTATCTTTATTTTTCTTATATCCTTGTACTGCATGTTGATTCAGCCACTAGAGACCGTGAAGTTTCAAAAATGCTCAGGGAAACCCCACAGGAGTTGTGGTTATTTTCCATTCTCTGGTTCATGTGTCTGCTTTGTGACCAGCCATGCTGGGTGGCTGGTTCACTGGACCCAACTCTTGGTACCCAGGAAATTCCAGAGCTGCCAGGATCACTGGGATCAGTCACAGAGAAATCCATACCACACTGATCCATTAATACATATTTGTGCAGAGAACTTGTTTCACACAATTCTGAGGACATCTAGGAATGGCAACTTGGTTCTGAGGAAGATTCTAGAGAACTTACTCTTCAGAAAAACTAAGAACTCATAAACCTCAAAGAAGAATGTGCGTGCACTAAGTTGCTTCAGTCTTGTCCAATTCTGCGACCCTACGGACTGTAGCCCGCCAGGCTCCTCTTTCCATGGGATTCTCCAGGCAAGAATACTTAAGTGGGTTGCCATGCCCTCCTCCAGGGAATCTTCCCAACCCTGGGATTGAACCTGCAGTCTCTTATTGGCAAGCGGGTTCTTTACCACTATCGCCACCTGGGAAGCCCCAAAGAATACTACAACTAAAACAGTCACAAAGGCAGAGATTCCTGGGCAAGCCTCCTGAATTCCTTCATTGCCTTATTGGACTTCTGCTGAATTCTGGTTGAGCACTTACCCCTTTTGTGCTTCCCCATCCAATCACTAACATAACAGACACCCTAATTAATGTAACAACAAAGCACCATTCTGAGTGGTTATCTACATTATCTCATTTATCCCCCCCCCACCATGTTAGATATGGGATATCACCATTCTCCTTTTCACAGATGAGAAAATTGAGATATATAGAAGTGCAATGACCACCCCAGGTCACAGAATGAACAGGAAAGTAGGACCCAGACCCAGCACCATGAACTACAAAGTTCGTGGTCTTCACCACACGTTATTTTGTCTCCTGAGCATCTTGCTCTCTTTGGGAAGTGGGGAGGCCCCTCATTCTTCTACTTCATTCTCCATTTCCCCAACCCTGCCCTCTGGAGCCTCAGCCACGAGGCCGCCTCAGGAAGGGCTGGGCAGGCTTTGAGGAAAGAATCCTTTCCCCTCGGTTTACTAAAAGCTGCCAAAGGTTAATAAGGCCCAGTCCCTTCTACAGGCAATGTCCTACTCTGGGCCCAAAGCATGGAGTCTGGCTGCCTGTTAAAGAGTTTCCATTCCCAAGGGGAAGACTGCCCAGGAGAGATGGCCATCTGGGAACAACCTTCCTGGTGTTCCTTTGGCTACACATTTTGTTGATTTCCTTAAGTGTGTTTTCTTATGGGGTTTCTGTTTCTTTTCTGGCTGGGTTTGTGACTTTACTTCATTTCTGTTTATTTCTTGTTATTTGGCCCAACACACTTGTTTTCATTTGATTTGTTTTTTTTCCCTCAGACTTCTGGCATATACGACCTGTAGCTCATTTTGCTGTATGATATGCCACCCCATGTGTGTGTTTTGTCTAAAGTTCCTGGAAGCCAAAACTTAAACAACATGAAAATGAAATGGGGGAAATTCTTCAAACCTTTTGACTTAGGCAAAGATCATCTTGTTGATGAAATGCACAGCCACTATTTAAATCCCAGTTTAGATTACCTCAACTACTGGCTACTTTTATAACCGATGAACGCTGCCATTGAAAATGTAGCATCAACAGCTTTTTAAAAAATGAAAATGTGATGTCTTTCTGACTCTTTTCCTTTAGTAACCCAAAGATGGGACAAGAAAGGCTTGGAACAAGGAAAAACTTAACTCTTAACCTCAAAAAATGGAGTGGGCAAGCTAGGTTAGTGTAGGGGGAAACCATAAAAAGGCAGGGGGCACTCAGTCATATCCCATAGAAAATCATTCATCACACTAAATATGGCATATCATGTCTATGTGTCCAACCTCTTATCCCAGATAATGCTCTGAAATTTTTTAAAACAGGCTGGTTTGAAGTCTTTCTGGACCTAATTATTTTTCTCACACATCCAAGAACATGTATGTGAGATTTCCTTCAGAAATGATAGGATACAAAACAATACTATAATGATTTTATCAGGGCACGGGGAGATTAACTTATTTTATTGCAGTATAGTTAATTTACAATGTTGTGTTAATTTCTGCTGTACAGCACAGTGATTCAGTTATACATGATATACATTCTTTTTTATATTCTTTTCCATTATGGTTTATCATAGGATATTGAATATAGTTCCCTGTGATATGCGGCACAGGAGCACGGTGACTGCAACAGCACGGAGTGCAGCCTAGAGGAGCTACCCCATGTCCAAGGTAAGGAGCGGCGGCTGCACTTTGCTGGAGCAGCCGTGAAGAGATACCCCACATTCAAGGTAAGAGAAACCCAAGTAAGATGGTAGGAACTGAGAGAGGGCATCAGAGGACAGACAGACTGAAACCACAATCACAGACAACAGGCCAATCTGATCACACAGACCACAGCCTTGTCTAACTCAATGAAACTAAGCCATGCTGTGTGGGGCCATCCAAGATGGGAGGGTCATGGTGGAGAGGTCTGACAGAATGTGTTCCACTGGAGAAGGGAATGGCAAGCCACTTCAGTTTTCTTGCCTTGAGAACCCCATGAACAGTATGAAAAGGCAAAAAGATAGGACATTGAAAGATGAACTCCCCAGGTCGACAGGTGTCCAATATGCTACTGGAGATCAGTGGAGAAATAACTCCAGAAAGAATGAAGACATAGAGCCAAAGCAAAAACAACACCCAGTTGTGGATACTACTGGTGATGGAAACAAGGTTCGATGCTGTAAAAAAGCAATATTGTAAAGGAACCTGGAATGTTAGGTTCATGAATCCAGGCAAATTGGAAGTGGTCAGACAGGAGATGGCAAGAGTGAACATAGACATTCTAGGAATCAGTGAACTAAGATGGACTGGAATGGGTGAATTTAACTCGGATGACCATTATATCTACTACTG
>SJXO01004914.1:109432-130609 GCA_006408615.1 Connochaetes taurinus
CCAAAATCACTGCAGATGGTGATTGCAGCCATGAAATTAAAAAGACACTTACTCCTTGGAAGGAAAGTTATGACCAACCTAGACAGCATATTAAAAAGCAGAGATTACTGTGTCAACAAAGGTCTGTCTAGTCAAGGCTATGGTTTTTCCATTGGTCATGTATGAATGTGAGAGTTGGACTGTGAAGAAAGCTGAGCACCGAAGAATTGATGCTTTTGAACTGTGGTGTTGGAGAAGACTCTTGAGAGTCCCTTGGACTACAAGGAGATCCAACCAGTCCATCCTAAAGGAGATCAGCCCTGGGTGTTCATTGGAAGGACTGATGTTGAAGGTGAAACTCCAATACTTTGGCCACCAGATGTGAAGAGCTGACTCATTGGAAAAGACCCTGATGCTGCAAAAGATTAATAAGGGCAGGAGGAGAAGGGGATGACAGAGGATGAGATGGTTGGGTGGCATCACCGACTCAATGGACATGGGTTTGGGTAGACTCCGGGAGTTGGTGATGGACAGGGAGGCCTGGCATGCTGCAGTTCATGGGGTTGCAAAGAGTCGGACATGACTGAGCGACTGAACTGAACTGTGCTATGCAGTAGGACCTTGTTGTTTATCCATTCTATATGTAATAGCTTATATCCACTAACCCCAAACTCCCAATTCACCCCTCCTTCACTACCCCCCCAACCACCCCTTGGCAACCACAAGTCTGTTCTCTATGCTTGTGATAATGCTACTGAGAGAGACAAGAAAAAGAACCACATAATATGCTTCCTGGATTATGGTGGGAAAGATCTTCCAGAAAGCACAAAATTCACAGAGGAGTTGGCCCAGTCGAATAGATCCCAAGTATAATTAAGTACATAGGATAGTGAAAAGCTTTCTAACAGGGCTGTACTAGGCTTGAACTTATTTAGAACTCTTGAGGGTTTGCTTTGTCCTAAGGCTTTGGGGTCAGTGAGATATAAGTTCAAACCCTGGCTGTGCAGTATCCTAACTGAGTGATAATGGGCATTCAGTAACCTTATCTGTAAAATGGGAATAATAATATCTATCATTTACAATTCATATCAGTTGCAACTGAAGTAATGTTTAGTATGATGGTGACATATATTAACTTTTCAATAAATGGTTATTCTCAAATATTAATCTAACATTGCATGTGTTATTTCCTGTTAGTGTTTCTTGGGCCCTTTATACATACAGTGTAGCATCATATGGAATCACAAATATTGTTTCATGTATATTTACAGCAAATATTGGAGAAATGTTGGCTCATTACTTAATTATTAATAGAAACTAGAGTGAAGTCTGGCTTGGCCAAAAGCAAATGGCAAAGCACAGGGCAAGAACCAAAGCTAAAACTGAAAGATCTAGCAGCTTCTCTCCAACCCTTACACCAGGAGTATAGTGGAAAGGATTTAATGCTAGCTCAGAGGGGTTAGGAAGTCTTCTAAGGAAGAGATCCCAAGACCCGAAATAACTGGATGTGGAGAAAGGGGAAAAAAAAGATTCAAAAGACAAGGGCAGATAGAGCTTCTTCCATGAGGCCTTCCCTCTTCCCTCTACTTTCTCTCCCAAAGAATGTTTATGTCCAATGTCTCTTTGCAAAGTCCCCACAACCACTTCAGCTGGGGAGGTGGGCATGTGTGCCACTATGGCCCTCAAGGACTAAAGAATGTGCCAAAGAAAAAACGAGTCCATCCATACCAGTCACTTGTATCAATAAATAATGGATGTTTTTATGTTTGTAGAGCTCACAGACTAAGAATATTCTATATAATTAACAACGGCCCTTTAGGTTACTAAAATAAACAAAATACTAAAATTCATGAAGAGTGTTCAATTTTGCTTGGCATGACAATCAACTGCTCTGCCAATTCAGGAGCCAAGGTCAACTTGGAAATTAATTCTAGATCTAGGTCTTACAGGTCACTTTCTGCTATGGTCTCTTTTCTGAGTCAAGAAGGAGAAAGGATTGCCTCTGCTGGTTGAAGTCATTGTTGTCGTAGATCTTAGATGTATTTGTGGACCCATCTCCACCTTTTCCAGGACTTGCCAGGTGGCTAGTGGTAAAGAACCCACCTACAATACAGGAGACATAAGAGATGTGAGTTCGATCCCTGGGACAGAAAGATCCCTTGGAGACTGGCAGGGCAACCCTCTCCAGTATTCATGCCTGGAGAATCCCATGGACAGAGGAGCCTGGCAGACTACAGCCCATAGGGTCACAAAGAGTCAGACACAACTGAAGTGACTTAGCACACACATTCCACCTTTTTTTCCCCATTGATAGTATGACTCTTCCTTGGGGGTCTGCTCCTCTCTGACCCATCCATATGACTCTTTGGGGGCTACCTCTCATGATATCCCACCTATATAGTCAGAGTCAAGAGCATGTAAGTGAGGTTTAGACATCCATGGTACCACTTTCCCCTGGATACAGTGATCACTCAAGAGATAGGTGTGTGATTCCAGTCAGGCTAATCAGTCTTTCCCTTGGATTTTTCTAAATAGATGTGAGGAAGAAGAGCTCTCTTTCTTTCTCTGGCTTCAAGATGGTGAGGGTGTAAACCTAAAACAGTTATGGCTACGCTACTACGAGATGGAAAAATCCTATCTGTAGTGGAAGACAATGAAATGGACACACAGAGAAACGATGAACCAAGGTCTTGATGGAGTTCAGGTCCCTGATTTGAGACCCCTGGTACCAGCTTCACCTTTTCTGGATCTCAACCTGATGTGAATAGTATTTCTTGTCACTTGCAACCAAGAGTCCTGACTAATAGAGAGAGAAAACTCAACCAAGTTACATTCAGGACAAAACAATTGATCAAATTTAGTTTGACAATACATCCACCAGAGAAACTTGTAGGAGGGGCAAGGGGGACTATGAGTCAAGTAGTGAAAACAAAAAAGGTGGATTAGAGCCACTTTGAATCTTTGTTATGTAATCAACATTTCCTAGACTACAGAGAAATGCTGAGTTTCTTAACCAGACAGCAAATTTAGACCTTTCGCTTCTGCACTTGCACTTCGCTTCTATACTTCCATTTTTTGTGTATATTTCCAGACAGCCACAAATCTCTAGAAGCTAATTAGGAACTGTCTTCCAAGGGCTACAAATGCAACTGGTGATGATGGTGCTAATGAGTCATATTTCCACTTAGCCACTTGCTACCTATGTGTCATTATTTAACCTCTCCAAGTCTTAGATCCTTCATTTATAAGACTGAAATAATAAAAACATTGAACGTAATCAGGGAGTTGAGAACGTTAAGTTGGGTGACATATGTAAAGTACCTGGTACAGTCAGTGACACATCATTGCCACTGCATGAATGCAGCTATTATCACCATCATTATCATCACCAGATTAATTAATGGATGCTTATAGGCTAATTCACTGAGGAGGCACAGACATCAAGCGTTTGATTTTTATAACCAATTTTATATTTAATTTTGAACATGTCATTTTAATCATGTTTCATCGCATAAATATGGGAGTGCTCTGGCGGTCAAGACAACTTCTAGAATATGCTTAAAACACCACCTTTAAGTGTAAAAAGGAGTCACATAAGGATATTGCCATTTCCATCCGATTAAGATAAACTAAGGGCTTCCCTAGTGACTCAGACAGTAAAGAATCTGCCTGCAATGTGGGATACCTGGGTTCAATCCCTGGGTTGGGAAGATACCCTGGAGGAGGGAACCGTGAACCACTCCAGTATTCTTGCCTGGAGAATCCCATGGACAGAGGAACCTCATGAGCTATAGTCCATGGGGTCACAAAGAGTCAGACACAACTGAGCAACTAAGCACAGCACAAGATAAACTATAAATAATAAATATAAATATAAATGGACTTATATACAGTGTTGTGGGCTGAAATTGTACCCCCTCAAAATTCATATGTTGAAACCTTGACCCTTAGTTCCTCAGTGTGTGACAATATTTGGAAATGGGGTCTTTAAAAAGGTAATTAAGTGAAAATGGGGTCACCAGGTTGGATCTTACTCCAATAGGACTGACATCCTTCTAAAAAGAGAAGACTTGGACACACATACACACACATACAGAAGGTAGATGATGTGAGGACACAAAGAGAAGGCTGCTGTCTGCAAGCCAAGGCAAGAGGCCTCAGAAGAAATCAGTTCTGCTGATATCTTGATCTGGGACTCCCAGTTTCCTGAACTGTGGGAGAATAAATTTCTGTTATTTAAGCCACTCAGTCTACTTGACTTTGTTATAGAAGCCCTGGCAAACTAATATATATAGATTGTGATCCCAGGCAAGCAATGGACAACATTGGTTTTTCTTTTAGTAATTCGTGCCTTTAAAAATAATTGAGGTCCATTTGGTTGTAACGTGGGATGATGTATTCCATAAAGTGTGGCATTAAGGAAGTTAGGGTGGTGGCTTTCTTTCTGGGTTTAGGGCACGTGAGATTTACCTTGTTTCATGGTCAAATACTAGTCATTGAAAACCAAGCCAAGAGGACCTATTGAATATTGTGGAAAGCTAGGAACAGCCTTAAAATTCTCAGTCACAAATAATAGATGTATCACCTTCATTGATATAGTTCAAAGCATATAACAAAACTTAATACCATAAATAATTACTATTTGTGATAGCACTGTAATCACTTGTAATTTTAGCTTAAATTTTTGTCCAAACTTTACAAGAACCCCCTTATGAGAGCTATTTTTCTTATTTCTAATGTTTAAGATAAGAGAAAAATCAGAGAAAGTCAGTAAAGAAGGTGAGTTGCCGAGGTACATTTCCTATCTAGGCTCTAGGATTCTATATCCCATGTTCCTTTCACTACTTCCTGTTGCCTCTCCATATTTTCCATTTCCCATGACCCCCATTGCTGAGATCCTCTTAGAGCATTTTTAGTAAATATGAGATTTTTTTCACAAAGAGCTTGGCAGCCATTTGTTCTATAGGCTTGTATTTACAGATTGAACATATGGAAAAAATGAATATAAAATAATGGAACTGGAGATGAAGTTAGACATGAGCTCTTCTTTACAGAGTATTGAATTGATTGGAGATGTGCAGATCAGAGAAGATTTCTATACCAGGAAGGGAGATGAGAGGATTTACCTGGTGGCTCAGACAGTAAGGAATCCACTTGCAATGCAGTCATGTCTGACTCTTGCCACCTCATGGACTGTAGCCTGCCAGATGCCTCTGTCCATGGGATTTTCCAGGCAAGAATACTGGAGTGGGTTGCCATTCCCTACTCCAGAGGATCTTCCCAACCCAGGGATCGAACCCAGATTTCCTGCATTGCAAGTGGGCTACAGTACACGGAGTTGCAAAGAGTTGGACACAATTGAGCGACTAACACACACATATAAGGGAGATGAGAATAAAGTAAAAAAATCTTTTCTTCCTTGTAATGATTTTATGTTATTCTGTGCAGTCAATAATTAATAAGAATTGATGTAATCTTTTCATGTGCAAGGAAACATGTTTTTATTAGAGTAGGAATTCCAATATTACACTTTCCTACTTTGAAGCTAATCTTGTGAATAACTGACCCTTGGTTGCATTTTAATATGGAACATCTAAAAGAGTGTAAATAAGGATTGATGAGACAATTAAGTAGTAAAATTTAGCACTAGCGAAGTGCTCCCACATCAGATGACCAAATTCAAATGTACAAAATTTCTCCATTAGATGCAGTAAGGTTTTATTGATTTGGAGTCCATTGATTCATGATAATTGAATTGAGGTCAGGCTGATGTATACCTCTGCACTTCCTCAAAAAAAAAAAAAAAAGAATGTGCTAAGGAAAATACTATAGTAAAAATAAGAATAGGTGAAAGCATTTTCATATTGCCTAAGCAAAATATTTGTTTTGCAAAGCTTGTGGCACACTCCATGAGGGCATAGAGTGTTCAATTGGTTGAATCCATCAATGAATATGTGAATGCAAAGTATGCAGCTTTTTAACCCCTTAAATGGGGCCCAACAGCATGTCTGCCTACAAGGATGGTGGCCCTCCCTGTGGTTTACAGATCAGCAGCATCAGCATCACCTGGGAATTTGTTGGACATGCAAATTCTCAGGTCCCACCTTGGACCTGAGAATCCAAACTCTGGGGGTGGGGCTCAGCTGTTTGTGTTTTAACAAGCCCTCCAGGGGGTTCTGATGCATGCTCAAATGTGAGAACACTGTACAAGAAAACAGTTGTTTTTTAGATGTGTGAGTGTTCTTAATTGCACTCAAAAAATAGAACTGTCTTTCTGAGTATTCTGTTTATAAACTCTTTCACTATTTCTGATACACTGTCTCTCCAATGAGTCTGAATTAAGGGAGATGAGCCATAACTGGGTGTTTGTTTACAGTGAGGCTAAGAAGCCAAAGTGATGCCCATTGCCCTGACAGAGGAATGAAGGTTGCCAGGCCGGGTGGGACTCCTGCCGATGGAGAGTAATGGAAATTGACCAGGATCTGGAACTCTCAAATGGTTGCAATGATTTTCAAATCTATTCTTTCCTTTCTTGTATTTAAGTTGTGTTTCAAATGAAATCCAATCCATATTTTGCCTAATTTACATTTAAAATTGTTCAAATGTGATGTTGGTATGGGGATAAGAGGCCCCAGGAGAGCTTGTGAACCTACTAAAACTTTTACTTCAAAACAGGAAGTTGCACTTTACCCAGTGCAAACAAAGTTTAGTTTGAAAAGGCCTGCTTTGTACTTAGCATTTTTAGCCAAAAAATTTGGAATATATTTTTACTTTCAAAACACATTTTCTCCCATTCTTCTTACCATCATCAACCTCTTGATAATGTCATCCCCAATCATATATGCTAACTTTCCTTCTTCTCATCTGAACTAAATTATGAGAGCTCTAACCTCATTTTCATAATCACAGGTTTGCCTCTTAAGGGATTATATAACTCTGTAAATGTACTAATTATACCTAAATTTAATTCAGTTCAACAGCCATTTATTATTGCCTGTGCAAGGAAATAGGACTGCCTGTAGGGAGGGGAGAGATTAAAAAAAAAATTTTCAGAAATGAGTTGATCTCAGATGAGGAATGCCCAAGTCTTTGTCACACTAAAAATATTTTGATCATCATTTGCTCCATAAATTGCCTAAGAATTAGATATAGCAGCCATAGTATATTTCTGAAATTTATCAGAGATTCTTCAGAGGTTTTCCATATTTGGGAACAAACAGTTTAACTTGTGATCTGAAGAGGAGAAGAGGGAGAGAATTGTGGCAACTTGCCTGGACCAGGAGAGAATATAGTCAGCTTCTTTGTGTCTGACTCCTCTGTCTTCCCATAACACTTTGCACCTATTTCCATGTAGCACTTTTCCTCAAGGGACTGCTGATTTCTGTGTCTATTTCTCTTATGAGGACTATGAGCCTCCTGAAGGCAGGGAGTGTTCCTTTCCCAAGCAAGTCATGTGGAGTTGCCCTAGCTGCTTGATAAAGCATGTACTCTTCATTTGGTTTTCTTAGGTAGTTTGCCACTTTAGACCTCATGGAGGATTACAAAGCTATTATCCCTTTGGTCTTACAGAAGAGGTTCCCTGTCAGTGGAGGGCAGGCCTTTCTTGTTGAAGGAAGCCATAGTGGAGGGATAAAGGAGAAGATGCCTGGTAACTGGATGTGGAGGCGGAAGAG
Organism: Connochaetes taurinus; assembly: GCA_006408615.1. NCBI lineage: Eukaryota > Metazoa > Chordata > Mammalia > Artiodactyla > Bovidae > Connochaetes > Connochaetes taurinus. Next base: position 117,085 of record SJXO01004914.1, read on the forward strand.
CCCTGAGGGGATATGGTGAAAATAGAGAAGACAGAAATGTGAATCTCCCTCCTCCCCTCCCCCACCCATCTCCATCCCCACTCCATTCAGACACCTCATCCTGAGCCAGTGTGCTCATATTCTAGTCACTATTGCTGTAAAATAAATCACTCCTATCCCACTCAAAAAAACTCCAGCTTAAAACAACAGTCATTATTATTATCCTCCCTAGTCTCCAGGAATTCAGGATGGGCTCTGTTGAATGGTTCTGGAGTGAAATATCGAGCAGTGACCTTAGATGAGGTGCCCATAGCAGCTGGGACTTGGTTGGGAATGTCTCTCGCTCTCCATGAAGTTGCAGGGCCTCTTTTCAGTGTCCTTCATGTGACCTAATCTTGGCTTCCCTAAAGTATGGGGACTGTAGGGTAGTTAGTCTGATTCAATGAAGGCTCAGGACTTCAAACATTAGTCTTGCAAAGAGCAAGATGGCACCTCTTGCCTTTTATGATCTAATTTCAGAAGCTTCATAGTGTTACTTCTGTCATACTTTATTGGTTGAAATAGTTCCAACAGCCCACCCAGTTTCATAGTCAAACCTCATAATGGGAGGAGTGTCAAAGCCACACTATAGAAGAGGGCATGGGATGGAAGTTACTGTTTCCACCATCTTTGGGGAATATATGGTTTGCCACAGCCAGGAAGAGAGTTAACTAACAACTGTGGGATCTCTTTACTTCCCACCAAGATCTTTTCCTTATACCCCTCACCCACCTAGCCACACATACACCATACTTCTTATTCTGGTTACATTTTTCTTGTTTTACACTAAGGGAATCTGGCACAATGTTAATCTTAAATACCTTAAGGTTTCTGTCTAATGCATCTGAGTTTAGATTTCATAAAATTTAAAAATACCACAGGTTTGATTGTTTACACACATTCCCAAGTAATTTTCCCAAGGAAATGCTATTTCAAATTCTCTGTTAGGGGAAAAAAAGTTAAATGAAAATCAATACTGATGGGTAGTGCTGTAAGAAAAATGTGTGCTGTAAGTTATTTTACCACAGAGGTAGTTTTCTGTGGAAACTGTGACTGGTGCTAAAACTCAGTTTTAAAGTATTTTGAGTCACAAGCCAAAATCTTGGGTGGGGAAAAATAATTCACTATTACCCAAAGAAAAGTCAATTACTTAGTACTAACATTTTAAAAGATATAATTCAACTGCATATCATTTCTAAAAGATTTGTAGCATGTTCAATAGTAGCATGGATGTACTGGCCAATAATTACTAATGAATTCAATTCACAACTTATAGACAAGTTTCTCCTACTAGAAATTATAGTTTTTTAATAAAAAATTACCATATTTTAAATTTTAAAATAAGCAGCAAATGACTCGAGCTTGGTGAGATAATGACTATTACCCTTAATTACCTCACTAGCAAAACCTGGTACCGTTCAGTATATTCTATATATAAGTTATTACAAAGGGGAGATTCAAACCATCACAGATTTGTATTTTAAAAAGGAATATAAATTGCCCTTGTCTCTGTTTTCCATATTGATAACCTGTGTAATAAGCTGGAGAGGGAAAATTCAGGAAACCATCTTCATTAACAGTAAACTAAGAACAATTAATAATATTTTTAAAAGAAGATGGAGAAATCATTACCCAGGGCTAGATAATTGAATTTTAGAAATGTGTTGAAGCTTCACTCTAACTATAAATACTCTTGCCAGTAATTATCACCCACAGCATAAATAACTTCATAATATCTACCTGAGTCAACATTAGTCAGATTTGCAAAGCACCAAGGAAAATAAGCAATTAGTGGATTCCTTATCCAAGAAAAACATATTACTTAGTTACAAATAATTCTAAAATTTCCAAAGGAATAAGTGGGTGGAGGCTGGTTCCGTACAGCCCATGACCCAATTTGAGGAGTTATGGCAGGGGACCTGAGGAGCAGAAGGCCACCTCCTGGTAAGGTCTCAAGCTTCCTTTACTTATGTGAAAGCCCATAATAATAACACAGATATTGAAGTATGAGAGCTATTAATATAAAAAGTGCTAGTCACTCAGTTGTATCAGAGTTTTGTGACCCCATGGACTGTAGCCCACCAAGCCCCTCTGTCCATGGGATTTTCCAGGTAACAATACTGGAGTGCATTGTCATTTCCTTCTCTAGGGGCTCTTCTTGACCCAGGCATCGAACCTGTATCTCCTGCACTGCAGGCAGATTCTTTACTGTCTGGGCCACCAGGTAAGCATTAATGTGGAACCTGCCCATAAACACTACCTGAAGCACATCCCCAGAACCAACTTTTCAAAAAGACCCTCTGCCAAGAGCTTCAGGTCTGTGAGATAAAGACCTCAAAGTGAACCATGTAATCAGACTGTGAAGCTCCTGTACTAAAAACTCCTTTCAAAACAATATATGTTAGGAATGGAAAGGCCTAGAAACTATCTAAATAGTATCAAGACATAATTTTTAGTACAAACGCATTCATCTCTCCCATACCACCACCACCAAAACTATTGGCTGCTCTGCTGAATCTTATCAAATAATTATTGGGGACTTTTTTCTCTAGAATAAACAGAGGGCAAGACCAATCTTCAAAGAGCTAAAAAGTTCAGAAGAACATCCGTGTTTGAAATCTCACTCGCAAACACTCAGCTGCCATCCTGCCCATGGGTTTTGTGAACAAGGAACCAGCTCAGGCAGGTGTTGGAATAATTATGATCTCTTCGTTCTAGCTTCAGACTGGTAAATTGCTGGGCACTGACTCCTCACCAAAAGCATTTCTGCCTGGCTCAGTCTTAATTGTCACAGCTGTTTCTTTGAGGTGCTTACAGGATGTGGTGCCCCAGTTCATCTTAGGAATGCACTCCTATGAATGAAGGAAACATGTTATCTGCTTCCTATCTGATTATATGTTTATAAATACATACCTACCTCGAACCTTGTCCATATGCCAGTTCTGCATCAGCCCAAGGCACTCATTTGTTGTCTTAACTTTAGAAACTCAATTCCAATAATTTAAGAAAACCTAAATCAGTAGGAGCCATCAAATTTCTAGGGAAAATATTTTGTAATACAAAAGGTATTGTTAAGCAGAGTAACTGAGTCTGCACTTTTATCCTTTTATTCTCCATCTAGAAATCTCCATTCATAACTGAAAGTAGACAGTAGTAATACAAATCATCTACATATACACCATTTTGTTTCCCCCTAGAGTCTCTATGTAAATCCTTTAGGAAACTTTGGACTTTCCCCTCTCTTGTTGCCAATGAAGATGCTCTATGATCTTGAGAGTTCTGCTATTACTAGAGATTAACCACATAATTGGAGAAGGCAATGGCAACCCACTCCAGTACTCTTGCCTGGAAAATCCCATGGATGGAGGAGCCTGGCAGGCTACAGTCCATGGGGTCACTAAGAGTCGGACACTATTGAGCAACTTCACTTTCACTTTTCACTCTCATGCATTGGAGAAGGAAATGGCAACCCATTCCAGTGTTCTTGCCTGGAGAATCCCAGGGACGGGGGAGCCTGGTGGGCTGCCGTCTATGGGGTCACACAGAGTTGGACACGACTGAAGCGACTTAGCATCAGCAGCAGCAGCAGCAGCAACCACATTGTAGTAAAGGACTCTACACATGGGTCTAGTTATATTGTCTGGATTGTTTGTTTGTCAAAGATAATTTTATATTCAAAATTACAGACCCTTGAAGTCACTCACTCAGGTTAAAGAGCGTGAATTCATCAATCATATACAAAAGGCAGCAATATTTTTCTTTGTGTTTTATTTTAAATGGTCTATCTTTTAAAACACTACATATGTAAATTAGCCATCCATCTTCAGCTTTCAAATGATAGAGTCTTGTTATTATTTGCACTTATATTTCGAAGTAAAAACCTGTTTTCATACTTGCCTCAAGGCCCACTCATGCGGTATTAAAGACACCAGAAGCTGAAGGTCTGTGAACCAGCCACTCTCAGGCAGGCATTTTTGTAGTACTCTCTGAGTAACATTTGGATATGCTCTTCTTTAAAAATTGAAGGAAATCAGAGGAAAATCATATTTAGGACTTTGTGGTTGGCATCAGGGTAAGTGTTGAGAAATGTTTCCTTGGCTTGCAGGAAGGAAAGAATATGGCCATCCAGAACCTTAAAAAAAAAAAAAAAAACCTTAATCTTCCTGTTATACTCAATTTCCTTTTATATGATGCATGTGGGACTAAAATTGCCATTTGAAAGAAGTGTAAGGAAATAGTGAAGAAGAATGGGAAAGGAGACAGCTCTCAGGTCCCTCTATTAGGTCCTATTCAGGTATAATTTACAGTGTTGTGTTAGTTTCAAGTGTATAGCGCAGTGATTCAGTTATACATATATATAATACACATATATTTTTCATATTCTTTTCCATTATAGGTTATTTTAAGATACTGAGTAGAGTTCCCTCTGCTATACAGTAGGTCTTGGTTGATTACCTATTTTATATATATTAGTGTGTGTACACTAATCCCAATCTCCTAATTTATTCCTTTCCCCTCTGGTAACCATGTTTGTTTTCAAAGCCTGTGAGTCTTTTTCTGTTTTGTAAATAATGTTGTCATATTTTAGATTCCACATATAAGTGATATCATATGATATTTATCTTTGACTGCACTTAGTACGAGTATCTCTAGGTCCATTTATGCTACTAAAATGGCATTTTTTGTTCTTTTTTGGCTGAGTAATATTCCATTATTTATATATCACGTCTATCCATTCACCTGTCAATGGACATCTAGGTTGTTAGAGGCATTTTATGCAGTCAAAGGTCTCCAAAGATCTGAAGATAGTCAGGATGCATCAGTGAATCTACTAGTCAGATATCTTCTCTGTGTCCGTTCATCTCCACTCTCCACCCTTCTCTTCCCTGCTCTGAGCCTGGATCCTGCAGGTCTGTACTACATCAACAGGGCTCCTGTGCCCTCTGGCTCTCAGGTGAAATTTTCCAATGGAAAGCATCTTCAGAAGATCAGAGATAAAGGAGACCTTCCCTGGAGGGATGCAGCCAACCCAAGGCAACCAAAGGGAGATGGTATCCCTCAACCACCTTTTCTGGGTAGCTAACTCTGACAACTCCAAGACTTACTCAGCCCCTCACAATTCTACTACCCACTGCCTTCCCACAACCATTCAGGCTTACTGCACTATCCTTCATGGCTCCACTATACCTAATCAATCCTTAAATTATCCTTTCTGGAATATGTCAACTATTTCTTGTTATAACTCTGACTAATATACCCATAGACTAGAATGTCTGGATGTTTCAAGTTCTCTGAAGGACATTTTCAAGGCAGGCATACAATGAAATGGAAGTTCCAAGCACTCACAAGATCAATGCAGAGTGTGGGAGCTGAGGCCTGGGTGGGCGGATGCCAGTGGGGAGCAGCAGGGAGAGCTAGTCATACTTTACACTTTTGTAATTCATCATTTTCCACCATCAGGGTATACTTAACTACTGCTCCACACATAGGTAGGTGGAAAGAAGCTGTAGGACATGGAGCCAAGAAAAAGAGACTCAGTCTTCTACCTCAAGTCCTCGTCCAGGGAAATATGTTCTGAGCTTATAAGACTCTTCATTGATCCACCTCCTTCTGAAGGTCAGCTTATGCCAGCTTTATAATTATGTGAATGTCTTTTGGAACCATTTTTCTTAAATCTTTTAAAGAATTTAAAGAATGTCAAGCAATGAAAAAGTTATAGGATGATACGTTTATGGTAGAGAGATGGTATTTAGACACTCTTAGCCCATGTATTTATGGAAATAAAGAGACATCAAATTAGCTGAAAGTGCCAGGTATTTTCTTAATGACCCTGAAATAAAGAATTGTGAAAAACCATCTAAGTCAACTGGCTGCCTCCAGGTAGTATCAAATTATGTTTATTTTATTCAATTCTGCCTATTGCAGAAGATCTTTAGGGAAATGTTGAGATAACTGTCTTTCTTACTGTCCAGGTTTGCAATGAAACAAATGAAGAGTTAACAGTTATGTTTGTAACTGAGGCTGTATAAGTGGTGAGGGATAAGCCAGATCCGCATGCAATCTCTAGTAGAAGTTTTTCTTCCTGTCTCACCCATCCAGCATTGGAATTCAGGAACTAGACACCTGCTCCATATTTTCAAAAACATAAATATATACTATGACTGAGCTGATTATAAAATGTCCTGAGGGAAATTTCTGAAACTAATACACAATCATTATGGCACCTTCTGGTTGATCTATCTATAGATTATCTTGGTTAATTTCTACTACATGGTATATCTAGTGTTTATAGGAACTTGACATATAATTGCCTGATTGAAAAACTGTTTTCTAAGTAAAATTAAGGATTTAGTTTACCATGACATGGGAATATAAAGATTTGAAGTCAGGCCTTGACTCTGCCACTTAACACCTGTACCTCAAGAGCTTGTTACATTACTACCAGGGGCTTGTCATCTCAATAACAAGGCTTTGATACTCTCATGAGGGGGCAGGGGTAGATGATAACTAAAGACTTCTTTGGATGGAATTAAAATCCTACCATTTGCACATGGGAAAATGGAGGGGCCCAAGTGTACTAATAAGGTTTTTGCTGAAATAGTTCTGTGTAACAAATGACTCCAAAACTTGATGACTTTTAACAATAAGCATTTATTTCTAATTCAGGGATCTGAAGATTATCTGTGGTTCAGCTGGGCTTAGCTTCAAGTTTCTACTTGGGTTCAGGTTTGCTCCACATTTCTCTCCATTCTGGGACCAGCAGCTACCTGAGGCATGTTTTTTTCATGGTTGGTTGCAGAAGTGCAAAAATGTGTGTGGAAATGCACAGTGCCTTTTAAGATCTCAGCTGGAAATTGACAACCTTTCACTTCTGCTAACATTCCATTGGTCAAAGCAAGTCACATGGTGAAGACCAAAGTCAATGGATCAGGGATAATCTTTCTATACTGAAGGGCACTGCTAATTCACCTAGGAAAGGATGTGGAAGTGTAGTACCATTGCAAGAAGGGAATTAAGAATTAGAAACACAAAATAAGTATACTATCCCATCAGTGACTGCTGCTGCTGCTGCAAAGTCGCTTCAGTCGTGTCCGACTCTGTGCGACCCCACAGACGGCAGCCCGCCAGGCTCCCCCGTCCCTGGGATTCTCCAGGCAAGAATACTGGAGTGGGTTGCCATTTCCTTCTCCAATGCATGAAAGTGAAAAATGAAAGTGAAGTTGCTCAGTTGTGTCCGACTCTTAGCGAACCCATGGACTGCAGCCTGCCAGGCTCCTCCATCCATGGGATTTTTCCATGCAAGAGTACTGGAGTGGGGTGCCATTGCCTTCTCTGCATTAGTGACTAGGCACTCTAAATTGGCCAGTTCTGATCAGTGTGCTTGTTCATGCCCTCATGTACAGTAGTAAATCCACACATCATCAGTGAACTTTACCAACCAAGCAGAGTTCTAGCTCTTAGAGAGGGAGACACTGGTTATCTGAGACAATGTACCCCTCTATTAGCCAGCCACCCCAAGACAATGCAGAATTGACATCAGTGGTCTATATCAGATGGCCATTTCTTGAGAGTCCACATTCATCTAAATTCATGACAGAAGACAGCTATCTTCAGGTCCCAGAGACATTTTGTTCACCCTAATGCAGCTGTAAGTGATTCCACAACAGTCTTTAGGTTCTCCAGTACAGTATATTTCTTAGCTCTTCTCAAAAGATCTCATATAAGAAATTCAATAGAAAACTATGGAAGTTTCCCACAGTGGCTGGCCTAGAAGACCTGGCAATGTTGTTGACTGCCAGAAATGCAGATTACTAGACTTGCATCAACAGAAATCAGAAGTTTCATCTCTCACTCAAAATCAATTGAGTCTTCTTGAAATCTGATTCTTCAGTTTTACTTGGGTGAAGATGCGCATCCAAGTCTGAGTCAGGAAAATCAACCACCCTACCCTTCCCAGACTCCTGTGGGGTATTCTCTTCCTTTGTTCCCATTTGACTCAGAATTATGGGTTGTAGTGGAAATGTTGGCGCAATCTGAACACTAGCTGCAGGCTGTACAAGGAGGCCTCATGTTTATTATTTTTTTTTTACACGTAAGCTGCCAAGACATATACCCATAACGTAAACTTCCTTGTTTTGGGTTTATGAATTGAATGTCTTTTTACAGACTCGAAGATCTGCAGGGAAATCACTCTGTCATTAACAACTCAGTTTGTTTAATGAGCCACTAGCGAAAGAAAGTGTGGGAGAGAAGCCCAACTCATGTCTATGTTCCAAGCCTCAACCGAAGAAATACAATTCCTTTCAGATGGGGAGACCTCCCTTCTATGGACAGTCATTCACCAAACCTATGAGAAACCATCATGGGCTGTTTCCAGGCTGAATCACAGCCATAACTTTATCCAGCTGCCTTGCTGTTAGACCAGACAGCTTCAGTTGGATGAACTTGCTCACCAGAGACGGAGAGAAAGGATCCTACAAACAAGCTACTGGCCAAGGGCCAATATGGTTGGTCATCTCCCAGTAGTGACGCAGGCTTAGACCTACTCCTGGAAAAGAGGCTGTCTCCCAAGCTTGTGGAAATGAGTTCAAGCATGAAATAAGACTTGTTCAGAGAAGATAGGATTCTGTTTATACGATTGCTTTAATTGATACCCTCTTTGGAAATCATTCCAGTATATTCTGTTGATGAAAATTGATTTTTTTTAAAAAAATGGTGCTAAGATCAAATTAGTAAAAGATAATTTTCCCTTTCAAGAGGAAGTACAGATTTAAAAAAGGAAATGTGGACTAAAAATTGGTCTTTGATCAAAGATGAATTTTAACATTCTATAATACTAACAAGGGGCATTGTTGTGGGTAACCATTATATTCAGTTTACTAGAACTTCTGGGGACAATTGTTCCTGCTGATTAGTTAGTCCCTTTAGGAGATTTCTTCGTTGATGTTTTAGAATCTTTAATGATGTAAAACATCTCAATTTTAAAAATTTTATATAAATATATTGAAATAATTTTCTTTATAGTCAGAAAACAGCAGAAAGATCCTTTATTAACTTTAACTTTATAAAACTTTACTACTGTGTAACAAATTACCACCAAACTTGGTGTCTTAAAACAAAATTTAAATTTATTATCATTTACATTAATTATTTGTTAAAAACAAATTTTTTATCTGATAATTTCTTCAGGTCAGGAATCTAGGTGTGGTTTGCCTGGATCCTTTATCTCAGAGTCTCTCACAAGGCTACACTCAAGGTATTGGCAGGGCTGTGCTTTCACCTGAAGGCTTTACTGGGGAAGATATGCTTCCCAGCTCACTCACACTCTTGTTGACCAAATGCAGATCCTCACAGGTTATTGGACTAAGTGTCTCACTGACTGTTACCTGGAGGCCTCCCTCTGTCCCTTTGTCCCTTGCTGAATGGTATTCTCCAGAGGGTAGCTTACAACCTGACAGCTTACTTCCTCCAGAGCAAGTGCTCCAAAAGAGAAGACTATTTAAGAGATCACAAGCAAGAAGGAAGTCAGTCTTTTTGTAAACCAGTCAGGAAGTGATATCTCATCAACTTTGCTATTGTCTATTTATTAGAAGTGAAGCGCTAGGTCCAGCCCCTAATCAAGGATGTGAATACTGACAGGCAGAGAGTACTGTGAGCCTTTTAGAGACTGCTTGAGATTGATCTTCTAGCCATTTAATAAAATATTGCTTAAGGTATAGAAAAATGTTATACAAACATACTAGAACTTAAAAGCATATTGTCCCTCTTGAACTAAACAACTTATGGGACCCTATTTCAGCAAGGATATCAAAATCCCCTGGAGGAGGGCATGGCAACCCACTCAAGTATTCTTGCCTGGAGAATCCCATGGACACAGAAGCCTGGCAGGCTACAGTACATGGGTCGCAATGAGTCAGACAAGACTCAAGTATTTTCTGATCAATTTTTAAAATTTTTTTCAGAGCTACCATTAGTTCCTGTGGCACATACCATTCTTTGCAGTCCTCCAACTTCACCCTAGCCCAAAGTTACAGCTTTGCAGGTAGATTTGAATGATAGAAAGATTTAAGAATTATTCAGATAAATAAGGTTAGTGATCAACGTTTTTCATCTTTGCTCTTGTAAAAATGAAATTAGAAAGATGGATTTCCATATGTAACTCATAAACTGGCCAAGAAGGCAGTGCCTGAAAAGGATTATTTTGATCTAATCTTCACCTGAGTGTTTAAAATCTGGTACTCATCTGAAGATTTTCTATCTGCATCCTTCTTAGCTATGGTTTATGTATTTACACATCTTACTCTGCATCTGATACTGCAGGGCAAATAGAAAACATAAGACCATGTTGGGACATGTTGAAATAGCAGGAGACACTAGGGAGAGACTCAGAGCTTTTAAAGTGGGTTCCAGAGTGCACCCCACCCCACAAACAGTGCTTTTACAGCTGTACACACAAGGATCACCCATGTGTGCACCAAGAATGTCTTCAGGTTTGTAGTTAGTGAGTCAGTTATGAGAATGGCATGTCCCACCCACACCCTGGGACCCCTTCAGGGCTGAGGGAAATCTGAGAACACCCACAGCCGCCACCCTTAACCTGGTTGGGAGGAGAGAGGAGCAGAGTAATGTTACATCACAAACGAATGGGAGTTCTTTACTGGGGATACCCTCCAAATTTAAAATCTTCAGGATGACTAACTATTCACAAACAATGCATCTTACTTGTTCAATAAATATCTTGGATTTCTGTCAAGCTTAGCAAAACTTATTTCTATCAAGCTCCATTTTCCTAAGTCTAGGGCTGGAGCTGAGAAACTGGGCTCTCGTTCTGTGCTAACTCCTTAACCTGTGCAAAATGACCTTGAGCTTCATTCTCCTGTTCCTTCTGCCCACTACTCCTCCCTCCCCATGGCACATCTTTCCCTTTCTCAAAACGTAAAGAGCAAATCTGCCACCCTGAGAGCTCCAATAATGACTTTCCTGGATGAAGAACTACATTATGACTTCATGTTAAACAAACCTGGAAGCAGCGATACCCATGCTCACAATAACAAACTTTTAAGCAGTCGTATATTTACCTCCACAAAACTAAGGTAGTAGGATGATCCTTGCAAGTTATTTTGGCTGTGCTGGGTTTTCCTTGCTTTGTGCGGACTTTCTAATTGCGGTGAGTGCCAGCTACTCTTTTCAATACTTGGGCTTCTCAGTTCAGTGGCTTCTCTTATTACTTCTCTTGGACTCTAAAGCATGGGCTCAGTAGTTGTGGCAGACAAGCTTAGTTGCTCCACTGCCTGTGGAATCTTCCTGGACCAGAGATCAAACCCATGTCTCTTGTATTGGCAGGCAGATTCTTATCCATTGCACCTCCAAGGAAGTCCATCCTTGCAAGTTTTGATTTCTTGATTCCTTTCTGCATCATTTTGCTTTGCTGATGACCCTCCTGCTCTGCAGGGACCAGATTCTCTCACTTTCTGTGGTTGGCTTACATTAGTGGTCCTTGATGGACTGACTATTGTTTTTGTTGTTCAGTTGCTCAGTCACATCCGATTCTTTGTGACCCCATGGACTGCAGCATGCCAGGCTTCCCTGTCCTTCACCATCTCCTGGAGTTTGCTCAAATTCGTGTCCATTGAGTCAGTGATGCCATCCAACCATCTCATCCTCTGTCGTCCCCTTCTCCTCCTGCCTTCCATCTTTCCCAGCATCAGGGTCTTTTCCAGTGAGTCAGCTCTTCAACTCAGGTGGCTGAAGTATTGGAGCTTCAGCTTCAGCATCAGTCCTTCCAATGAATATTCAGACTGATTTCCTTTAGGATTGACTAATTCGATCTCCTTTCAGTCCAAGGGACTCTTAAGAGTCTTTTCCAGCACCACAGCTCAGAGGCATCAATTCTTCGGTGCTCAACCTTCTTTATTGTCCAGCTTTCACATCCATACATGACCCTCCTGTCAGTCAGTCAGTTCGTTGCTCAGTCATGTCCAATTTTTTTCAACCCCATGGATTGCAGCAAGCCAGGCTTCCCTGTCCATCACCAACTCCCAAAGCTTGCTCAAACTCATGTCAATTGAGTCAGTGACCCTCCTGTAGGACCCTCTTACAATAACTTTGAGTTTGGCATGTGCCATGTGACCTGCTTTGGCCAATGAGACATTAGCAAGAAAGATGCAAGGACTTGTCTTCTTAGAACACCCCTTGAAAGATCGTTGCCAGTAAAAAGCCTAGGTTACAAGATGGAAAGGATGTTGGGAGACTAGACACAGAGAAAACCTGGAGGATGAGATATCAGCTTAGATGTTGCCACCCCAGCCTGGCTCTAGGTGCTGGAGCTTCAGTTGTGGTGCACAGGCTTAGTTGCCACGAGGCATGTGGGATCTTCCCCAACCAGGGATCAAACCCGTGTTGCTTGCATTGGCAGGTGAATTCTTAACCATTGGACCATCAGGGAAGTCCTGAAGTCTGCATTTCTAGTTGGGGATTATATTAGAAGGTGAGTTCATTTGGAGAAAGGTCTCTTCTCTACATAGGTGTAATAAAAAGAGGACTTATTTAAGCAGCAATTTCTAGGATTCCACTCAGGGAGGCAGCCAGGAAAAGCTACCTTGTCCCTCATCGCTCAATTCATCCCTTCTTTCCTTACCTTCTTTACTGACCAGCACCCAACTTTTATTTCCCTTCATGCTCACTCTTTCATCCCATTTCATTTTCTATTGCATTAAGAGATGTTCTTCTGGTGAGTTCCTCTGTTTGCTCTTCCATACCCACATTCCTCCCCTCACTGCCTCCTCAGTGCCCTGAGGCTGACCTCTATGTTGCTGCATCAGTTGGGCTCGCCAGACCCCTGGCTTCTGATTGGGTTAGGCAATGTGAAGCACTGACAGAAGTTTGAGGGTTGGAGGAGAGAGGCCACGAAATGTATGTCACCTCTATCATTGTTGTTCAGTCACTAAGTCATGTCACCTCTACCATGCATGCATGCTAAGTCACTTCAGTTGTGTCTGACTCTCTGCGACCCCATGGACTGTAGTCTACCAGGCTCCTCCGTCCATGCGATTCTCCAGACAAGAATACTGGAGTGGGTTGCCATGCCCCCCTCCACCTCTACCATCAGTTCAGTTCACTCGCTCAGTCGTGTCCGACTCTTTGTGACCCCATGAATCGCAGCACGCCAGGCCTGCCTGTCCATCATCATCTCCCGGAGTTCACTCAGACTCACGTCCATTGAGTCAGTGATGCCATCCGGCCATCTCATCCTCTGTCGTCCCCTTCTCCTCCTGCCCCCAATCCCTCCCAGCATCGAAGTCTTTTCCAATGAGTCAACTCTTCGCATGAGGTGGCCAAAGTACTGGAGTTTCAGCTTCAGCATCATTCCTTCCAAAGAAATCCCAGGGCTGATCTCCTTCAGAATGGACTGGTTGGATCTCCTTGCAGTCCAAGGGACTCTCAAGAGTCTTCTCCAACACCACAGTTCAAAAGCATCAACTCTTTGGTGCTCAGCCTTCTTCACAGT
>SJXO01004914.1:130768-148176 GCA_006408615.1 Connochaetes taurinus
ATTTCTTTTCCATGGGGATGGTCTTGATCCCTGTCTCCTGTACAATGTCACGAACTTCATTCCATAGTTCATCAGGCACTCTATCTATCAGATCTAGGCCCTTAAATCTATTTCTCACTTCCACTATATAATAAGGGATTTGATTTAGGTCATACCTGAATGGTAGTGGTTTTCCCTACTTTCTTCAGTTTCAGTCTGAATTTGGCAATAGGAGTTCATGATCTGAGCCACAGTCAGCTCCCGGTCTTGTTTTTGTTGACTGTATAGAGTTTCTCCATCTTTTGCTGCAGAGAATATAATCAGTCTGATTTCATTGTTGACCATCTGGTGATGTCCATGTGTAGAGTCTTCTCTTGTGTTGTTGGAAGATGGTGTTTGCCATAGCATCACCAGTGTATTTTCTTGGCAAAACTATTAGTCTTTGCCCTGCTTCATTCTGCATTCCAAGGCCAAATTTGCCTGTTACTCCAGGTGTTTCTTGACTTCCTACTTTTGCATTCCAGTCCTCTATAATGAAAAGGACATCTTTTTTGGGTGTTAGTTCTAAAAGGTCTTGTAGATCTTCATAGAACCCTTCAACTTCAGCTTCTTCAGCATTACTGGTTGGGGCATAGACTTGGATTACTGTGATATTGAATGGTTTGCCTTGGAAACGAACAGAGATCATTCTGTCGTTTTTGAGGTTGCATCCAAGTACTGCATTTTGGACTCTTTTGTTGACCATGATAGCTACTCCATTTCTTCTGAGGGATTCCTGCCCGCAGTAGTAGATATAATGCTCATCTGAGTTAAATTCACCCATTCCAGTCCATTTTAGTTCGCTGATTCCTAGAATGTTGACGTTCACCCTTGCCATCTCTTGTTTGGCCACTTCCAATTTGCCTTGATTCATGGACCTGACATTCCAGGTTCCTATGCAATATTGCTCTTTACAGCATAGGACCTTGCTTCTATCACCAGTCACATCCACAACTGGGTACTGTTTTTGCATAAGCCAGTTTCCTTTATCAACACATCAGCATCATTCAGGTAGCCCCTCTTCCACAGCCATAGCTCTCTCTGGGTTCCAGGAACAGCACCCACCACTGGTCCCTTTAATTCTAGGGTAGTAATGGTTTCTTACTTTTGTTAGTCCCTGGGGTGCATCACCAAACTTGTTGATTCGCTTAACCCTGTCCACAACTTGATTAATAGCCCCTATTTCTTCAATCACTCCTCGAGTGTGTCATTTCTTTTCTGCAGGACCTTGACTGATAAAGATGCTGACTAAGAAACAAATTGTATTCATTTAAAAATTATTTTTAAATTTCTTATTAATTATAAATATACATAATGGTTAATATCTTCTCATTCACATCAGGCCAAGAGTTGCTGTGCTGAGTTGGTATCATCCCAGCCAAAAGCAAAGTTGCATGGGAAAGTAGAAGGAGCAAAATGACCACTTTTTGAAATTTATTTTTATTGAAGTGTAGTTGATTTACAATGTTGTGTTTATTTCTACTGTACAGAAAAGAATCTTATATATTCTTTTTACATTCTTTTTCATTATGATTTATTACAGGATATTGAATATAGTTCCCTGTGCTGTGCAGTGGGACCTTGTTGTTTATCCATCCTGTATATAACAGTTTGCATCTGCTAATCCTAAACTCCCTATCTATCCACCCCCCATCCCCATCCCCCTTAGCAATCACGTCTGTTCTGTATATCTGTGAGTTTGTTTCGTTTCATAGATAAGTTCATTTGTACCATATTTTAAATTCCACATATAAGTGATATCATGTAGTATTTATCTTCCTCTTTCTGACTTACTTCACTTAGATTAATAATCTCTAGGTCCATCCATGTTGCTCCAAATGGCATTATTTCATTCTTTTTATAGCTGAGTAGCATTCCATTGTATATATGAACCACATCTTCTTTATCCATTCATCTGTCGATGGGCCTTTAGGTTGTTTCCATGTCTTGCCTATGGTAAATAGTGCTCCTATGAACAATGAGGTACCTGTATCTTTTTGAATTAGAGTTTTTCCTGGATATATGCCCAAGAGTGGGATTGCTGGATCATATAGTAGTTCTATTTTAGTTTTTAAAGAAACCTTCATACTATTATCCATAGGGACTGTACCCATTTACATTCCCACCAACAATGCAGGAGCGTTCCCTTTTCTTCACACCCTCTCCAGCATTTGTTATTTGTAGATTTTTTAATAATGGCCACTATGACTGGTGTGAGGTGGTACCTCATAGTTTCGATTTGTATTTCTCTAATAATTAGCCATGTTGAATATCTTTTCATGTGCTTATTGGCCATCTGCATGAAAATGACCACCCTGAGATGGAGTCCCCAGAACTGGGGACTTTCAGTTCTTTCAGGAGTGGATGCCTGAAACTCACCCAGCTGGGAAGATTGTGCTCTCCTAATGGGCCACAGTGGCCTGAGGCCAACAAGATTTCACTGTAATGAAGCCAGCAACAGCAGGCAGATGGAGAGGACCATGGCCTTCTGGGGGCTGTGAGGAGTCAAGGAGGGAAGGCGGGCAGGCAGCACCAGGCTGACCAGCACCAGGAGGGGCTTTCAGGTGTCTGAGAGCACAGACTCTAAGTCACTGGCAGGGTACAGGAGATGATTGACACAAATGAAGAGGGTGGGCCCTTTGCCAATCTGGCTCTTAAGTCATTTCAAATTAAATTTGAAGAAAGTTGATGTGATAGAACTGAATCCCTGAGGGTTATGGGATGGATTTTAGAGAACTGTTTTGTACTGACTGTTTTTTTCAATTATGGAGATGCTTATGGTGTTATTTAAAAATCTCTTTTATGTGAAATAAGATTCTATAATTACACAGTGACTCACCTAAAATCTCTGTTGCAAGTCACAAGCCAGTCTAGAACAGGAAGGTATCTGTTGTAAAGCTCACTTGAGATCAGTGGTCTAATCAGGTCTAGCCATGTGTTAGGGTTAGGTGGTTAGTGGGGAAAAGTCAAGTGCAATACCTGGAAAATGTTTTTTTTTGTTTGTTTGTTTGTTTGTTTTTTGCTATGACTTTCATGTGTAACACATGGAGTTGCAGGACAGATAATTTGAAAGGATACAGTTAAAAAGTTGGGATGACAAGGAAGGAAGGAAGGGGAAAGAAGCTGTTGAAAAAAATACAAAACACTTTGTCTAGAGAGGTTACTAAACAAAATATCTCTCTAGAAACATGGCCACATCTTTCCCAAGTGCATTACAGCAAAATAACAAAAAGAAAAATAAAAACTGGTCTTGCATATCTGATATAACTTTACTCCACTATTTCCCTCATCCCATAATCACTTCTGTAGTTTTGAATTATGCGTTTTTTCTTTACTTCCATCTTACAAATTAGAATTCCCACACTGAACACAAGGAATGGACCTTTAAATATATAGAGATAGACCTATAGAACAGATACTATATAAACATTGTTTCCCTGAATCCTTGCAGCAGTTCCAGGCAACAGATATCATTGCCTCAATTTTGCAAATAGGGAAACAAGCATAACTCTTTATCAGTGAACTGCTCAAAGCCTCGTGACCAGAAAGCAGTGGGGCTTGGATTTGAGCCTAAGTTCATTGATTTTCAACTACTCTACACTGTTTTCTAGTTGGGAATGGGAATAAAGTTGGGAGGGGATTTTTGGTCGTTTAGTCACTAAGTCGTGTCTGATTCTTTGTGACGTCATGGGCTGTAGCCCACCAAGCTCCTCTATCCATGGAATTTTTCAGGCAGAAATACTGGAGTGGGTTGCCATGCTCTCCTCCAGGGGATCTTCCCAATCCAGGGATCGAAC
The DNA here is from genome assembly GCA_006408615.1 of Connochaetes taurinus. Taxonomy (NCBI): domain Eukaryota; kingdom Metazoa; phylum Chordata; class Mammalia; order Artiodactyla; family Bovidae; genus Connochaetes; species Connochaetes taurinus. The sequence continues at coordinate 134,584 of SJXO01004914.1, forward strand.
CCACGTCTCCTGCATTGGCAGGCAGATTCTTTACCACTGAGCCACCAACTGGCATTTTTGGAAAGTTGATTTATGGAAACTTTAAAATATTTTATTGAAAAAAAATCCTAGTTTTTAAATTATTATTAACATGAACTCTGTAGGCTTTAATAGTGACTTTTGATTGTAGACAATATTTAATTAGGAGTGAAAAGAGTAGACTGGGGGAGGGCGTCTTATCCAACCAAGTTGATTTGTAATCCAACAAGTTCTCTCTGTTTCACCTTCTCATTCCTTGATGAGCTCTTAGAAGGGGACAGCCTTCTCCCTTTCAACTAGTTTTGGGATATGTTTTTAGTGCCTGTCTATCAAAGCATGTAAATCTGCAGAAATAAAATGATGTAGATATATATTCATGCAATTCTCTAGAACATTTGGTATGAATTCCAGGACAAAAAGCTTCTCTTCCTGCAGAAAAAGCATATGGAGATATTTGAAGATGCTCATTTGCATTGAATATGAAAAATAAACTCCCAGCATGCAGTGATGTGGATGGAATTCTCTCCTCTGCCTCTCAGATGGAGCCAGTCCCATTCTAACCAGCTCATCATGTCAGTATGAGTTGATCTCTCTTGGCTACCTTTCTTTCCATGGACAGAGACACCATCCACAGGACACAAGGGAATTCGCCCAGCCTGCTCTGGGCACATAAATCAGTGCCAGATCAATAAAGAGAGAGGGGAAAATAGGGAGGTCAGATGACTGAAAATGACAAAGTGTCATACGCTTGACCTAGTGGACGTCTGGTCTGGTCCTTATTTTGTATACAATCATAGGCCATGTGAGCTTTGCCATGGAAACTGGGTCAGCATGGCAAGGTAGTTTTGAAAGTATTGTTCATCTCTGATAATATTCTGAGCAGGTTGCTGATATCTGTGAAGCAGCAATCTGCTTCTTAAAGTGAAATGTTAAGTTTTTTCTGGATCACTCCAAGCTGATAGAAGCCAAGACTTAGTTATTCATGTAAATCAAATTAGAGGTGTGAAAATGAAGCTGTGGGAGTCTAGGTGTGTGTTAATGAGCATTAATATCCGAGGAAAACAGTGTCAGTTTATTTTTTTTAACATATGTTTCACTTTCAAAGCTGCAAAATGTGGGAAAACTCACAGGATGTTAGCATGTGTGAATGTGGAGAGCTCTGCAGTCAAAAGGAGACCAGGGTGATGAAACCATTGCAGGGCTTGCTTTGCATGACCGTCTTACTCATCTCCATCTGACTTTCAGCTCAAGAGCAGCTGCCTGTGGGAGATGCAGAAGATCAAGAAAAATATGCTTGGTTCTAGGGGAAAAGCAGAATTAAAGCTGCATCACAGACATCTCTGCAGGAGGATGGTCTCTGGGACCACTGTCTAGTGGTGTGCTGGTACATGTTTCACAACCAAATATCCAAGAAATAAAAATTTCCTGATCTGTAGTGGTTATCAATTTTCATAGCATCAATACTTCTACCATAATCAGTTTCAACCTATCAACCTGACCTCACTCAATACAGAGTTGGGAAGGAATGTGGAGCGGGCTCCAAGACACCAGAGTATGACCCCTCAAGACCCTGTTCCAACCCCAAGATCTCTGCTTGACAGGGGCACTCCTCTGAGTGAGATAAAATTGATTGATCTCCATTTCAGAAGAAAAATGCCAGAACGGTCCTCGGAGTTTTTGCTCACACTGGCTCCTCACATCAGATAATTTCCTCTGTCCATCTGCAGCCCTACTACTCATTCTTCAGGTTACTGTAGAAATCTTGCTTGGCTCCCCACCCTAAATCCAGGTGAGGTTCCCTTCCTACAACCCTGGGGTTCCTACTGAGACAACATTCTGTTTTAAGTCTGTTTACTGCTCTGGGAGCTCCTTGAGAGAGGACCTGATCCCCCTTCATCTTTAAACCTTTGGAACTCAGTACAGTATCTTGCAAAGAAGAGGCTTAACACATGCTTATTTACTGATTGAAGCAGGGAGGAAGGGAGAGAATGACTGAGGGATGGACCTTGAATTACCGTCATCTAGCTGCTTCCTCTGAGAAATAGAGCTAAGCAATTGATAGTCACAGAAATAACCTGTGGTTTGAAATGTGTTCATTGATATGATCATTTTTATTACAAATCATTTACTTAGTGATCTAGCATTTCCATGGGTTTGTATACTGTGGCCTTCCTGAGATTTTGGCTTGTGACTCAAAATACTTTAAAACTGAGTTTTAGCACCAGTCACAGTTTCCTGAGACTCCCTGGTATGAACTCAGTTCCTTCACTTACAAGCTCTATAACTTGGGGACCAGTTCTGTGCCATAATTTTCTCTTCTCCACAATGGAGAATTATTTACAGTCTGTAGCTTACAGAGAGGTTGTAAGAAAGGATGAAGCAGCATGTTCAGTAGTTAGCTGAATATTTGGTTCTTGGCTCTTAACTAATACCGGTAAATTGTTCTCCATATTTTCTGTCAATTGATTTAACCAGAACCAATAAGTTTTCACCTAGCCATAAACACCTAGCTGAAGAATGCTATGCACAGCATGTGGGATTGGAAGATCCTGCATGCTGCAACTAAGACCTGGTGCAGCCAAATAAATAAATTAAAAAAAAAAAAAAAAAAATGCTGGAGAACAAGATGGTGGAAGAATAGGTGTACGTGGAGTACATCTCTCTCCACAGATACATCAGCAATACACCTTCAGACACAGAAGTGCATACAGAACACCAGCTGAGAGCAGACAGGAGTACCTGACCAGAGGAAAAGAATATATAGAACAATGCAAAACTCGGTAGGATGAAGGAACTAGGGGGAAAAACAGGAGTGTTAGTAGGACTGGACCTGCCCTTGGTGGGTGGGGCAACTGAAGCAGGGGTCTAATCCCCACACTGGGGCAATTGTCTGAGTCAGAGGAGAAATATTTAAGACTGAAACAGCTGATCAGTGGCATCCTAAATGGAATGAGAATCAGACAGTCCGTGCCCCAGCCATAGATACCCCAGACAGGGACGCCAGTCCCCTGGAAGGCACAGTGACTGGGAGCTGGAGTTTAGGGATTATGGAGCAATCCCAGTGCGAGGGCTGCTGTTGACTGCAGGGAGATGGATTGTGGTGGGAAATGCCTGTGGAGGAAAGCTGGGCAGCCATGGAAGCAAGGCAATACTGCTGAGCCACGCATAGGGGGTGAAGCCATTCCTATAGCCTCTCTCTCCCCACACGCCAGCATCAGCAGCTGAACAATAGAGAGGCTGGCCCACCAAACACCCGATGCACTGAACTACAGAACAGGACCTACAGAGTAGAACTACAGAATAGGAACTACAGAGTAGGACCCTACTCAGGGTGCCACTTTAAGTGCCTGATGCACCTATCTACAGAGTAGGACCCCAGCCAGGGGTGCCCTCTATGTGCCTGACGTGCTGAACAACAGAGAAGAACTCCAGGCAAGGGAGCTCTTTAAATGCCTGAACAGGCAGAGCTATGGAGAAAGACTGGCCAAAGAGGCCTTCTGATCACTCGCTACAGGAGGCTGGAAAAAAAAAATTCTGACAGGGCCATAATTCCTGCTGCAGAGGCAGTCCGAATCCCTGCACACTTGGCACCACCAGGGTCCCCGCAAGCCAAGCAGCTGTACCACCTCTCAACTCTCACTTGGGCAGAGCTACCACAGGCAAAAACACATCTTGCATCTATGTGTGCAGGGTTGCTTCGGTAGTGTTCAAAACTTTGCGACCCTATAGACTGTGGCCTTCCAGGCTTCTGTCAGGGGTTCTCCATGCAATACTGGAGCGTATTGGCCAATACTGGTTTCCATACCCATCTAGAGCTTATTTCCTGCTGCCCTAGCCACCAACTCCCCTGAGTACCTGGTGCTACCAGAACCCCTGTGACCCAAGCAGATGGACCACTTCCACACTTGGCCCTCACAGGGGCAAACCCAAGTCTTCCAGGGCAACCTCAGGAGCAAACTCTAGTGGACAACCCATATCCAGAGGTAGACATAAAACCACAATTGAAACCCGGGGGCAGTGTCGCTGAGAAAAAAGGCCCAAAAATTTACCAGCTGTACAAGCTGCAGATTAAATCCACACGATCAACTAGCCAGATTCTGTGTCTACGGAATATATAAAAGGTCATTGAGAGCTCCCAGAAAAGAAAATAAACTAGTTCTGATAGTTGTGGACATTGGAGGCAAGAACACACAGGAGTAGGAGCAGAATAGAATCCGAGCTGCCCCTACAGCAGGTCCAGAGATCAACACAGTGTTGGAGGGCATCCTAGGAAGGAGAGGTGGACTGTGATTCTCAGTGAAGGAAAGGATGCGAACAGCAGTGACAAAAAAAAAAAAAAAAAAACAAACCATTTATTATTCTTATGTTTTGACTTGATCTGAATATTCCTTTGGATTCCACCTCCCTGCCTCGCTTTCCCCCCAACCATTGTAGTTGTCAACTTTATTGGCACTGTGAAATCTAATTAAGCTTTTGAGCTTTTTTTTCCCAGTCACACTTTTTTTTTATTGTTGTTATAAATCTCTGCCTATACACTGGGCTTTTGCAGTTCTGTGGAATTCTCCTCTTTTTTCTTTTCTCTTTTTTTTTAATTTTAATTTTTCATTTTTAACCCTATTGTTATTTTTTCTACATTTATTTCTTTGTTTGCTTTTCCTACTGTTCTTTTCCCCTTGCAGTTAATTTTTAATGTATATAAATCTTCATCTACCTCTATTTAACTTTGCATATCTATTCTTTCTTTTCTTTCTTTCCTCTCAACATATTAGTTAGTTTTGTTTTCATTGCTTTATTCTCCACTTGGCACCTTGCTTTAGTTTTGTTTTCCAGTTTTTGCTTTAGTTATTTTTGTTCTTAACTGGTAAATATAATTTTTTATTTCCTTTCTTTGACATGTCAGTCTACTGTACTTTATTTTTGTTGGACTGTTTTCACTTTGCTCATGGGTGTATATGTGTCTGTGTGTGTGTTCCATTATTTTAATTATTATTTGCCTGATTTTGTAACTGCCATTTGTCTAGGGTTCATCTTTGGCTTCTCATTTTTGGATATGTGTTTTAATCTCATTTAATGCCATAACAGAACATTTGTAGAATCCTCATTCCTGACCAGAGATCAAGTCCTGAGCTTGTGGAGTGGGAGCACTGACCCCAAGACCCTAGACTACCAGAGAACTAACACTAGGGAGAATCAAATAGTGAGAACTCACACAAAGGAAACCACTTGAATACAAGACCCAGCATCACCCAACCACCGGTAGCACCCTGTGCATGAAGCTTCATCTAAACAACAAACAAAACAAAATACAAACCCAATCATCAGCAGATAGGATTACCACCTCATTCAGCCTTGCCCATCAGAGGCAAAACAAACAAACAAAAACTCAGCACAAATCTCACCCTATAGGAAGCTTACACAAACCACTGGACCAACCTTAGGAGGGCAGAAACCAAAAGGAAGAATTCAACCTTGAACCCTGGGAAAAGGAGATCTCAAGCACAATAAGTTAAAAAAAAATAATAATGAAAAGGCAGAGAAATACTACACAAATGAAGGAACAAACTAGAAACACAGAAGTCCAAATAGATGAAGAGGAAACAAGCAAATTACCTGAAAAAGAATTCAGAATAATGATAGTAAAGATGATCAAAACCCTTGAAAACAAAATGGAGAAAAATGCAAGAATCAATTAACAAAGACCTAGAAGAATAAACATACAGAGACAAACAACACAATTACTGAAATTAAAAATACTCTAGAAGGAATCAATAACAGAATATCTGAAGCATAAGAACGAATCAGTGAGCTGGAAGATAAAATGGTGGAAATAACTTCTGAAGAGTGGAATAAAGTAAAAAGAATGAAAAGAACTGAGGATAGTCTCAGAGACCTCTGGGACAATATCAAACACACCAACATTCGAATTATAGGGGTCCCAGAAGAAGAGAAAAAGAAAGGGTATGAGAAAAATTTTGAAGAGATTATAGTTTAAAATTTCCCCAACATGTAAAAGGAAAGAGTTGATCAAGTCCAAGAGGCACAAAGAATCCCATACAGGGTAAACCCAAGGATAAACACTTCAAGACACATACTAATCAAACTAACAAAGACTAAACACAAAGAAAGAATATTAAATGCAGTATGCTTAACAGCTGAGCTTTCACCAGAAACTCTGCAGGCCAGAAGGCAATGGCAGAATATAAACTACTGAAAAGGTAAAACCTACAACCAAGATTACTGTACCCAGCAAGGATCTCATTCAAAATTGATGGAGAAATAAAAAGCTTTTCAGAAAAGCAAAAGTTAGAATTCAGTACCACCAAACCAGCTTTACAACAAATGTTAAAGGGACTCATTGAGTCAAGAAATACAAGACAAGAAAAAAGGTCTACAAAATCAACCCCAAACAATTAAGAAAATGGCAATAAGAACATATATTTTAACATTTACTTTAAATGTAAATGCATTAAATTACATGAACTGTGAACTTCCAGATGTACAAGCTGGATTTAGAAAAAGCAGAGGAACCAGAGATCAAATTGCCAACATCCACTGGATCATTAGAAAAGCAAGAGAGTTCCAGAAAAACATCTACTTCTGCTTTATGGACTATGCCAAAGCCTTTGACTGTGTGGATCACAATAAACTGTGGAAAATTCTTCAAGAGATGGGAATACCAGACTCCCAGACCTGCTTCCTGAGAAATCTGTATGCAGGTCAAGAAGCAACAGTTAGAACTGGACATGGAACAACAGACTGGTTTCAAAGCAGGAAAGGAGTACATCAAGGTCGTATATTGTCACCCTGCTTATTTAATTTATATGCAGAGAACATCAATGAGAAATGCTGGACTGGATGAAGCACAAGCTAGAATCAAGATCGCCAGGAGAAATACCAATAACTTCAGATATGCAGATGACACCACCCTTATGGCAGAAAGTGAAGTAGAATTAAAGAGCATCTTGATACAAGTGAAAGAGGAACGTGAAAAATTTGCCTTAAAACTTAACATTCAGAAAATTAAGATCATGGCATCTGATCCCATCACTTCATGGCAAATAGATGGGAAAACAGTGGAAACAGTGGCAGACTTTATTTTGGGGGGCTCCAAAATCACTGCAGATGGTGAGTGCAGCCATGAAATTAAAAGACACTTGCTCCTTGGAAGAAAAGTTCTGACCAACCTAGACAGATTATTAAAAAGCAGAGACATTACTTTGCCAACAAAGGTCTGTCTAGTCAAAGCCATGGTTTTTCCAGTGGTCATGTATGGATGTGAAAGTCGGACTATAAAGAAACCTGAGCACTGAAGACTTGATGCGTTTGAACTGTGGTGTTGGAGAGGACTCTTGAGAGTCCCTTGGACTGCAAGGAGATCCAACCAGTCCATCCTAAAGGAAATCAGTCCTGAATATTCATGGCAGGACTGATGCTGAAACTGAAGCTCCAATACTTTGGCCACCTGATGTGAAGAACTGATTCATTGGAAAAGACCCTGATGCTGGGAGGGATTGGGGGCAGGAGGAGAAGGGGATGACAGAGGATGAGATGGTTGGATGGCATCACCGACTCAATGGACATGAGTTTGAGTAAGCTCCAGGAATTGGTGATGGACAGGGAGTCCTGGCATGCTGCAGCCCACGGGGTCACAAAGAACTGGACACAACTGAGCAACTGAACTGAACTGAACTGGATTAAATGCTCCAACCAAAAGACACAGACTGGCTGAATAGATACAAAAACAAGACCCATACATATGCTGTCTACAAGAAACCCACTTCAGACTTCAAGACACATATAGACTGAAAGTGAGAGGATGGAAAAATATATTCCATGCAAATGAGAAGCGAAAGAAAGCTGGAGTAGCAATTCTCATATCAGACAAAATAGACCTTAAAATAAAGAAGATTACAAGAGATAAGGAAGGATACTACATAATGATCAAGGAATCAATCCAAGAGGAAGGCATAACAATTTTAAATATCTATGCATCCAACATAGGAGCACCTCAATACATAAGACAAATGCTAACAGACATAAAATGAGAAACTGACAGTCACACAATAATAGTCAGAGACTTTAACATCCCACTCACGCCAATGGAGAGATCATCAAAACAGAAAATTCATAAGGAAACACAAGTGTTAAATGATACATTAGATGAGATGGATCTCATCGCTATCTTCAGGACATGCCTTCCAAATGCAGAAGAACACACCTCCTTCTCAAGTGCACATGAAATATTCTCCAGGACAGACCTTATCCTGGGTCACAAATCAAACCTCAGTAATCAATTTAAGAAAATGGAAATCATATCAAGCATCTTCTTCAACCACAATGCTGAGACTAGATATCAATTACAAGAAAAAACCTGTAAGAAACACAAACACATGAAGAGTAAACAACACGTTTGTAAATAACCAACAGGTTACTGAAGAAATCAAAAGGGAAATCAAAAAATTTCTTGAAACAAATGACAAAGAAAACACAACAACTCAAAACCTATGAGATGCAGCAAAAGCAGTTCTAAGAGGGAAGTTTATAGCGATACAATCTTACCTCAAGAAACAAGAAAAACATTGAATAGACAACCTTGCTTTGCACTTAAAACAACTAGAAAAAGAAAAGAAAAACAAAATTAGCAGAAGGAAACAAATCATAAAGATCTGAGCAGAAATAAATGAAAAAGAAATGAAAGAAACAATAGTAAAGATTAATAAAACTAAAAGCTGGTTCTTTGAGAAGATAAACAAAATTGACAAGCCTTTAGTCAGACTCATCAAGAACAAAAGAGAGACAAATCAAATCAACAAAATTAGAAATGAAAAAGGAGAGGTTACAACAGACAATGCAGAAATACAAAGGATTATAAGAAACTATTATGAACAACTATATGGCAATAAAATGGATAACCTGGAAGAAATGGACAGATTCTTAGAAAAGTTCAACCTTCCAAGACTGAACCAGGAAGAAATAATCATGAACAACCCAATTACAAGCACTGAAATTGAAGCTGTGATCAAAAATCTCCCAAAAAACAAAAGCCCAGGACCAGATGGCTTCACAGGAGAATTCTATCCAACATTTAGAGAAGAACTAATGCCTATTATTCTAAAACTCTTTCAAAAAATTGCAGAGGAAGGAACAATTTCAAACACATTCTATGAGGCTGCCATCACCCTGACACCAAAACCAGACAAAGACAACACAAAAAAAGAAAACTACAGGCCAATATCACTGATGAACATAGACGCAAAAATCCTCAACAAAATTTTAGCAAACAGGATTCAGCAACACATTGAAAAGCTTATACACCATGATGATCAAGTTGGGTTTGTTCTAGGAATGCAAGGAATGCAATATACACAAATCAATCAATGTGATACACCATATTAACAAATTGAAAGAAAAACCATATGATAATCTCAATAGATGCATAAAAAAAAAAAGCTATAAAGGACATTGGGATCAAATGGAACAAAAAAAAAATCATTTGACAAAATTCAGCACCCATTTATCATTAAAACTCTTCAAATAAATGGACATAGAAGGAACCTACCTCAACGTAGTAAAGGCCATATCTGATAAGCCTACAGCAAACATTGTTCTCAGTGGTGAAAACTGGAAGCATTCCCCCTAAGATCAGGAACAAGACAAGGGTGTCCACTTTCACCACTATTATTCAACATAGTTATGGAACTCCTAGCTTCAGCAATCAGAGAAGAAAAAGAAATAAAAGGAACCCAGAATGGAAAAGAAGTAAAGCTCTCACTGCTGATGACATGATATTGTACATAAGAAAATCCTAAAGATATTATCAAAAAATTACTACAGCTAATCAGTGAATTTAGCAAAGTTGCAAGATACAAAATCAATACACAGAAATCACTTGCATTTTTATATACTAACAATGAAAAATCAGAAAGAGCAATGAGTCAATCCCATCATCACTGCAACAAAAAGAATTAAATATCTAGGAATAAACTTACCTAAGGAGACAAAAGAACTGTACACAGAAAATTATAAGGCACTAATGAAAGAAATCAAAGATGACATAAACAGATGGAGAGACATTCCATGTTCCTGGGTAGAAGGAATCAATATTTTGAAAATGACTGCTCCTGTTAGTAGCTGCAGTGACAGACACTAGGACCTATGGTGCTCAGCCACCACCTCCTTTATCTTTTAGATTATGTACAGCTTCCATGGACAGAGAAGCCTGGCAGGCTACAGTCCATGAGTTTGCAAAGAGTTGGACATGATTGAGAGACTAAGCATGCGCTCATGCACACACATCTTAATTCATTTCACCATGGGTGATCCTGCAACTCCTCTGTGTTCCTCTTTGCCTTGTCTCTGTAACTACATACGCTCTCTGTTTATTCTCTCATCCCTATTCCACTTTTCCTCCCTCCTCCCATTTGTGAGCTCCATATAGTCCCTTCACATGAGTTGTACATCAACATGAGGGAGACAGAAAGTGAAATAAGACAAAATAGAAAACCATCAAAATTAACCTCTAAAGAGCTTTAAAGAAATCTGGAAGACTCCCCCAATCCCCACTTTATCTTTTCAAATGCTTCCAACTGTGCTTTTATCCCAATCCCCAGCATTCTAAATCGCTAAAAACAAAGCATGTATTTTTTTCAATTCCAATTTTATTGAGATATAATTGACATACAGTACTTTATAAGGTTTATAGAGTAATGATTTGATTTACATCCATCGTGAAATGATTACCATGATAAGTTTAGTGAACAACCATCATCTCCTATAGATACAAAATTAAAGAAATAGAAAAAATAATGTCCTCTTGTGATGAGAACTCTCAAGAATGATTCTCAACAACTTTCATATATAGCATACAGCAACATTCATTATATTTATCATGTTGTACATTACGTCCCTGGTACTTATTTATCTTCTGACTGGAAGCTTGTTCCTTTTGACAGTCTTTATGCCAAAACAAATCACAGATTTAATTTTTTTTTCTTTACGAACTCATTTTGCAAAAGCTTTGTTTCCACCTAAATGTACATTGTTTGTGTTAATAATATCCAAACTAAAATTTTTCTGCTAAAAATATTCTAAAATGACCCCAACTAAAAAATACATCATGATTAGTGTTGTTTTTCTTGGGTGGGGAGGGGTGGTGCAAGATAGAGTCTAACCTGAGAACCTGAATATCCCAATAGTATTGCTTCTGTAAGAAAATATTGTAGAGCATGAACTGTATGTAAATGGAGAACTCCTTGTCTATGTTGTTGATTACAAATAGTTGAAATTAGGGGCTTCCTTTGTCACTCAGGGTCTTAGTGCCAGGAAAGCCCAGGCAAGGCCCACGTGTGTGTGTGTGCTAAGCCGTTTAAGTCATGTCCAACTCTGTGAGACCCTGTGGACGATAGCCCACCAGGCTTCTCTGGGCATGGGACTCTCCAGGCAAGAATCTTGGAGTGGGTTGTCATTTCACACTCAGGGTGCAGCCTTTTCAAGGGACATGTGCTTTGCTACAAGGAAACAATCTTTTGCTTTTGCAAGATAGTCTGTTTAGAATGTGTGGAGATTGAGTACAGCAGGACCCAGCAGGATGTATGTTTTGCTGAATATCAGCATGTTGATTCTAGACACAAAGCTTATCTGCTTTGCTCAAAAAAACATATTTCTGTGCTTTTGTAGAATTGGATAGCAATCAACATGGGGATACCACACTGGCTCACTGTGAATGCTGTTGAACTGAAAGGCTAAGGTGTTAGGAAAACTGCCCTTTAGAAGTCCACACTGAGTTCAACTATTTCTTATCCAGTGACCTTTAATCTTGTTTTGAAAAACTCCTCTTAGTGCAGGCATTTTTGACTCCTTTATGACTCCAAACATATTATTACTGTATAAATGATGTAGTCATGATATTAAATTAAGACATATTGGTAAGCTAGAAAGAAAGTATAAGGAACTGAATACTGGGGTGTCATTCCTTTTGTCACTCCTAATGGCACTTATCTGGAGAAGTATTTCTTTAAAAGCCAGAGGCCAGACCTAAAAATGAGGTTTCAGGTAGGGAGAGGAAACTAGAGATGCATAATCAAGTTATCTTGAAAAGCCCTGGGTGATGCGCAGGGCCACTAAGTATAGTTGGGCTGGTCGTTCACTGAGCAAAAGTTCCTGGCTGGGGGAGTAAGTTGAGGCTGAAATTCAGGCCACCCTCTGCTCCCCAAGAGAAGAACCTACAGAGCTTCCAGCTGCCCAAACAGGGTGTGCATGAGTGCTAAGTCACTTCAGTCCTGTCCAATTCTTTGTGACCCTATGCACTGTGGCCCACCAGATTCCTCTGCTTATGGGATTCTCCAGGCAACGATACTGGAGTGGGTTGCCATGCCCTCCTCCAGGGGATCTCCCCGATCCAGGGATTGAAGCCATGTCTCTTACATCTCCTGCATTGTCAGGCAGGTTCTTTACCACTAACGCCACCTGGGAAGCCCCACCCAAATGGGGCACCTTTGTCAAATTCATACCAAGATGCCTCACAGGCTAGCCAAGGCCCTGGGTGATGGGCTTCATGATGGTGCCAGTCACATGACAACAGGGATATAAAAGGATCAGGCAAGGGCTTGACAATTTGGGCTTCAATACACAAACCCCAACACAGCACATGAAAGGGTGTATGGGCTAAAAGCCCTGGAAACACACTGACAAAACCAGTGTCAAAGAGCTACTTGTTAATCTTGTACCAGTATCTGTATTTATTTCCTTTTGTTTTCCCTTAAAATTGTATAAAACTTTTATGTAAGTTCCAGCCTGTCTTGACTGTGTTTAGAGGAACATTGGGAAAGGTTTTATGTGATGTTTGGGTTAGTATTAGAGAGTCATCTGTCCCCCAGGGCCCAGAAATGTGGTCATGGAAGAAATTAGAACTGCTCACCTTCACCCCCACCCTCTCTCAGTCGGGAGTCTTTTAGAGTTCAGCCTATTTGGGAATCCTTTGGTTTGGTTTTCTTTTTAATTCATGGAAGTTAGTAGAATTTCTTTATGTTTTTTATAGAGAAGAGGGGTAGATGCTGATGGCCATGCAGCCAGTCCCATAGTTGATTCTCTTTTGAGAGAAACAAAGGAAAGTGTCCAGAAAGAGAATGATAAAATACTACTTCTGCTTTTTGTGAGAATCTTCAAGGAATCCCACAATATGGTAACTTTCAGTTCAGCCCCTCCAAAGGAGTTTTAGGAGCTCAGTCTAGCAACCATCTGAGTAGGAAGCCATCTGTTTGGGTGTCTTCTCCTCGTAAAGTTGTGAACAAATTTTTTTTTGCCCTTTCTAACACTGTCAAGGCTTCCAGCATGGACTGAAATCATCACACAGTTGGCAAGCAAGTGAACAGAATCAACTGTTGATTTCTTCAGCCCTTAGGGTGAAGACTTGCCTTTTTTCTTCCCATTAAGATCGGATAGGTTATCTTAGGATGGCCTGTAAAAATGTTTGGGGATTTTAGAGATGAAGTTGGATTGCTTGTCTTGTCAAAAACACCTTCTAGGGCCCAGGTGGGCTTCCCAGGTAGCACTAGTGTTAAAAAAAAAAAAAAAAAA
>SJXO01004915.1:2043-34237 GCA_006408615.1 Connochaetes taurinus
CCCCCAGGGCAGCGATGCCCCCTGACTTACATCACCAGCCATCCCAACACCTGTCAGCAGGATGCCAGCTGGCCCCAGGACCGGAAGGCCTGTGATTCAAGCTCAGAAGGGAGCGGCTACATTGCCAGGAGAGAGCTCTGTTTCCTCACTAATCTCCTACATTTATTCTCAAAGGAGTAAACAGAGGCATCTTCTGAAAACAGCAAACCAGACCCAGAGCCGTTCCTTGTCCAGGGGGATCCCAGCAAGAGGTGACGAGCACAGCCCAAAGGGGCCTAATTAAGATTATCAAAGGCACCGCTGCATCAGTGTGGGCAGATTTAAAGGGAACAGGACAGAACGAGGAAGCGCCCGGGCTGCTGACAGTGGTCCCTGGCCCTGGGAATGAGGGGAAGGCTGTTGCCAGGGAGACGCTGCCGGACCCTGTGCCCTCCCTCAGCCTCTCCCCCACTGGGCGCCTCATCACTGGAGTCAAGGACGGGGCCAGGAGCGCAGAGCTCCCAGGCCGCTCCCACATAGGGCAGCATGAGGGGCACACAGTAGGGCAGCGTGGAGAGGAACCCTCTATCCCTGAATGAATTCCAGATTCTCAGGACTTTTTGAGCCTCTGCTCCTGGCCCATTCAAGGTTGAGTGGTGGAGGCAAACAGTGATGGAGGTGGTATCCGGCCTCGAGGGGCTGAGGGGAGGGGACACTTGTGACAGCCAGGCCAGCCCGGCCCCCCATCCAGTCTCTGCCCCCCTGGACGGAGTGTGCAGACCATGGGGCCCAGTCCATGGCCCCCAGACCAGCCTGGCCGCTTGGGGGCTCTGTAACTTCCTCGCCTCTGGGAGGGGAGTGGTCAGGGCGTTCCTCCCACGTGTACGAGTGTGCAGAGAGGCTGTCGCCAGGTTAAAGGCAAGCTGTGACCTGAGTGCCCGTGCATAACCACAGTCCACACGGACCGCGGCTGGGGACGCGCGGGCAAGCACGCGGCTTGGTGATAGAGAACTGCAGGTCCCAGGGCAGAGCCCCAGGCGGGGATTTTAGTTCTTTCCTGTGAGGGGGGCCCAAGAGCTAACGTCCTCCCTGAGACAGACACCTGGCGACCAGGCGGCCTGCTGAATGGAGCGCAGGGGCCTCGTCCAGGCTCACCCCGAGTTCCTCTCGCCGGGGACCGCAGCTGCTGAGGACCAGGTCCCCGCTGAGCTGGGGGCTCCGAAGCCCTGTCTGTTTACAGTGGGGTTTTTTCAGGGTGGGGAAGGTACCACAGAGGGAAACACGAATATCAGGTCGTTTGATTATTCTCCTCAAACATCCACAGGCCCCTCTCCAGGGAGCTGCACTGGACACTTATTTGCTAAAACATGTAAATGGGTTGAAAGGAGAGCTGGTGGTTACAGGGCCTGGTCGGACCGTGGGCTTCCATGTCCCGCATTCTCCCAATCACCGCTCTCAGGGGACGTTCTTCTTGCTTTCCCTTTCAGGGAAGAAAATCAGGCATACACGCTGCCCAGGACAGTGGGAGGTAGGGGATGAAGGGGACAGGGGTCCTGTGTTCGTGAGACCACGTGGGCGCCCCCAGGGAGGACAAACCAGTGGCGGTCAAGGTGGTTCAGAGAGGGCAGAAGTCATCCCAGGTGGCTTCGTCTTTCCCTAAAGAGCCTCCGGGCGGTGAGGTTCCTGTGCCCCTGCTTCCGCCAACTTCCCGGGTGTGTGTCTTCTCCACGTGGGCAAAGGGTCCAGCGAGATTCACATCCCAGAGCAGGAAGGGGATGAAGACAGGATAGAGGGGGCCATGGCGCCCGTGGCGGGCACGCCTGGTGACGCCACGCAGGTTCAGAGAAAAGCACGCTGTTCCAAGGCCTTCTGATATTAACCCAAACGCTTCTACCAGTTAATATGGGCACAATTGGATCCCAAGACAAGCAAGCCATTTGTCACTGTGGGGACACTTTTTCTTCAGGACACAGAAAGCAATTTTAAAAAGTAATAAAATACTAAAGGGGGAGTGTCAGGTCAGAAATTAGACTTTTTTTTTAATGTTTTATGTCTCTGTTTTTCTAATGCCTTAGAGTGCTAAGCGAATCCTCATCACAAACACTGGTGTGTAGTCGTTTAACCCAAATGCTTCTACCAGTTAATATGGGCACAATTGGATCCCAAGACAAGCAAGCCATTTGTCACTGTGGGGACACTTTTTCTTCAGGACACAGAAAGCAATTTTAAAAAGTAATAAAATACTAAAGGGGGAGTGTCAGGTCAGAAATTAGACTTTTTTTTTAATGTTTTATGTCTCTGTTTTTCTAATGCCTTAGAGTGCTAAGCGAATCCTCATCACAAACACTGGTGTGTAGTCGTTTCTGCTTTGCTCTTGGGGGCGAAGGCCCTGATCCCTGCAGGCTCTTCCGATGCCCGGGGCTCAGACAGCGCCATCACTGGGGGCAACACCCCACCCTGCACGTCCAGTGTTTCCAGGGCAGACAGGGTGCCTACTGGCCCAGACCCAGACCTTCTGCAGCTCGCTTGAGGGTGCCCCCAGACCCTCTTCAGGGTGTGGTGTCCCCACTCTCAGGCCCATGTGGCCCCATGTCTGGAGAACCGGCAAATAGAGAGGCAGGCTTGGCCCACAGCACAGAGTCTACACCCCAGGAGTCAGTGTCAGCCCATAGGGAACTCCAGGCTCAGCCTCGCAAACATCCCCCTCGCTGCCCACTCCCTAGCCGCCCACCAGACCCCACCCCTATACCCCCTGCACAGCCCCTTCCAGGCAGCCAAACCCCTGCAGAATCCGCAGGAACTCAAGCAGGCAAAACGTGCAGATGTCGAGTCTGAATCCCCAGGGGTCAGCATCCCCCAGGAGGCCCCTCGGATCTCAGGGGCTGGGGGCAGGCCTGGCTGCATCGGCCCCAGTGGGGTGGCAGGCAAGCAGCTGAGAGCTGGGGTGGGGGCAGTCGTCTATTCCACAATAAAATTCAATTACAGATTTAATCTTTCCACCCAATGAATATATGTGCACGCTCAGGCACTTCAGTTGTGTCCGACTCTTTGTGACCCCATGGACCGTAGCCCACCAGGTTCCTCTGTCTGTGGGATTCTCAAGGCAAGAATACTGGAATGGGTTGCCATGCCCTCCCCCAGGGGATCCTCCCCACCCAAGGATCGAACCCGTGTGTCTCCTGCATCTCCCACTAGACAGACAGATTCTTTACTCCTGAGCCCCCAGGAAGCCTAATGAATACATGTAGTTCCACCCAGATTACTGTGCCATTTCATGGACTTGGGGGCAGGACGCAGAGAGCCGGTCCAACTGCTCAAGACCATGGAGCTGCTTAGTGTTAGAAGCAGAAACGTCTGAAGGGTCAGTCACCCCAGGCGGCCTCTGGGCTGGCCTGTCGCTGGCTGTACGTCTGCATGCCTCACGCACAGGCTGCAGCCCCAGCCCCTGGTGTGGTGGCACTGGGGGTCCCCTGGGAGGTAATCAGGGTTAGATGGGGCACAGGCTGCAGCCCCAGCCCCCGGTGTGGTGGCACTGGGGGCCCTCTGGGAGGTGATGAGGGTTAGATGGGGCACAGGCTGCAGCCCCAGCCCCCGGTGTGGTGGCACTGGGGGCCCTCTGGGAGATGATGAGGGTTAGATGGGGCACAGGCTGCAGCCTCAGCCCTCAGTGTGGTGGCACTGGGGGCCCCCTGGGAGGTGATCAGGGTTAGATGGGGTCACAAGGGAAGTGCCCTGTGATGGGGCTGGTGCCCTGGATGGAACACAGAGAGCCTGGAGCTCCATCCACACCCCGTGTGAGCACATGGCCAGGAGGCTTCCGTCCACGAGCCAGGAACTCCTGCCCAGACACCACAGCTGCACCTCCCTCCCTGACCACCCCCTCAAAGCTGCAAGAATCACCATTTGCTGCGGAATCCCCCGGTCTGTGGTGTTTCTGTTACAGCCACCAAGCCCCTAGGAGGAGGCCTGCCTCACTCTCCCCCTGGACTCTCACTGTAACACCTCCGCTGGGACCCATCCCCCCTGCCAGGCCCACCCTCTAGGATCCCCACCCCTAAATTCCACTGCCGCAGCCCCGGCCTTTGCCCATCTGGACAGGCCCCTTCACTCACCACCACCACATCAGACAGGTCACTCACCTGATACTGCTTCTGCGACTCAACACATCTTTTAAAAGCTAATCCTATTCATTTGCTCTCTAGTTTCAAGGAAGGGAGAGGGCAGATTTTATTTTCTTGGGCTCCAAAATCACTGCAGATGGTGACTGCAACCAGGAAATTAAAAGATGCTTGCTCCTTGGAAGAAAAGCTGTGACCAACCCAGACAGCGTGTTAAAAAGCAGTCACATCACTTTGCCGACATAAGTCCATATAGTCAAACTATGGTTTTCCCAGGAGTTACGTACGGATGTGAGAGCTGGACAGTAAAGAAAGCTGAGCACCAAAGAATTGATGCTTTTGAACTGTGGTGTCACAGAAGGCTCGAGAGTCCCTTGGACTGCAAGGAGATCCAGCTAGTCCACCCTAAAGGAACTCAGTTGTCAACATTCATTGGAAGGACTGATGTAGAAGCTGAAGCTCCAATACTTTGGCCACNTGATGAGGGTTAGATGGGGCACAGGCTGCAGCCTCAGCCCTCAGTGTGGTGGCACTGGGGGCCCCCTGGGAGGTGATCAGGGTTAGATGGGGTCACAAGGGAAGTGCCCTGTGATGGGGCTGGTGCCCTGGATGGAACACAGAGAGCCTGGAGCTCCATCCACACCCCGTGTGAGCACATGGCCAGGAGGCTTCCGTCCACGAGCCAGGAACTCCTGCCCAGACACCACAGCTGCACCTCCCTCCCTGACCACCCCCTCAAAGCTGCAAGAATCACCATTTGCTGCGGAATCCCCCGGTCTGTGGTGTTTCTGTTACAGCCACCAAGTCCCTAGGAGGAGGCCTGCCTCACTCTCCCCCTGGACTCTCACTGTAACACCTCCGCTGGGACCCATCCCCCCTGCCAGGCCCACCCTCTAGGATCCCCACCCCTAAATTCCACTGCCGCAGCCCCGGCCTTTGCCCATCTGGACAGGCCCCTTCACTCACCACCACCACATCAGACAGGTCACTCACCTGATACTGCTTCTGCGACTCAACACATCTTTTAAAAGCTAATCCTATTCATTTGCTCTCTAGTTTCAAGGAAGGGAGAGGGCAGATTTTATTTTCTTGGGCTCCAAAATCACTGCAGATGGTGACTGCAACCAGGAAATTAAAAGATGCTTGCTCCTTGGAAGAAAAGCTGTGACCAACCCAGACAGCGTGTTAAAAAGCAGTCACATCACTTTGCCGACATAAGTCCATATAGTCAAACTATGGTTTTCCCAGGAGTTACGTACGGATGTGAGAGCTGGACAGTAAAGAAAGCTGAGCACCAAAGAATTGATGCTTTTGAACTGTGGTGTCACAGAAGGCTCGAGAGTCCCTTGGACTGCAAGGAGATCCAGCTAGTCCACCCTAAAGGAACTCAGTTGTCAACATTCATTGGAAGGACTGATGTAGAAGCTGAAGCTCCAATACTTTGGCCACCTGATGTGAAGAGCCAATTCATTGGGAGAAAAAAAAAAAAAAAAACTTGATTCTGGGAAAGATTGAAGGCAAGTGGAGAAGAGAGAAGCAGAGGATGAGACGGTTGGATGCCATCACTGACTCAATGGACGTGAACTTGAGCGAACTCCAAGAGACAGTGAAGGTCAGGGAAGCCTGGTGCGCTGCAGTCCACGGGCTGGTGGAGTTAGACATGACTTGGCAACTCAACAACAGATCAGGAGTCGCGAGGGAGCACTCTGCGTCTCAGGGACAGCCCTTTCTCCCTCCCGCCGCCCCGGCACGGCCCTTTTCCACGTCGCCCCTCCCTTCTGTGTGTCATCACACTCCCCTCCCTCCCTCTCAAGTGGCTACTGAAAAGTTGAGAGCAAAATTTAACATCCAGTGTTAGCAACTTTCTCCAATCCTGAGAGATATTCTTATTCCTCCTTCTCGTGATTATTAATTTACGTATTATTATCTATTGATCCTTATATGGTCATTATCTCACATATGATCTAATGAGAGCCACCCCGAATCCTTTTGGAGTTAGGCAAATATAAAGAAATAATGGGTCCATACTGAATGTAAGACATCACCTGAAAGTATTCAGAAAGAAAGAGAGAGAGGAAGTCATGATATGAAGGCCTCATGATTTTAATTCTTAAAAGCTTTTCAAATATTGCTGGTAAACTGAGGACTCCACTCACATGGGTCCTTGAGTCTATCTCTATCAAGGAATCCTATGACCTTCTTGAAACTGAAGGTTCTGAAACAGCAACACATAAAAGGTGATGGAAGGCGCTATTATTTGATGATGGTAAGCACAGCTCAAGTGTAATGGGATTTTAATCCTACAGGGAGGCTTCGGGGCTGGCAGAAACCACACGCCTCTCTCACTTCCCGGGCTGCCGTGTGCACCGCCCCGCAGGGCTCGGAGCCGGAACGGCGGGTATTGACTGAGGACCTTCTGATGAACTCCAGTCTGCATTCACAGCAGAGCGAGGCCGCTGCGAAATCGATGCGAAACCTGGGCGCCGAGGAAACACTGCCGCAGGGAACAGGCTTTAGTTTGTGTTTTTAACTATTGCTTAACTCAGAGGGGCAACTAGATTACTACGAACACTTTCTCAAAGGAAAAAGCAAAGCCTAGTCAATGCAAACAACGGATGACAACACGGAAAGAGGCCTGAGGTCTCACCTGCCTCCTGAGCATCTCGGCACAGGGTCGAGGCCCTCATCCCGCGGGGCGACCCCTCCGAGGGGTGAGAGTAGGCGGGCACTTCCAGCCGGGATGACAGGCAAACCGGAGAAGCGCTTCCTGCCCGGACCACACCGACAGCAGTGACTGCCGCGGCTGAGGGCAGACCCTCAGGGGCCCTGTGCCTTTCGTTTCTTCATGTTAACCCCAGGGTCTCGCCCACACCACGGCACAGAGGGGAAGGCCACCTTTCATCAGCAGCACAGAGGAACCAGCAACGCAGGAGAAGAAAGCGCACTCACGTGAAAACACCCGGGAGCTCCCAGAGACAGCCCCAGCATCGGTGGTTTCTCTGTGGACTTCACGTCCTGGGGCTGCCGCCGCCAGTGTGTCCAGTAACCCAGGGACACCGTCCACAGCATGGCGTGTGTACAGCGTGGTCCAACAACCCGGGGACAACCGTCCACAGCATGGTCTGTGTGCACACGCCAGTGTGGTCCACAGCACGGTCTGTGTACACGCACCAGTGTGGTCCAGTAACCCTGGGGAAACCATTCACACCTTGGTGCGTGTACAGTGTGGTCCAACAACCCAGGGACACCGTCCACACCGTGGGCTGCGTGCAAACTCGACCACAGCGCCGGGCCGGTCCTGCTTGCGGCTGACCTGGGGCGCTGGGAGGAGCCCCAGGCGCTTCCAGGACCTCCTGGATCAAGTCTCCACAACGCCGGCCCCCTCTGGGAAGCCAATTTCTAGCACGAGCAGCACGATCACACTCTAGCAGGAGGGTGGGAACACTGTGCGGTGCAGGCTCACTGTCTGGGGGCCTTTCCATCCCGAGGCCGCTGGTAGTCCCAACACTTCAGGCGTGGCCCTTGTTATAGCACAGATCACCCCAAAGCCACAGATAATTGACACATCAGGCACTATGCAAATCAGCTGCTGATGCCTAGCAATTAAAGCCAGAGTCACAGCTAAACTGCGGTTCACTGGAATTTTATTTTTCATACAGTGCAAAACAGCAAGAGCCTCGTGCTGAACAGAGGCACAAAGACCAACGGAATTCTCCTCACTGCTCTAAATAGACAGACCATTAGGGTGGCGAAGCGCACTTGCCAGTCAAGGCCTCGTCCTGATGAAACGGAGTCATTTCCTTTCCTGTCTCCTGCCTGAAATAAACGCCAATAGAGGGAGACGACGGGGGGCGGGAGCCCCCCAAGCCCGGCCCCACGCCCCACCCCTCCTCCAGCCACTTCAGCGCCCCGGCCTTTGGGCGGGTCTCACACAAGCTTGGCAAACCCTCCAGCAAAGACAGCGACTCTGGAGCGTCGGAGGCCAGCCAGGTGTGTCCCGGCCAGACAGTGCACAGGCGTGCCTGCGCGCCCGGGCCACTTCACGGCCAGAAGGGAGGGCGTCGCGGGACCCTGGACACCCCCGCCCGCCCCCCGCCCCGAGCGCTGTTTCCTCCCGGCGGCGGCTCCTAAACCCGGAGCTCTTCACGGCTCCTCCTAACTGCGCTGGGAACGCGGCACCAGGTCAGCGCCACAGCTCCCACGGGCTGCCGAGGACACGGGCCCTCAATGTCACCGCCCGCCGGGGACGGGGAGCCAGATGGCCTCTGCGACAGGCCCGGAACGCGAGCCCGGGATGCCGGCCGCGAGGACAAGCACCGAAGGATAAACCTGGGCGAGCGGCAGGCCGGGCTTTGGACGGAGGCCACTTCTCCAGGCCCGGGGGGAACAACGGCTGTTTCCCGGAGCCGCACAGGAGACGCCTGGGTGCTTCAGAGGACGGGGCTCGTGGGGAGCCGGCGAGCTTGCTGACCGAGGCAGCTGCCATCTGCCACCGCCCTCCCGCTGTCCCCGGCTCCAGTCCCTTTAAACGGGGCAGGGGAGACTCCAGGGGCCTCCCAGGTTGGAGCCCCTCACCAGCCAGAGCCAGGCGTGGAGGGGGTGGTAACAAAAGCAGTGGAACCACCCCCCCAGGGGGACTTACGGCCCCCGGGGCCAACAACCTCACACCACCCCAAGCCCAGAGCCTTTTCTCTTTCCCTTTTCCTAAAAGCTCGGTTGCTCAGTTCTGTCTGACTCTTTTTGACCCCACGGACTGCAGCCCTCCAGGCTCCTCTGTCCATGGGATTCTCCAAGCAAGAATACTGGAGTGGGCTGCCGTGCCCTCCTCCAGGGGACCTTCCCAACCCAGGGACTGAACCCGCAGCTCTTTGTCTCCTGCACTGGCAGGTGTGTTCTTTATCACTAGCGCCACCTGGGAAGCCCTGCCTGAAAGCACCACGTGCCATTTCTAAATAAGAAGCTGTTTCAGCTCAGGGCACAAGCGGCCCTCCCCAGGCAGGACTGATTCCCAGGACCACTCATCCCGAGACCCCCACGCACAGGGTTAACTGCCTGACCTCTGTGTGCTCTCAGCACCCCCAGACCTCCCCCAAAGGACCCCCCAAACAATAAGAAGCCCCGCCCTCCCAGGGCAGCAGGATGTAGTCCCGAGCTTGTTCCGGGAATGCCTGGCCCCCAGGGGAAGCTGACGGCGCGAGGCTCAGCGCCAAGGAGACAGCGACCTCCACGGTGGCCACTTGGGGTGCGGCAGATGCACCCTCGAGGGACCCAAACCTGTGTCAGAGGCTTTTCTGCAACCACTTCCTTCTGGGGCCTGCCCTGACTCCCTGAAGCGGAGCGCTCAGGTGAGCTCTGTGCCCCAAGGATGGCCTGCCTCTCTGTCCCCGGGGCCTCCCTCCTCATGCCCGCCCGCAGCGAGGTGCTTCCGGCTAGAGCCCAAAGGGGATGAGGAGGCGAGGCACTGGCACCCAAGGACTCATCGCTCTTTCTCCCGCCTGCTGCCCCTGACCCCCCCCAGAGACCCCCCAACACACACCCGGGATGGGGGGCTGAGCACACGGCGGGGCTTCTACCAGAGACCCCCCAACACACACCCGGGACGGGGGGCTGAGCACACGGCGGGGCTTCTACCAGAGACCCCCCAACACACACCCGGGACGGGGGGCTGAGCACACGGCTGTGTCCCGAGCCCGAGCCACGAGGTCTCGAGTCCACGTGCTTTGACAGTGCCTCAACTCCGTCCCCGCCAGGCTGTCAGAAGCCCTTCCTCGACAGAGGGCAAGGACCCTCTGGCATCACACCCACACCCGCTCAGCGCGTCTGGGCTCCCGCCAGCCACTAGAGGGCCAGAGCATCCGTGGGACCAGGCCGGCCCGCAAGCTCTGCCCGTGAGATGAACAGGAGGACTCAGTTCAAGACTCGTTTGGCTCTCAGGTCTCAGTTCAGGGCCTAGAAGCAGGCGTGGTTATTTCTCCTCCCTTTCCGCACGTGCCCCAGGGACTCCCTGCTTCCCCAGGTTTGGAGACATGAACCCTCGGCGGGGGTGTTTTTCTTCTGCATTTTTTTTTCTCAACCATAAAATCGACATCTCTGAACAACTGAGGTTTATCAAGCGCAATGTGTTAAGCATGCAGGCACATTTTAAAGATGTGGTTTTTTTTAAAGAAATAAATAATTTCTTTCATTTTTAAAGAAATAAAGATTATTCCCTTTGAGGGGAAAGAAGGGCCCAGAGTGTATACAGGAAGAGGATTTATCTTTTACTGTATGACTATACAATTGATGGTATAGTTTTGAGCATGACTTACCTTTTCTTTGCAAAAAAAGGAAAATTAAAGTAATTTAGCTGTCCATTGCTACTTGTTACTGCACATGCTCTGAAATATTTGCCAAAATATACATGAAAAAATAAAGACATTCATTGCAACATTCTTTGAAATAGCAAAACACTAAAACCACTGAGGTGTCCGTGAACAAAGGGCAGAAGCGGGCAGAGGCGGGCAGAGGCGGACGCCTGCAGCTGTGAGAAGCAAAGGGGGGTGGGGTCAGTGCGGGAAGGTCCCAGGAGGGTTTAAGCAGGAAAAATGGCAAGTAAGGCGCTGACTGCTGTACCTTATGTTTTTTCACTTAAACATTTTTACAATAAGTAACAGTTCTCTCGGAGAAGGCAATGGCACCCCACTCCAGTACTCTTATCTGGAAAATCCTATGGACAGAGGAGCCTGGTAGGCTGCAGTCCATGGGGTTGCTAAGAGTCGGATACGACTGAGCAACTTGCCTTTCACTTTTCACTTTCATGCATTGGAGAAGGAAATGGCAACCCCCTCCCGTGTTCTTGCCTGGAGAATCCCAGGGACGGGAGAGCCTGGTGGGCTGCCGTCTATGGGGTCGCACAGCTTCGGACACGACTGAAGTGACTCAGCAGCAACAGTTCTCTCTGGGGAAGAATCATGGAAATTCAGTAGGTGCCTTTGGTGAGATGGAGCACGGGGGAAGGATTTTGTTTTTATTCTGTGTTTCCTGAACTAGGAGAGTTTTCTCCCATTGTACCTGTGTGCTGGGAGGAAAATGGACACGTTCTGTAACTCAGACGTACCCACCAATGTCCCTGGTTGGACACGGTGCAGAGTCAGCATGGGATTTCCGGTCAAGACGTTAGGTTCCCCCAAGGGTTCAAAAGCCCCCTTCTCAGGACCCCAGCTCTAACCATGAAGGCTCTGCACCCCGACCTCCTGTGGGCTCAGAGGGCGGTTCCTGGAGGGGAGGGGCGGACCCTGGGGTCACACAATCTCTGCTTTTCTCTCAAAGGCCGAAGGGAAGCTCTGGAAATAGAGCAGAAATGGAAGGAGAGAAACCCACTCACTTGGAGAGAGCTGGGAAACGAAGATATTTTAATGTTTGAATGTCTCAGTGGAGACAGAGATTTCTTCTGTTCTCCTCTTTCACATCGTCAATATTTAAAATAAAAACAGACAAATACTTTTTTAAAGATTAAAAAAACAAATGTTTAGAAAACCCCACAATTATCAACTTAACCAAAAAAAGGACGTCTGAAAATGAAACACGTTCCAGCAACTGGGTGTGACGGCTTCACAGAAAGGAGGATCTGGGCTGAGCAAGGTTGAGGAGCAAGAGTGATCTAGAAAGGCAGGTGGAAGGAGGAGCGTTGGCGGGGAGCGGGCGGCGCCGTGAGGCAGGTTCAGGGAACAATAGGCCTCTGTGTAGTGACAGTGTGGGGTCACCAGCGGGGAGCCGTTGCCAGGAGCTCCACAGAGCTCTCCAGCTTCACCAGCTGGGGGAGTGTGGTGTCTTTTTTCACTTGGTGTAGTTCCCCTGAGATCCATCCAGGCTGTTGCAAGAAAGCTGTCTGTCCCTTTCCACTGCTGAGTAGTGTCCACAGCTTGGAGTGCTATGTGGCTAGCCATTCACCCGCAGCTAGGTTTTTCTATTCTCCCCTTACTGCAAATGAGGTTGCTATGAACATTCACTCATTGGAAAAGACCCTGATGCTGGGAGGGATTGGGGGCAGGAGGAGAAGGGGACAACAGAGGATGAGATGGCTGGGTGGCATCACGGACGCGATGGACATGAGTCTGAGTGACCTCCAGGAGTTGGTGATGAACACGGAGGCCTGGGGTGCTGCGATTCACGGGGTCGCACTGAGTCGGACACGACTGAGCGACTGGACTGACCTGAACGAACATTCACGTACAGATTTGTGCATGAATATCAGTTTTGTTTCTCTGGGATAAACGCTCAGGAGTGCGGTCGCTGCATCAGCAGGTAGTTGCCTGTTTAGGGTAAGTGTAGTCGCTCAGTCGTGTCCGACTCTCTTTGCGACCCATGGACTCTAGCCCACCAGGCTCCTCTGTCCATGGGATTCTCCAGGCAAGAATACTGAAGTGGGTTGCCATTTCCTTCCATGCCTTCTCCATGTTTCGTTTTTTATTAATAACGAAATAGTTTCCCAGAGACTCTGAACTATTTACATCCCACTAGGATAGGGGGCTGAGCTTCTCCACCTCCTTGCCAGCAGTGGGTGTTGTCAGCCTTTTGTCTTACACGTTGTGACAGGTGTGCCATGAAATCTCACCAAGAGCGGTCTGATCTGCTTTCTTCAACGGCTAATGACCTTGCACATTCTTTACGACCTTATTTGCCATCTGATCAGCCTCTTTGGTGAAACGACTGCTCCTGTCTTCTGCCCATTTTCTAGGTGGATCGTGGAGACGGTGGTTCTTCAGACCGACGCTTATGCGCTCCAGACGCAAGTCCTTCCCAGTCATGCGATTTGCACATATTTCTCCCAGTCTGTCATTTTTCTTCTCCTAACAGGAAAATTCTAAATTTTGATAAAGTCCAATTTATCCATTTTTTCTTTATGGGCTGTGCTTCAGTGTCAGGTTTAAAGACTAGAGTTGGGGCCTGAATTTTCTGGTTTCGTCTAAAAATTCGATGGCTGTGCATTTACATCTAAGTCAGTGACCCACTTTGAGTTAAATTTTCTGAGGCATGAGGTTTTGATCAGATTTCTTTTCTAAAACATATAGATGTTCAATTGCGCGAGTACTGTTTGCTAAAATAGCATTGCTTTCTGCATTAAACTGCTTCTGTACTTTCGTCAAAAATCTGTCACCACCAAAAATGGCAGAGGAGAGAAATACCAAACATTCTCTCTCCACAAAAGCAATGATTAAACTGGCAAAAACAGGTTGACTTTTGGAAACTCTGGGAATCTAATAAAAAAATGTACAACACCCAGGGGAAGCTTCTTTCTTAATGAAGAAGGAAGTTGCTGAATTTCAGGAAAAGTGTTTTGATATTTTAACTGCCTGCTTCCATCTCCCACTCTCCCCAGCTCAGAAAGGACCCCCCCCCACCCAGGGAGCAGCATGGCCCTCATGCTGAATAAGCAGTGCCTGGGTTTCCCTCCCTGGTGGCCCCCGAAGGACTGACTCAGGGCCAGCCTTTGTTCCACTGTCTGGAACCCCTCCCAGGGATGACTCAGCACCCAGGAGATATTTGCCCAAAGTATTTAAAGCCACATGTGGTATCTGAAGCCACCTGGAGCAAGGTGTGCCTGACTTGGAGAGCAATAGACACACTGGAATGCCAGGAAGGAAGAGGTGGAGCGAGGAGATGCTCGGGAGAATAAGGGCTTTGAAAAGCACCTTCACACCCCAGGGAACCTCGAAGTCCACAGACACAGGCAGGGCTGGACGCCTGCGGGGACCGTCAGCTTCACCTCTGCCTGAGGCTCAGGCTCCCTGAGAAGAGAGACTGACTGCGGCAGGGTGAGAACAGCCTGCTAAGCCTGAAGGAGGTCTGGTTGGCTGGCTTCTTTGTTTTCAGCTCCAGGCATTTAAGAAAATCTCTGCCAAATCTCTCAGACCAGCAGCATTGTGGAGCAGAGACAGCAGCGGCCACACATGACCAAGAACACTATCTTCACAAAAGCCATGTAGGAAAAGGCACTAAAAAATCCAAACAAGAGCAACAAGAAAACCTTGGTGGGGGACAGGGGTAATTCCCACAGTTGCCACGCTATAATGTATCAAGTGGCCAGCTTTCAAATGATTATGGCAAGAAAAAGAAATAAAAGGCATACAGACTGAAAAGGAAGAAATAATACCAGTGACATGACTGTCTATAGAGAAAATCTCAAGGAATCACTGTTTCCAGCTTGAGCCAAAGGATTGGGTGTCTCTCTGTGCAGAGAAGCAAGCATGTGTCCAAATAAGTCATATTTACACTTCAGTAAATACCATCACATGGGTCACTGTGAATCTTTAATATTGCATCTTCAAGTTCAGTCAGTTCAGTTCAGTTGCTCAGTCATGTCCGACTCTTTGCAACCCCATGAACCGCAGCACGCCAGGCCTCCCTGTCCATCACCATCTCCCGGAGTTCACTCAGACTCACGTCCATCGAGTCAGTGATGCCATCCAGCCATCTCATCCTCGGTCGTCCCCTTCTCCTCCTGCCCCCAATCCCTCCCAGCATCAGAGTCTTTTCCAATGAGTCAACTCTTCGCATGAGGTGGCCAAAGTACTGGAGTTTCAGCTTTAGCATCATTCCTTCCAAAGAAATCCCAGGGCTGATCTCCTTCAGAATGGACTGGTTGGATCTCCTTGCAGTCCAAGGGACTCTCAAGAGTCTTCTCCAACACCACATTTACTTCCACCAAATGACAAAATTATAATACATAATCTCTTTACTTGTACACTTCAAAAATCTAAATGTTTCTTTATTTTGAAAACCTCACATAATTAGAAAGAAAAATTGAACATAATCAAATACCCTATGTCCAAGGGTTGAAAGTACAATTATTTCCCCAGAGTTGATTGGGCCTTCTAATTACTAAGTACAACATGTATGCTCACATATTAATCTTTTCTTAAACCTCAGGGCTTTCCTGGTTATTTTCATTGCCACGGCTCCTGCCGTAACATTCTCCACCGTTTCACATAGTCAGGCTTTAATCGACTCTATTTTTTCCCCTTGTCACAGGATGTTGAACAGAAATTGCTTGTGTCTTGAATTTCGGATTTACTGAAAGGCAGGACGGGTCCAGCTGCTGTCACTCCATTATCTGAACCAAACCACACAGAGAAAAGAGAAACTCGAAAGGAACCCTGAGGAGCGGAAGTTCTGGTGGAGCCTCAGGAAGAGCTTAGGCGGCAGAGGGCCCTTCGGAAGGACTCCAAGGCTTTCCCCTCCTCTTTCTGCGAAGAGGCAGGTCCCCCATTTCCTGCAAGGCGAGCAAGGGGGGCTCCTGGAGGAGCTGGTGCACCCGCAGGAGGGGCGGCTGCCCCTCATTCACAAATAATCTATGGAGAGAAATAATACTATTTCCTCTGTGTACCCATTTATTTCAGCCCATTTAGAAATCAGTCATGTTATGAAAAATTTAACACATGCAAACATACAGAGGATAAAGATAAAAAAAACACCCAAATGTCCTCCGCTCAGCTCTATCATAGTGACATTTTGCCTTATACGATTTATATTAAAAGAAAAAAATATTTAAACATCAGTGATAAAAATTGAACCTTCATTGCCACCTCTAAGTGTCCGTAAGCCTCATTTCCTCAGAATGAACCACTCTCCTGAACTTGGCATTTATCCCTCCGAACGTCTTGTTAAACCAGTTCTGCACATGCATAGGCCAGGCTGTAGGGACTGTTCTATAATTAGCTTTCTTTGTTCACCGTTAGATTATTGAAGCTTACGTACACTATACACACACAAACACATGTGTAAGGAGAGAGAGAGAATTTAGGCTCATTTATTTTAATTACCATAAAACTAACCTCTCAATATATCATGACTTATTCATTTATCTGTCAGTGGTCACTTAGATTGCTTTGATTTTGTGTGATCGTAAGCAATTCTGCAATACAGAATTTTATGCATGTGTCCTCATATGTGGAAGAGTTTCCCTGAGGGTGTAACCCTACACTTACTGACAAAGTTTTATTGCTCCGTTGCATTCATTAATTGAATTTTACTTTTAAGTTAATTTATTTAAGTATCTCTATCCCATGTCCTTCTGCTGATGACTCAGCCACAGATTCGACAGATGTCGGCTTAGTCTTAGCAAGTGCCAGTCACTGCCCTAGTGACCAGGACCATGGATGAAAAAGGCAAAGTTCGCGCCAACGTGTGGCGGATTTAGTGGGAACCAGATCACAAAAGGCAGTCAGATAAATAATGCGGTTCCCAGTGCTGATGAAACGAAACGGTAAGAGAGAAGAAAAATGCTGAGGTGTGAGATGAACACCTCTCTAAAGGGATGACACCCAGTGGAGGCTCAAGTGAACTGAAGCAACGGGCCACGCAGATGGCAGAGAAGCTTCTGACAGAGGCTGCAGCAAGAGCAAAGATCTGGGACCAACCGTCTCAGCATCGCCAAGAAAGGGGCAGAGGAGGGCGCAGACAGACAGCAGCGGGGCTGACGGAGCTGCTGCAAGGCCTGGTGATGGAGCCACACGGTCAGAGGCTTGGTCCACGAGGCAGTCCCGCAGAGTGGCCAGGGGAGGGGCCCCGGGGCTGCCTGGGGCCACGGCCACGCCCAGGCAGGAGGTGGCGGCCGCTTGGACGAGAGGAGCCGCGTGGAGGTTCGATTTGGAGACCACGCTGAAGGCCGGTGTGAGGGCCCGCTCTACAGAGTCACCGGTCCTCAACATCCCCCCGGAACCCTCCGTTTTCTGGAAAGACTGGCTTCCCGAAGAAAATGGATCCCAGGGGGTTTCTGGTCCAGCCCCGGGGCAACACTGGCGGCTCCCCACACACTGGCCGGGATTCACTGTGATGGAGGCCTCCTGCGGCAGGGGGCATCCCAGTGGCTGAGCGACACTCAGCCCAGCCTCCGGGAAGCTCCTGCCTCGTTCCCAGCTCCGCCCAGGCCCCCAGAACAAGCCCGAGCAGGAGGGCCTCTCAGCCCTTGGTCAGCCTCTCCCCGGAGTCCAGTTTGGGTCCCACACCTCCGGGGACCCGCAAGACCCTCCCCACACTCTCCTGCCAGCCAAGCCTGCCCCTCACTCAGCAGAAGCCTTCCGTCCAGTCTTCAGGGCCTTCGGCCAGCGATCAGTACAGAAATCCTTTGGTTTAAGCCAATGATCGGTACAGCCTGGAACCAACAGGCTCATTCACGGGAGAGGCTAAAAGGGTAACGAGAGTCTCCACTTGACCACTGCCTGGGGTATTTTTGTATTTACTGTCTTTAAAACAAGAACGAAGTCTGGGAGGTGAGTAAGTGCCAAGGGCTGGCTCACCAGTGAGGGAGCTGAGGCTGCCTTCCCAGTGACCCCAGTTCACCTCCGGGCTGGCATGAGTGGGGACCCCAACATCTGTGCATCCAGCTGCTCTATCAGCTCGGCGCTGGCTGTGAGCTGGCGCTTTGAACGTCGGGTAGCCTGAGAGGGGCCGTGTGAAGCGGCCAGAAGGTGGGATCCCTGAAATCGAACCCCCTTCTCTGTGTTCACGCGGCTCTCACATGATCTGCAAGGCCAGCACTGCTCCTGGGAGCTCAGTACTCACCACTCAGGTTTTCCCAGGTGAGGCCCAGGCAGCTGTGCACCTGCTTCCTCAGTCAACCAGAACTTTCTAGCAAAGACACTGCCCTGCAAGTCAGGATTTCGGGGCTTTACACTGGATTTTCTCAGCAGTGGCCTTGGTGACACGTTTTAGCCACAATGATTCTCCGTGGGGGCCATCCCAGGCCTGGTGGCTTCCTCAGTGACTCAGAAGATAAAGAATATGCCTGTAATGCAGGAGCCCCAGGTTTGATCCCTGGGTCAGGAAGATCCCCTGGAAAAGGAAATGCCTACTCCAGTATCCCTGCCTGGGAAATCCCATGGACAGAGGAGCCTGGCAGGCTACAGTCTATGGGATCGCAAAGAATTGGACACGACTGATCAACTAACACTTTCCACTGTCTTTCCAGCCCTGGAGGATGTCTAGCAGTTTCCTGGGCCTCCACCCATCAGATGCTGGTAACGCCTTTTGCAGCCACAAGGATCAAAATGTCTGTAGACATCACCAACTGACAAACCACCTCCAGCTGACAAACGCTGATCTGGTGAATGATGGCCCCGTGGCGTTTCCACTTTCCCACGGGTCCAGGGAGTCTAGAGAGGCCCCCAAACCCACCCCCCTCCATCAGTCAGGACTCCATTGCCCCTCAACAGTCACCCTCCTCTCCAAGCCGTCGGAGTCTCCTGACTGCCGAGCCGGCATCTCCTCCGTTTGCAGCCTGGGGAGCATGCTCATACAGCTGGGTGCGCACGTCCGAGACTCCGCGCCATCCAGACCATCCCGACGGCCTTGCTCTTTCCAAGCCACAGCTCCTGGACGACAAGGTTATTTTCTGCAGAAAAGCCCCACAATCTGGCACATGTTGTCAGGCCTCCAAGGAGATACAGGCAGGGCTGGAGCATGGTATTATTTCCTGTTCTGCGTTTTCAAATGCCTGCTAATTAAAGGATTTCATTTTGCTCTGAAAAGTCCTCATTCTTTTAGGAAAAATGTGCATGCAGAAGGCACTATTGTAGAAACATAATCCTGCTCATTAAAAAAAAATCCCTCCGAAAAAAGCTCATTCCCTTTCAAGGGCTGTTTTTCTTAACCTTCATGGTGAATAAACATCATTTTTCACCGTAAGGAATCTAAGTTCTATACAAATTGAGAGCGTTGCCAGGAGGTAACTTGCTGGGCAGCTGAGGAGATAACTGCGCAGCCTTTGGGTGGAGGGCGAGGTGCTCTGCACCTCAGCCCCCTCGAGGGGTTCTCCCCCCAACCCCACCCGTCTCCCTGCCCCTCCCCGTGAGGAGCCCCATCACAGCCCCTCTGGGGGCTGACCCTCCGTGACCGCCTAGCCCAGGTGGAGGGAAGGGCAGATGAAACAAGGGTCTCTCTCCTGCCCACAGGAGCTGCCCGCCGGCAGGCCCCACGTGTCCTGCATGGGCACACGCAGCCAGGCCCCGACCAGGATCGCAGGCAGAGTACACACTGGACCCCGAAGCCCCTCTGCACGGCCCCCTCCTCTCCCCTGCCCTGCTGATCCCAAGGGCTCAGCTTCCCCCACTTCTGACCTTTGCCTTTCCAGCCCAGTGGGACAAGCTTGCCCCGTTG
Source organism: Connochaetes taurinus (assembly GCA_006408615.1). Lineage (NCBI taxonomy): Eukaryota > Metazoa > Chordata > Mammalia > Artiodactyla > Bovidae > Connochaetes > Connochaetes taurinus. Next base: position 21,276 of record SJXO01004915.1, read on the forward strand.
GATTCCAGTTTTCGGTGCCAGATGGGGAACTTCAACCAGGCCAAGATCCAGGGCAGCCACAGGGCACACCTTGCCATTTGCCCCCTGACCTGGGGGGTCAGAGCCTCTCATTGCCCATCGTCCATGGCTGAACACAACATTCCATAAATGCTGCCCGGTTCCCGGCTGTTTCTTGTTGGGTATGTGGAGATTCCTGGCTGTTTCTTGTTGGGGTGCGTGGAGTTTCCTGGCTGTTTCTTATTGGGGTACATGAAGATTCCTGTTTCTTGTTGGGGTACATGGAGTTTCCTGGCTGTTTCTTGTTAGGGTGCATGGAGTTTCCTGGCTGTTTCTTGTTGGGGTGCATGGAGTTTCCTGGCTGTTTCTTGTTGGGGTGCATGGAGTTTCCTGGCTGTTTCTTGTTGGGGTACATGGAGATTCCTGGCTGTTTCTTGTTGGGGTACATGGAGATTCCTGACTGTTTCTTGTTGGGGTGCGTGAAGTTTCCTGGCTGTTTCTTGTTGGGGTGTGTGGTGATTCCTGGCTGTTTCTTGTTGGGGTGCATGGAGATTCCTGTTTCTTGTTGGGGTGGGTGGAGATTCCTGTTTCTTGTTGGGATACATGAAGATTCCTGGCTGTTTCTTGTTGGGGAGCATGGAGTCAGTCCAGGATCAGTTTCTCTGCCGCGGCCAGAAGCCGAAGTCCTCCCCGTGTCTTTTACTCAGCACTTTTCTCCCGGCTCAGCTGGGATCACTGGCTGGGAACCCTGTCTAAGCCGCGTAACAGCGTCTGACATCTTCTCACTGCAGACGGGTTCCGTGGAGCCATCCCCCGTGGTGTCCTCAGGCCAACAGCATCCCCAGAGAGTGCAGTTCAGCAGAGAAGGCTTTCTGGAGGGAACGGAGGCTGATAAAACACAGCCCACACACAGGCCTCACTGGTCCGGCTCCGTCTAAGGGCGGCATTCAAAGCACCTAAAGCAACAAGACTCCAACCTGCAGATTCCAGAGACATCAGCCCCTCAGGGTCTCTGTGAGGCTCCACTAAGCTGTGGGAGTTCGGGAAATGGCCACAAACTAAATAGCTGACTGTTTTCAGATGAGTTTAGATGCTGCTGCATTTTATGAAATACAGTTCCACTTTAAAAGTATAAATAAAATGCATGGTAGTTTTATTTACTTGGGTTTTTTTTTTATAGTTTTTATCCAGCCTTTTTTTTTTTTTTTTCAATCAGCGAATGTTTAAAGATAACCAACAAAAGCGCTGAGCAGGGGCACTGGAAGTTTTTGAGACGATAAAGGGCCTCACCGTCTCGAACGTCAGGAGGTGCTGGTCCGGGAGCAGGTGACGGCACCTCTGGCCGCCCCACCCCATGGCTGTGTCATCAGCCTTCCGTCCACACTGGCCCCGGGCACATGGAACCCAAGGCTACACTCCCCGAGAGAGCCGGAGCGCAGACTCGGGGCTGCCGGCTGAAACAGGAAGCCCCTGCCTTTATCTCAGGCAAACTGGGGGTGAGGGCCATCGTCTCCCCGAGGAAGTTAAAGAACAAGGAGCAATGAATCGCAGGTCTGCTTAGAGGCCGGCCCCCAGGAGAGACGGGCCCCACGCTGTCAGCGCTGGTGACAGCCCCTGCCCATTTATACATGGGCACATCCCACAGTCTGCAGAGGCTGGAGATGCGCGCAGGGCGAGCAAAGGAGAACAGAAGCCCTTCTGGTAAACCACGCGGCCTGAGCTCTTGGCCGTGGCTGTGCCCACTCTGTGCCCCCAGAGGGCCAGGGCGAGACCCTCAGCCACCTCCACCAGGGGCCAGGCGGCCCACCCTCAGCCACCACCGCCCCCCAGGGGCCAGGCCCACCCTCAGCCACCTCCACCCCCAGGGTTCAGCAGCGGAAATGCTGAAACAAGCACTGAGGCCCGCATGCTGGCCCTGGGGAGGGAGCCTCGAAGCGAGTCCTCCACTGGCTTAAACTGGAGCCTGGTTTCAAGGCAAGAAAGAGGGGAAATCAAAAGAGCAGGCCACGGAGAGAGGGTGGGAAGGTAAGGAGGGGCAAGGAGGAACGGGTGGGGCAGGTCCTTGGTCAGCACGGCCTGGCCTGTCCACCCGGAGGGGGCCCGACACTGCCCCGGACGGTGCCCACCTCTGCCCAGGACACAGTGCCACGCCCTGCCAGCCTGCCAGGCATCTCGAGGGCGGATGCTGTGGTGCTGGGGACATCCCGCCTCCTCCCGGCTGCTCCCTGCTCTGGGGGTCCGCGTCCTCCCTGGGGTCAGCCCCCTGCCCCCCACCCCCACGCCCACCAGATGTGTAGGACGCATTTTATTTTTTTCCCTACTCCTGTAAAAGTGGGTTTTCATGCATTATTCATGATTTATGGATTCCCAGAAACATGCAGCCCGTTCGGTGGGGAGGGGAATGACAAGTGAGCTTTGCCAGACTCCAGTGGGAGCTTCAGGGATTCGCTCCCAGCTCACTTTCTTGATGTAAAATCAGGGGCTCTTCTCATGCCGGTATGGAGCGACAGTCTCTGAGGATGAAAGCTGTCACCGTCGGGAGCTCCCGGGGGGCCCTGGGCCCGGCGGGCACGCCCCACTGCAGCCTGCAGGACGGTATTTCTCAAGAAGCGAGCGGAGGGAGGGGGGCGGGAGGCGCGGCTGGGCCAGCGGGACGGCGGCCCCCACCCGCGCGGCCTCCCAGGCGCTAACGGCAAGGCTCCCACCAGCAGAAGCCCTGCAAACCCCCCCTGAGGAAAGCCCAGCCTGAGGGGAACGGCCTGCGGAGTCTGTCAGCTGGGGCTCTGCGACCCAACTCACTGCCTGCCCAGACCCGCAGGAGCCGCCAGGCACACACAGCCCCGGGCAGGGCTCAGCCAGCCTCTCGCAACCACGAGGAGCGCTGCGAGCACCCGACATCGGAGGGGAAGGCCCAACACAAAACAACAAAACGGAAAGCAGGCAAAGCCTGAACACGCAAGAAAAAAGCGAGCATCCCAAAGTATCATCGCAAGGATATATGTCTATGTGAGAGCATATGCATGTGTGCAGTACATTACGAAAGGTGCCATGTGTATACAGGCGAGACGATGTGTGTATATAGTACACGTGTGAGATGATGTCTGCGTAAGGTGACACATGTATGTGGTATCTATGTGAGATACTGGGCGTGTTACCGTCTGTGTGAGATGATACAGAATCCATGTGAGATGAAGCATATGTGTAGGGCCTGTGTAAGGTGATACATGTATGTAGTATCTGTGTGAGAAAATGTGTGTGTGTTATCTGTGTGAGATGATATATACACAGAATCCATGTGAGATGACGCATATGTGTAGGGTCTGTGTAACGTGATACATGTATGTATTATCTATGTGAGAAAATGTGTGTGTTATCTGAGATGACACATATGTATAGGGTCTGTGTAAGGTGATACATGTATGTAGTATCTATGTGAGATAATAAAAGTACGTATTACCTACATGATGTGATATTGTGCAGAATCCATGTGAGATGATACGTACGTGTAGGGTCTGTGTGAGATGATATCTATGTAAGGTGATGAGACAGATGGTGAAAAAAGTAAAAAAAAGTGAAGTTGCTCAGTCATGTCTGACTCTTTGCAACCCCATGGACTGTAGCCTATCAGGCTCCTCCGTCCATGGGATTTTCCAGGCAAGAGTGCTGGAGTGGATTGCCATTTCCTTCTCCAGGGGATCTTCCCGACCCAGGAATCGAACCCAGGTCTCCTGCACTGCAGGCAGATGCTTTACCATCTGAGCCACCAGGGAACCTTGTGATAATCATTACATTGTTTAAATCAAATCATATAGTTCAGCCTAAATATACACAGTGCTGTATGTCGACTATATCTCAACAAAATGGGAGTGGGGAGTGGCAAACGGCTAGAGATAGGAATGTAAGAAGAATTTTAAAAGAAATTGTCATTACTTTGCTCATAAAGAAAAGAGCAGAAAATGAATTTGCCACCTGAGACCACTATATGGAAGGATGGCTGGAAAGCATCACCAGTTCAATGGGCTTGAGCTTGGTCAAACTCTAGGAGACGGTGAGGGACAGGGAGGCCTGGTATTCTTCAGTCCATGGGGTCAAAGGGAGTCAGACACGATTTAGCAACTGAACAACAGCAAATGCTACCCCAAAAAAAATCAGAGAGAAGGAAAAAAACTCTTGGGAATTAAAGAGCAGAATAGCAAGCATTGAAAATGCAATAATAAGTTTAGAGTACAAAGTAGAACAAAACAAAAAAGGTGGAAAATCAGAATTAAAATACAAGGAAAGTACAGTAACGGTTCAGGAGATTCACTATCAGGAGAAAAAAAAGGTAGCAGCCCAGGAAAGAGAGAAGAGCAGAGAAGGAAATCATCAAAGAATTAATGCAAGAAAATCTCCCAACACTGAAGGATGTGTGTTCCCAGGGGGGACAGCACTAATTCAGCCCAGCCCAGCAGGCAAAAGTGCCAACACAGAGCCCCACGAAGGGTTCCAACACCAGGCTAAAGAGAAGACACCATGCGGCACGGTGGCGAGGAGCCCGGCTCAGGTGCCACCCGCCTGCTCCAGCGCTCAGCATCTGTGCAAGCGGGACGAGCTGGCCCCTGCGAGCCCCTGGTGGACTAGGTCACTGAGAGGTATTGCAATGACCCGTTCGTTACCTGCTTCCCTCTCTGTACCGTGAACTCACGAGGGAAAGGGCCACCCTGGCTTGTGAAGCAGTGGATGCTGAACCTCTGGCACAGCTCCGGGCACAGAGCAGGTGCTCAGGAAATAACGATAATGAGGGCAGGACCGTGGGGAGGTCAAGCGTCAGACTGAGGACAAAGGCAGCCACCCCCAGCCACACCCTGATGACCCGATGACTCATGACCGGCTCTGTAAGTTCCCTCCTGTGCCCGGGTACTGGGGACACACACACGCGTGTGTTTCAACACCCCTCACACGGCTACGTGCGTCCCCTGCTGCCTGATCCCCGGCAGTGACCTCGCCAGCGCTGAGTGTCGTGAGTCAAACACGGCGCCCAAGAGAGACGCCACCCACTTCCCAGAGCCCAGATCCTCCTGGGATCACGGGGTTCGCCAGGGACTGCACGGGGTGAGGGCCGTGCCCGCGGCGCACCTGTGGTCCTCACCTCCAAGGGCTGCCCCCAGGCAGAAAGCTGCTCGCTTGGCTCCGGGCTGTGATGAGCTCACAGCTGGAGCAGTTTGCCTCCATCAGCCTTGACTGATAAGCCTTGAAGAGCGTCTCTTTCTACCTCATTACGGCGCACCCACCGCTGCCGGGCTGCTGGCATAAACATAGCTACTCCTCCTTCACTCATGATAACCTCACCCCCCCTTCTTCTTCCTAAAGCAGTTACAGTGTGATGATGTCATGTATTTAAGCTTGATAAACATAATTACTATCAACATTTAATTGATTCTTGATTACAATCAATTATATTTCTGAAACAATCAAGCATCCTACAATTAAAAATAATTGATTCATTAGCACACCCCCTTACTTGACAATTACACAGATGCATTATTTATGTAATTAGACACATTTACAGTTCATTATTCCACATTTCATGCCATTGTTACAAAGCTACTAAACTCTCCGGCTTACTTTTTAATCTTCCTTTGGCTAATCCTGAGATACAACACAAAGTTTATTCGAATGGATCCAGTGAGAAGTTGGAAGCCACCTCCAGCAGCACAATTAAATTATAAATCAGAAGCCTGACTAGCTCATCAGTTCGAAAACAATAATTAACTGATTTACCCCCCATATTTTCCAAGGACGATGTGAGGGCCCATGGGAGCTGGGACCCACTTGCTTCCAGTTAAGCAGAGGATAAAAATCTTCCAAATGTGAAGTGGGGGAAGGGGCCTGAGAGAAATAAGGAAGCTGGCCAACCCAGCTGGGTCCAGGACAGGAGCTGACCCTTCCCTCCCTGCAGGGACAGCCATCATCACAGCCCAAGCCATTCCCTGCTCTCCAAACACCTCTTTCTCCATCTTTCCCAATAACGCTTGTCCCATTGAATTCTTCTTTCAAAACAGTCCAACTGGCACGTGCATTCTCCTTGTCCACTCCCAAAATTCACTTGCATGAAAGTAAGAACTCACTGAAGCGCCTGAATCCACACTAGAGCTAAAACACGGGAAGGGGGGGCCACACCTGGGAGATGGGGTCACAGAGGTGAACGAGCTGGGGCATCTGACACAATGGCTTCACCCCCACCCAGGGAGAAAGGACACCAGAAGCAGAAGCCCTCCTCCCAACCAGGGCAGCAGGGCGGCCGGCATGGCCAACACAGGGGCGACTGGGCTTTAATCCGGGCAGTTAATCAGAGGTGTGTCTATGCAGTCACTGAGTCCCAGGACAGAAGCTGGAGTGGGGGCTACAGAAATCGCCTCCTACCGGGGGTGCTGCACCTGCGAGGAACAGGGCAGAGGCTGTTCGACAGCGTCAGACAGGCGAGAGGCCAGTGGGGCAGGGAGTGTCCAGGAGTGTGGCGCTCACACACACACACACACACCAGGACGCCACAATCACCTGGGCTCTGGGGCCCCTTTCACTTGACCCTCCCTCTTCACCAAGGCAGCTGTGTTAGCGGGGAAAAGTCCTCGAAACAAATAAACACATCTGGACACTTAACAGACACTCCACCTGCCAGTTACAATAGATTCTGAGACCCACATCAAAACCTGGAGAAAATTTTGGCTTCCATGGATAAAACTTCCTTCAACAATCCAATTTTTAAAAAAACAGGTTTCTTCTTTAAAGTATCAGCCTGGCCTCAATTTCCCTTCCACGACAGTAAATTCTAGAAAAAAAGTGAAACCATCACCGAACAGTGAAAAGGAAAGTTGATGACCCTGAAATTCTATACCCAGCTAAGTTTTCAGAATTAACACCCAGGCCAGCAAATATTGGCAAAGGGCATTCAAGCCACATCATCAAACAGCCCTGCACCACTGTTATAAATTAGATGCACCTGTTATGTGTTTTTCTTGAAAGTGGAAACATTTGATGTAAAAAGCTGACAGCCTGGCGACAATGCAATGGGGAAACACACAGGAGCTAGAAGGAGAGGTCAAAAAATAAACGCACCAGGTCCCTCAATTCATACAAGCAAGATCGGTGACACCTGAGTGGGTTGCCATTTGCTTGTCCAGGGGATCTTCATGACCCAGGCCTCCTGCACGGTAGGCAGACTCTTTACCATCTGCACCACCAGGGGAGCCCAGCTTAGACAGCCAAGATCGATAAACAAGCTTCATTCTTAATGTTGATATTTAGACAATATATGCTTTTCTCTTTTCCAGGAAAATGAGTCACCATAATTGAATCAATAAGCAATAGCAAAACACTGTGGGTGAAATTGAAAGTGTTGTTCAAGAATTATCTCTCGCGAGGCACCAGCCCCAGACATTTCACGGGCAAGGCTTTCCAAGCGCTGTGGAGCAGATCGTTTCCATGCTGGATACACGCTTCCAGAGAACATGGAAAGATGGCGAGCTTCCCAGCGGTTCATTTCCGAAAGCCAGCATATCCTAGAGACACGAGCGAGGACAGGCTGAAAAGGAGACTGAAGGCAGGTGTCCTTCACGAAGACAGATGCAAAAACTATGCAGGAAATAGGACAGCAGTGTATTAACAAGAGTACGTCTGCTAGGAACGTGAAACAGTAAGGATGGATCCGGAGCAGGTCTTTTCATACCAGCCGATGACTCACCCCAAACACAAAGGAAAGGAGAGCAGCACCGCCACTGTGTCAACAGGCGGGGAATCTGTCTGTCAAAACGTTTCAACAGGGGCCCCTCTGGAGGGGGGCACGGCTACCCACTCCAGTATTCTTGCCTGGAGAATCACCATGGACAGAGGAACCTGGCAGGCTGCAGTCTGCGGGGTCACAAAGAGTCGGACACGACTGAGCAACTAACACTTTCACTTTCCCCAGTGGGCCGGTGGTTAGATCCACCTTGCAATGCAGAGAACACTGGTTTGATCCTTGGTCCAGGAAGATCTCACAGGCTTTGGAGCAACTAAGCTGGTGCATCACATACTGAGGAAGCCCTCTGGAGCCCGCAAACCACTCCCTCCTGAGCCACGAGCAGCAGGGACTGAAGCGCATACACCTCGGGCCCGTGGTCCACAGCAAGAGAAGCCGCCGCAGAGAGAAGCCGTGCATCACGCCCGGAGAGTAACCCCACTCTGTGCAGCTAGAGAAAGCCTGGAGAGGCACACAAGACCCAGCGCAGCCAAAGACAGACAAGTCTACCTATTTAAAAAATGTCTAAATAGGCTAAGGAAGAGTAACACTATCCTGACAAGATTAAAAATACATCCTCGAACCACAAAGCCAACATCCAACACTCAACATCAACCCACAAGGAAGACCTTTCTGCCGACTGTCGCCAACGTCCTACGGCCCCACAACAGAATGAGGAATGGGAAAACAGACTGTAAAAGAATGAAAAGCTACAGAGAGATAATTTTGCCTTTTTTTAATTGGCAAGGGAGAGGCAAAACTGTCATCTCTTAAACATGCTGTGATTGTCTACCCAAAAAAAAATCCAAAGACGCACTAACTTGTTAAATTCCACAAATACAAAAATAAAAAAGCAATAGTTTTCCTACCAGCCAGCCCGAATAGTTTGGGCAAATGGTGAAAGAATCCTATTTGCAGTAGTACGGCTGAATATCTGGAAACAAACCTCACAAAATGTACGTCAGGCTCAGAGGATTAAAGCCACATGCGTGCGGAGCAGAGAAACAGAGGGAAAGGTTTGGACCAGCAGATAAACACTGTGTATTCCACATCAGAGGACGCCCCGTGGCTCAGATGACAGAGAGTCTGCCCACCATGAGGAGACCCGGGTTTGATCCCTGGGTCGGGAAGATCCCCTGGAGAAGGAAAGGCAACCCACTCCAGTATTCGTGCCTGCAGAATCCCATGGGCAGAGAAGCCTGCTGGGCTACAGTCCATGGGGTCGCACAGAGTCAGACATGACTGAGCGACTGTTACACCCTTTCCACATCAGAAGACTGGTGTTAATATGTACACGCTTACCAAACTAACTCGCGACTTGGGTGCAACTCCATGAAAACTGCAATGGAACTGTTTGTGTCGAGCTGGCCGTGAAGGCTGTGAGGAAAGTAAGGAGAAAAAGAGAATGGAGGACAATCACTTGGAGGCACTGGGACCCCACTCCTTGGGGCCCCAGGGCTCAGAGTGGCTGTCAGTAGTCAGCATGCTGGGGGCCGGCATCAGGCGTGACGCCCCAGGCACCACGGTGGTCAGTTGGGAGCCCACCCAGACTGCCACCTGGGAAGCCAGGCAGGACCTGCCTCCACGTCTGCTGAGGTGGCCCTGAGCCATCTGTGTGACTCCTTCCCTCACCCCTGAAGCCAGGGGCGCAGCGTCCACAGTGAAAGCCTCCACAGGGCACCTGGCACAGAGAGGGGTCTATGCAGTGCGCATGATGTGAAATAGACGAGGGGTGAGAGGACGTGCGTTAAGTGGGGGACACTGAACAACCCACTGTGCTCACACGGCACCCCCAGTGCAGGAACAGAAGGGGCTCAGGGCGACGCCACCAGGCCGGGGAGGGAGACAGGCGGGGAGGCGGTGAGATGCAAGACGGGAGACCTGGGAGAGGCAGCCGCTTTTAGAATCAGCAGCCCTCGAAACGCTGAGAGTGGTCAGTTTCCATCTGGGGTCAATGCAATCAGGTCCAGACCCTCCACAAACCCAAAGCGAAGATCAACTCGTTGGGGCAGAAATAATCTCCATCCTGAGGCTAGGAATTCCTCTGCCCCCAGCCTTTAGCCTACGGGAAGCTTCAGAAAACAATGGAAAAACTAAACTATATGCAATAAATATCATCCTTGTTCCACATTAAAAAAATATATTTTTTAAGGAAGCACATCTCCTCTTTAGCACCAGAGTCCACCTGGATCCCAGAGCATGAGTGCTGTGCTCAGGGGAGCTCCAGCCCACACCCCGCCCCAGGCTGTGATGGACGCGGCCTCCCTGCCTCCACCCCTGCACAGCGAGCTCACGGCTCCCATTTGCAGGAAATACGAGGCACTGAAGTCTGACACCGCATTCCTCAGGTAGAGCGGTATGAGAGGAGGAAACGGCACAGCATGAGTCCAGCCTCCAGACCGACAGGCCTGACAGCTGATCTGGAGGTGCTCAGATTCATCCCCGGGGGCTGCTGACCCCAAAGTCAAGCCGACTCCAGGCCCCTGGAGACGCCGTGCCCTCGGCAAGGACATGAGGGATTTTAAAAATCACCAAACGGCTGCAACTGATATGACAGCCACCCCCAGGTGGACATGGGAGGGGCATCTGCTTCAGGTGTAGCCCCCCAACACCTCCCTACTGCTCGTCTCCCCAGCCGCCCCCAGCCCGGGCAGCAGCTTGTCTGGCCCCCAGAGCGACCTGCTCCATGACCAAAGATGCTCATTAGCAGATCGCACCACCCCCAGAGGAGCCACGCACCCACCTTCAGATAAGGGAGCAAAGCTCTGCCAGTGCGGACTCGCAGGAGGGGCCCAGGTCTGCCCACTCGAGGGCCCAGGGGTGGGCGGCTCCAGGGAGGTGCTCAGAGCCCAGGTCCTGGGTGACGGCAGGAAAGGCCGCCTCGCCCGTCTGCTCCCCACGCACGCCCCTGCTCTGACCAGGCGGCCCCCACCATCCACTCCCTCTTCGTCAGGACCCTCTTGTCGTCTGGCAGGAGTTCCGTGACCGTCAGGCTGTGAGGATAGACGGGAGCTTTGGTCTGCCATACCACACCATCCACCAGGACCACGCACAGCCCTGGCTGGGCCAGGCCAAGGACTGACCCCAGGGTGGAGGAAGCCCTGGGCGGGCATGCAGGAAGGAGGGAGGGGGACAGGTGTGGTCCCTCTGTCAAAGGATTTGCACAAAAGGACCGAGGTTCCCTCCTGCCCCTTCCGCCCACTGTCTGAAGATCCTGGCCCCGGGCAGAGTCTGTGAATTCACTGAAACCCGTCATCTGTAAAATGGGCCAGTGCCCACCCTCATCGCTAGGCCGACTTTTCAACAAGGAGGTTGTGCAGGTTGAGAGGTTGTGTGAGGTCAGGGATGGAGGTTGCGCAGGTCAGACAGTGGCTGTGGGGTCAGGGCCAGAGGTCACGTGGGTCAGACAGTGGCTGTGGGAGGTCGAAGAGGGGTTGAGTGGGTCAGGGAGGAGGTCGCGTGAGTCACACACAGCAGCGGTGAGCATCACAACCTCAGTCCCAGGAGCAGCGGGGGCTGAGCCGACAGGAAATGAAAGGCTGCTTCCAGAGACATGAAATGCGGGCCTCCTGCTGCCGATGGGGTGAGCAAGATTAGAATATTATTCTCCGTAGAGATATGACTCTTTTAATTTCGCTGAAGTACCCAGCTTTAGACAGGAAATCAATTGTCTATTGTCATCAGTCAAGGAAAGGAAATAAGGCCCCGTCCACAGGCTGTCCTGGACGTGATTGACTGGAAACAGAGGTTGACTCCTTGATGAGAGGTGCGGACAGTGGCCCTGGGCGCGGGCTGGGCTGGGCTGGGCTGGGCTGGGCTGGGCGGCGGTCAGCGGAGACGCTCGGCGACTCGGGGACAGCTGAGGGCACGTGGCCTCCTCCCAGCCAGTCAGCCACCCCAGGAACCGATCACCAGGGTGGGCAGAGCACCCATCCCCGCCTGACCTGGGCCGACAGCCCCAGGTCTAAGTCAGAAAGCCGCATCCGGGCGCCTTCCCGCGGGATCAGGGAGACGCCCGCCCAGGGCGCAGCGGCAGCCGGTGCCCTTGCTGGAGGCCCTTGCTGGAGCGTCTGATGGACGTGGCCGCACAGGGACCCTGGGCCTGACGTCCTCTGGGAGCGCACGGCGCCCGCTTCTCCCGCGGCTCCTGCGGAGACAGCGCAGATGCGAGCACACACCGCTCAGAACAGCTGTCTTGGGCTGTGTCCTCGCTTTCGCGATTTCCTCTTCAGGAAGGCGAATGGCCTCCTCTGCAGGATTTGTCTTTGGTTTGCTGGCACTGGCCGGACAGGAAGCGGGTCTCCGGGAGGAGCAGCTGCCTGGCTCCTCTCCTAAGTCCGGACCATCTGCTCCTGTAAATAAATAAACCCCTGGAGAACATCCTGCCACCACGCAGCACCCCATCCCTCAGATGACTCCCCGCCAACCTCGCAGAGCCAGAGGAACCCAGACAGAGCTGCTGTCAGGGGACTGCATGGGGCGCTTGCGGGGGGCGCTCCACACTGCCTGGCAAGCTGAGGTCACCAGGCCCCTCCACCCCTGACGGTCACCTTCACCAGCCTGGCCAACGGCGCCCAAGGAGGCTGGCTGGTCGGAGGCAGTGCCAGGCAGAGGAGATCGAGACGAGGTGCTAGAGCGCAGCGGGCATCTGTCCACCCAGGCCGCAGGCTGATCGAGTCTTACAGGGTCTGGACCTTCCTCCCTCCCCCCGAAAGGGAGCTCACAGCAGCCCCTGGACATGGTGGCTGCATTGCTGAGGCAAAAATGGGGGCTCCGCTCTGAGGGGCTACCCTCCAGCAGGTAATCAGGGGTTTAAATGCAGACATGACTGTAGGAGACGGAGCTGGCCATGCAGAGAACTGGGGGAGCCACCCCCCACCCCCCGCCGAGGACACGGGGGCAGCAAGGGCCCAGGGCGGGCGAGCGTCGGGGAGCCTGGACCACACCTGGGGGCTGGACCACACCGAGGGGGGCGCAGCGGGTGGGAGCCAGGGCAGGGCCTGGACGCAGGGCAACCTTGGGCCAGGCAGAAAGAGCAACCAGCACATTAAAGGCTTTAAGCACAAGAATGACATGATCTGATTTATATTTTCTAAAGATCACTCTGTTAGTTGACATTTGAAATGATATTTGAGATGTGTCTGGAGAGTACAGGTAGGACCAAGATAGATGAAGAAGGATGTGCCCTGGGTACATCGGGAGCAGGGAC
>SJXO01004915.1:40850-64707 GCA_006408615.1 Connochaetes taurinus
CCTCGACGTGCAGGACCCCACATCGATCGTGGCCCCGTGCCCCCAGCCCCCAGCCCCCGCCCTCAGAGAAGACAGTCGCGGTCAGCGCTGTCCCCAGCGCTCACGAACAGGCTGCCCGGCCTCATGGCTCCAGCTGGGAAGCGTCAGCAGCCCTGGTGATTTTCTCCCCATGGCGGCGTGGGGGCTGCAGATGGTGGGCAAGGACATGCCCCTTCCTCCCGGCAGAGAGGAGGGCTCTGGGAAGCAGGCCGCCCCAGCTCAGTGAGCTGTCCCAGCCACCTGTCCCCGCCAGATGCACTGCAATAAGCCTGGGAGCCTGGGCCCTGGACGTGCCCGTCACCAGGCTGGGGGCAGTGCCCGGCCTTGAGCAGGGGAAGGGCTCCCTGTCTCCCTGCCCACAGACCCTGAAAGCCTGCAGGTCTGTGCACCCTGGCACTCGGCGGGAGCCCCGGCCCTCAGGCAGACAGACAGGTAGCTGGTGGGCATTTTAAGGCGGCTAGAGAAGCAGGACCGCGTTTCTGTTTTCCTGGAGACTCATCGCACACCATGAGCCAGTCCTCCACGCGTCCCTCCCCCGGCGCTGGCCCTGCAGGTTGCACCGAGGCAGAACCTCGTCCAGAGAGGAGTCAGGACTCTGGCGCTGGCCCTGCGGGTTGCACCAAGGCAGAACCTCGTCCAGAGAGGAGTCAGGACTCCGGGGATCTACCTAACACATGCCAGGGCAGCAGGGACACTGATGCCCAGATCCTGCCTCAACCCCTGTGTGTGATACAGACGTGATGGCCGGAGCTCACGCAGCTGCTGTGAGGAGCAGAGAAGAGAACCGTGAGCAGCTCCTTGAAGAGAACGTCAAGGCTGCTCCATAGACCACCAGTCCACGGGGTTGCAGAGTCAGACACAACTGAGTGACAGAACTGAACTGACAGGCCGGGGCTCCCCTGTGTCTGCGATGCCCTGGGTGCCTCACCCTGTCTGCCAGCACCCACCTCGGGGTCTGGCCTCAGCCCTGCAGGCACCGGTGCCACCGGCAGTGGGGGGCCGACTCGAGTAGCAGCCAAGGTCTCTGTCCGAGCCAGCGTGCCCTCCAGGGAGGAGGAGAGGGTGGGCTTCCGCTGGGGCCATGGGCTCACAAGGGCCCGGAGGGGGCCTCTGGTGGAGGGACTGAAGGTCTCTTCCCCACTGCAGGGACACGGGGACAGTCAGAGTCTGCAGACCATGCCAGGTCCCCAGGCTGAGACGGGAGCTTTGGCAGGAGCCTTGCCCACCGCGCTGGCCCCACGACGGCCTGGCCTCCGATGCCCTGATCTCTGGGGAGCCCCTTTCTGCCTCTTACATTTTTAATGACTGAATTCATGCTCTTCCGTTCCATTAGAACAGCAGCCAAGTAACCTTCAAATGCCCCCTCCGTGTACTTCTCTGAGCTCAGAGAGGCCACAGGCTGATGGCTGGAGGGGAGAGAAAGGCTTTATTAAATATGCATCCGCACCCAGCTGCGATTTTCCACTTCACCGCGGGGACATAGCCAGGCGCCCTGTAGACGCCCAGGTTTCCCCCACCAAAAGCACCAGAACTCAGTGACTTTTCTCAGACAACAGGAAGAGGCTTTCTGGAAAACTCCATTTGTTACTCAGACCTTATCTGCCTCAGCACCCAGGGCCCCTCCCAGCTCCCCGACGTGTAGACCCCCTCCCCGGCCCACAGAGGCGAGCACCGCATCTGGGGGGGACGCCAGCTTGTCTTCAGGTGACATCCCCAGGGGCCACTCTGCCTCCAGAGACTTCCCCGTGTTCAGTCCTGGAGGCCTGGGCAGGGCCACGGCGTCCCAGGCCCCTCCTGTCCTGGCGGCAGTGACCCCCAGCACGCGGGCCCCAGGGGTCAGGGCCCACATCCACTGACACAACCTTCACCTGCTCAGGCAGGCTGCTAGGCCAGCCACACACCTCCAGCCCTCGTGAAAGACCCACAGGACTCTGAAGAGATCACCCCCCACCCACGTCACCCCACGGGGTGGTGGCTTCAGCTGGTGGGAAAAGGTGCACAGGACCAGGCCAGGCAGCAGGACGCGACCCCACAGCTGGGAGGGGAGGAAGGGAGGGGAGGACCACCAGGAGGCGAGGAGCAGGACGGGGTGGGGGTCGGGGAGCACCGGGAGGGGAGGACCACCAGGAGGCGAGGAGCAGGACGGGGTAGGGGGGACCCGGCTGCTCACAGAGCCCTGGGACGTGTGCAGAGAAACGCCCGTCTCTGGAGGCGGGGGGTTGCGCCCAGGGCCTGGGCCCCTCCCGGCAGTGGGCTGGGGGCACGTGCTGCCTCCCCCAGAAAACGCCTGCCTTGATGTATACAGTCAACTACACAGGAACGGCTCTTGAACAAAAAAGTAATTGCAAAAGGAACTTCAAACCTCATTCCAGAAATAATATGAGCTTCTATAAACTAGGAATCCACGGCTCGCCATTATAAAGGCCTCCCCACCCTCTCCTGCTCAGCAGCGGGCACGGGACGCCCCTCGCCGGGGCGGAAGCCTGAGGCCTGAAGACGGAGCCGGCGGACGCGAGTCCGGTGAGGACCCTCACCCTGGTTCACAGAGGGCGTCTCCCGCCGTGTCCTCACCGCGGGCAAGGAGCAGGGCGCTCGCGGGGTCCCTCAGAAGGGGCACCCACCCACCACGAGGCTCGCCCCGCGCACCGGGGTCCGCTTCTGCAGAGCGGGAGTCCGGGCCGGGCCGCCGACGCCTGCCCTCGGACCCGCGTCCAGCCCGCCTGCTCCGCCCACGGGCCGGCACCTGGGGCGTGAGTCCTGACACCATGCACCGGGCGGCCTCCAGGTCAGACGTCCTCCGTCAGAAGAGAGGGTCCCAGGGCCAGCTCCAGGGGCGGTCCCTCCTCACACGGCCGGTGGTCAAGACCGGCCCTGGTTTCTGCAGACCACGCCGGGTACACGCTTGTTACCGAGGTTTTCCCCTGAAACTGTGAGCTCCTCTACTCACGGCGGAGGGTGACCCAGCTTCTCCATCCTTCCGACCACTGGAAGGCCTCACGCGTCCTGGACGGTGCCAGCACCACGCCGTGGGCCGGGCTGCCCCTGAGCTGACCCATGCTGCCTCCTGCTCTGCTTTGGACCAGAGGCTCCAGAAATTATTGGGCCATGATTTCTGGTTCCTACCAGTTGAGGGTCGGAAACCTGGAGACCTCTTTCACCTATAGACCAAGCACCATGCCGGCCTTTGCATAAGCGCTCTCATTTCATGCTCTTCAGGAAAGGAGGAGCATCCTTGTTGAAAATGCACAAAAATGAAACTGATGCACAGAGTTTGGGGTTTGAGGACAATGTGACCAGGATTTGAACCTGTATCTGCTCGGCTCCCAAGGCAGGGCTCCAGGAAGCACATCTGAGCCGTCTCCAGACATCCCGCGACCACCAAGTTACTATCAACAACTGCTGCCCGATCAGTTGCAGGAGGCAAGGAGCCCCTCGCTGGGAAAACGCTGCTGGACGTGGATAGGACACAGAGGTCTGCGCTCCATGCCCTGTTCCTACAGGACCTGAGTTCGAGCTGTTTTGGTCCAAACCCTCCTGAGGCCGGGTGACTGAACAACCCTCCCACATGGGTCTCAGGGGTTCCCTTCCCTGGGGAGTGGCAAACAGAGACCAGATCCCAGGGCGCCCAGAGCATCTCCAGGGGGACATGTCCGCCGACGGTCCCCGACTTCAGTGCAGCTCAACAAAAGTAGCCCGGGGTCAGTCCCGGCAGTGGGTGCCTGGAGACGCTTTGAATGGCCTTAAGTTTTCATGATTTCACGCAGACCCACCTGTGTCTGTCTCACATCACACACGCAGACGGACGTCAAGACAGACCCACGCCTCCCATCAGAAGAGGCTCACTGCACACTGTCTCATGCCGTGTGGCCGGATGAGGTATCTGCAGGGTCTCTCGTATTTTGCCAAGTGCGTCCTGATGACTCTGATTCAGTGGAGAGGCCCACAGCCCTCACCCACGGGCACCGGACAGGTCGCTCAGCAAAGCCTCATGGGGCCCGTTCCCTGTCCCCAGGGTGCTCTGGGTGCTGTGGACAGGGGTGGAGACGTCTCCCAGCCGGGGGGCGGGGGCAGATACACGGGGTGAAACTGCTGAGAACGCAATGGACATCTAGGCTGCGGGTCACAGGGTGGGTTTATTCCTGGGGTCTCCACAGGGGCTGCAACAGTTTACATTCCCTCCCACCGTGCAGGGGGGCTCCCTCTTCTCCACACCCTCTCCAGCACTTACTGTGTGTAGGTGTTTTTCAATGACGGCCATTCTGACCTGTGTGAGGTGCTACAGACGAGCCCAGAGGAGACCAGGGACGTGGGAAGGAGCCCGCGGGGCAGCACCCGGCTCCACATCCAGGCGTGAGACTGACTGCAGGCCTGCCAGGTGCTGCTGAGGGAAGCCGGGCAGAGAGTACGGTGGAGGGGGCGGCTCTCCATGTTACTTCTTACGATCGGTGTGCGTCCACAGCTACACTGAACTAAGACACTAACCCCAAATAAAGGAGGGCCCGGATTTCTTCTCTTACCCCCGAGGTCCTGACACTGCGGGTCTGGCTGGGTCTGAAGAGGGACACAGAATGAACTACCCAGGGACCTGCGGTCATTGGGACTGAGGGCCAACCCAGGGCAATGACGCCTGCAGCCTGGCCCCCTCTCACAGGAGGTGAGGGCGGCCATGCCCCAGGATGCCTGGCATCGAGCCGAGCGCCTGTGGCTGCGTCTCACATGACCAGGCAAGTGAGCGGCTCTCTGATCACTTTCAACACCTGGCTTCTTTAAGAAGCTTCCAAACATGGTAAGCATCTCACTCATCAAATGGCGGGTGGCAGCGGTCTTCCCTGCTGGGCCCGCCTGGCCTAATGAACCTGCATCTCACCAGCAGCAGGGACAGCCTATGCGTGCTGGGCTCGCCCCAAGCAGATCCACATCTTGGGCTCCCCACGGCCGTGGCGGGCTCGATGCCCGTGAAGGGTGGGACTCAAGGGCGCAGCGGTGATGGGGGGAGGGTGGGGATCGGCAGGCAGAGCTCCATGCTTTTTAATGATCCGCAGATCCCAATGGCAAAGGCAGCACCTACGTTCTGTCCAAGTTTAGGGACGATGAATAGTTTTTCTCTGTGTACCTGGCAGATTGGTACTTGCCTCAAAATTATGAGAATAAGAAGACCTTGTCTTAGGGAGTTTTTGCTCCGAGGAGTTCAAAACCTTCCAGAGATTGCTGCAGCTTATCTTGCCATGCTGCTGTGCCAAGAAAAAAAATGCAAGACTAAAGGGTCAAACTCATGTGCCTGATCAGCTGGGGCTAAACTGAGATGAGATGGAAAGCAGGGCATCGGAAGTCTGCTGTTTTCCCCAGGGGTCAATGCAGGGAGGGGTTGCGCTTGCCCAGTAAGGCGGGGTCCGTCAGGGTAGACATCCTGGTGCACAGCAGACATCTGCAGGTCTCAGCCGAGAGCCACACCCACTGCCGTTCACAACACAGGCTGACGAGGCCCCAGGGACCCAGGATTCCAACGACGCGTGGCTGGACCAGACCAGCCACGGAGGCCTTGCTGACCCTCCATGTTCAGCTGGCAGTGAGGCCCTCCCGGCAGCAGGAAGGACGAGGCCTGTGGGATGTGGAAGCGGGCACCGCACGGGCCTGCTCAGCCGCGGGGCCCCACGACGCACCGCACGGGCCTCGGGCCTGCCCAGCCGCGGGGCCCCACGACGCGCCGCACGCGCCTGCTCAGCTGCGAGGCCCCACGACGCAGGCGAGCCTCTGAACCCGGGGCGGCACGTCCGCCGTCTCGCCCCCACGTCTCTGCTACCAGACCCATCCCCTTCTTCAGGAAGCACATCAGCAGAGGAGAAAACACGAAAATCCCTCATGCCAACCCCCCCAGAACTTCAGTCTCACAAGAGAAGAAAGCGATGTCCACTCATTACTAGAGAGCCCACCTACCCCCCAGATTCACTCCTTCCCTTTCTCCTTCTTAACAAAGATGACGTGTCGCCTCTGGGGCCAGCTGAGAGGGAGCGGGTCCCTGAGCTGTCCTGCCCTGATCAGAGCTGGACGCCCAGATGGGACCCAGATGGGACCCAGATGGCCATGCAGGACCCCGATAAGCAGCGCTGCCAGAAAGGTGGGGCGAGAAGGGAGCAGCCGGCCTGGGACGCGGCTGCACCTCCTCCCTCGTCCACCTTGGCTTCGCCCCATGAGCTGGGCTCAGAATCCCAGGGAGCCGGGAGGCGCAGAAGAGGCTCGAGAGGCAGAGGGTCCAGCACCCGGGGTCTCTTTCCCCTTCTGTCTCCTGGGCCTGCCCCACAGGGGATCCAACCACGAAGCTAGTCTCAGCCACGGGGGAAGCGCCTAAAATGCCCAGAAAAAACCCGCCTCTCTCTGGGGAACTGAGACATTGGCCCCTGTGTCCCAGAGGATTTGGGGTGGGGGTAGGACCTTGCTTATTTTTCTTCTTTTCTCTTGCCATTTGCCCTGAAATCCACCCAGTCCTGTGCAACTTGGGAGGGAGAGGGCTGGATCTAAGACTCAGACAAACCAGAACTTTCCAGCCAAAGAACTGGGTCTCGGGGAGCACTGGGGAACTCTGCAGGGAGAGGCCCCCCCCCCCAAGAAGCACTGACTCTGTGGGGGGTTGACTTGCAGCTCTGCAGGCAAGGGAATGTGCCCGGGAAAGCACAGCGAGGCTTTGAGAGGAGCCAAGGGAAGGACCGATGCTGAAGCTCCAATCCTTTGGCCACCTGATGCAAAGAGTTGACTCATTTGAAAAGACCCTGATGCTGGGAAGGATTGAGGGCAGGAGGAGAAGGGGACAACAGAGGATGAGATGGTTGGATGGCATCACCGACTCGATGGACATGAGTCTGGGTAAACTCCAGGAGCTGGTGATGGACAGGGAGGCCTGGCGTGCTGCCGTCCATGGGGTCGCAGAGTCGGACACGAGTGAACAGCTGAACTGAAGGCCCTAGTGAGAGCGGAGGTCTCGCTCTGGAATGTCTTCACGTTATTTCTCAAAAGGCAGCACCCTCCGCCTCATCACCCGTACCCTCACCCCACCCGGCAGCCAGTGGACGGTGAGAGTTGCCTGTGGGTGCTGCCCCCACTGGATGGCAGCAGGTGCGACGGGCTGAGCGGCCCTCCCTGACAGACCCCGGGGTCCCCCCAGTGTGTCCCAAAGGTGCCCCCCACCAGAGCTCGGGCTGCATGGGCGCTCACAGGGGCCCCACGGCGTGGGGTCAACAGCACCTCCCCGCCTCATCCCCCGGGCCGGATCCCAACTTGCAGCTTCTGGTCTTTGGGTCGTTCCGAGGCAGCAAGTCAGAATCCTCTTTCTTCCGTAACAAGAAGAAACAGTTTACACAGCAGGCAGGAGGCGTGAATGAGAGTTGTCTGTCTCCCCCGTGGATGGGGAGAGAGAGGTGCAGACTTGCGAGGAAAAGTCCATGCTGGATCTGCGGCAGACAGTCTACCACGTAATCAGTGAAGTCTGGAAACTGGGCGGCTGGGGAGGGAGCTGGCCCACTGGGGCCTTGTGAGAGCGTAAATCAGCGGCCTCGCAGACTCCTGACTTCAGTAAACCAGCAGGTGGGCGTGTGCAACACTGACGTTTGAGTGAGACCGATTCACGTGCGTCTTCTGTCTTGGCCGCGATCGCCAACCTCAGTGATCAACGGGACGAAGTGGAGGCAAGGAGAAGACCTTCTTTCTTGAGTAGACACCATGCCTCCATCGTCAGCTCCTCCTCCAAGCTGGGCAGCGGAGTCTTCTTGTCCTGCAACGTCGAACTCGGTCCACACATTATTGTTTTTCACGCGTCCTGGGGTCTTCCCTGGTGAAGTGGCAGGAGGAGAAGGGGACAGACGGTAAAGCATCTGCCTGCAGTGCCGGAGACGTGGGTTTGATCCCTGGGTCAGGAAGATCCCCTGGAAGAGGGAAAGGCTACCCACTCCAGTATTCTGGCCTGGAGAACCCCATGGACAGAGGAGCCTGGCGAGCTAGAGTCCATGAGGTCGCCAAAGAGTCAGACTGAGCGACTACCCCACGTAGGGATCATGAACTTGCTGAGCTCACTGGGCAGATGTGGGGCTCACGCCACCATTGTTTCATTGGGGACACGTCTCAGGCTTCCAGGATTCTTGGGCTTCCCTTGTGGCTCAGCTGGTAAAGAATCCGCCTGCAATGCGGGAGACCTGGGTTCGATCCCTAGTTGGGATGGTCCCCTGGAGAAGGGAAAGGGGACCCACTCCAATATTCTGGCTGGAGAATCCCATGGACTGTATAGTCCCTGGGGTCACAAAGAGTCGGACAGAGGCAGTCAGGCCTCTGCTGCGTGGTTTTCTTGCTAAGCAAACCTGCTTTCTTGAGTGATTATTAACTTACAGGGGTCTCCTGTATTTTTCTGTTTACAATCACCCGGTGGGATCCACTATCTCTTCACCTACTTTGTCCCTTTACTCTGTCCCTGTCATTTACACGCCAGTGTGTATACCCACAAAGTGCCAATCAGAGCTGACCTGTCATAGGAGAAATTGGGGGAGACGCCCTGGTCGCTTCCACCAGGAAATGAATACTCGGTGATGGGGTCGGGGGGCGGCATGACACACACACTTCAGAGGAATCCAATAGGGGAGTTTTCCGGATGCACACGGTAAGACACCGTGGGGGCCGTGTGTGCAGTTACAGACGGCAGAGCAGCAACCTGACCTGGGAAACAGCCCGTCAGGAGGGGACTGTCCCCAGGAACCAGGGTCCCGGGCACAGGCTCTGAGCTGCACAGCGGTGGTGAGGGTCCGGGGAACCGTGCCGTTGTGGGGACCACCTGTGAGAAGCTGCCACCTGCTGAGGTTCTGCACCAGGCCAGGCGCTGTCCTTCCCACGTTACACCATGAACCCCGCGGACACGGCTACGCAAGTAAGTACCACGTCCCCACTTGACGGATGGGGAGACAGAGGCATGCAGGAGGTGGGTAACCCGCCAGCAAGAGGCTCAGGCCGGAGTCCAGCTCCGCGAGGCCCCTGCACATGCAGAGCCTGTCCAGACCTCTGCCGACCCCACAGGCGGGCTGCGCAAATCCTCCCCTCCCCATGGGTGAAGACGCCGACAGTGACTCCTCAGTCCTCATCCAGCTCCTCCTCCCCTGGGGTGGGTCCCGGGGGGACTGCTCGGAGGGAGCCCGGGGGGAGGGGACATTTCCGACGCATGAGGCGGGAAGATTGACGGTTAGAACTTCACGAAACTCAGATGGCTGCGGGTGGACCCTCTGCTCTTCAGAGGCTGGTCTGTCCGGCACGCTGGCCACTGGCTGGAGACACGGTCTGGAGGAGGAGGGGCTCCAAGAACGTGAGGCCGGGGCGGGGGGTGCCCCGGGACGCTGCCCTGGAGCCTTAAGCCCCAGGCACACGCCCACCCACACCCGTCCTGGGCCTCCAGCAGCATGGGGGAGGAGGCCCAGTCCTCCGGGGGGCTAGGCAACGGCCAGGCTCCCGTCCGGGTCTCAGCAGAACGCCTGCCTGAAGGCGCCCGGGATGGACTCCAAGCTGCACAGTGATGCGTCACGTCTTGACCCGCCACCGTGCCTGCCCACTTGGATTATTAAGCGCTTTCAGTCCCTTCACATCACAGGTCGACCCCGACGTGCTGAAGTTTAAATAAAGCCGTGACTCACTTTAACCTGTCTCCCGTTTAATCACACCCAACATCTTGAATATTTCAAAAGGAGCACACATTAGCAGTTTTTAGACAAGGCTGTGAAGGTCACACGGATTTATCCCTGCGGCAGGATGATGGATGTGGCCCGACTGTCGTGAAGACAGAGTGCCCGCGGTGTGTGCGCCCGAGGGGCTGTGTCCCCGGGGAGTCCACGCGGTCCCCACGAGCTGGGGTCCGCACCGGCTGCAGGGGCACAAACGTCCGTGGGGTCCTGTTCCCATCAGCGTTTTGTGAAGCAGTTACTCGTGTCTTAATCACCCAGGCAGGGCAGCACCGAGCGTCAGCCCTGGAACCTCCCTGAGGAGGCAGGCAGGTGCACGGCAGCTACAGGAGGCGCAGGGCCCAGGGCTCCGGTCCTCGCTTCGTCTACCAGCACCCCGTGGGGACCATCGCCGCTAGGGCATGGGGTCCCGGGCTCAGACTCAGGGTCTTCAATATGGATGCCCCAACTGACATCCTCTGTTGCTCTGAATGAACACACTAAACTGTGAGCTCTTCTGAGCCAGGACAAAGTTCTATCTGCTTTCCATCCCTAGAATTTCATATCTCCAGTGCCCGAGCCTAATACACATCTGCTCAAGTGCTGTGCTCAGACGCTCAGTCGTGACCAACTCTGTGCAACCCCACGGCCTGCAGCCTGCCAGGCTCCTCTGTCCATGGGATTCTCCAGGCAAGAACACTGGAGTGGGCTGCCAGTTCCTCCGCCAGGGGATCTTCCCAACCTAGGGGTCAAACCTGCATCTCCCACGTCTCCTGCACTGGGAGACGGATTCCCCACCCACTGACCACCTGGGAAGCCCATGTTTGCTGAAGGGAAGGCCTCGGACGCTACTTTGTCACAGCCCCGTGTGGCCGATCCCGTGGCGCTCTGCCCTGACCCCCTGCAAGACGTCCAGCCACCTGCTGCCACTCCACCCACCGTTAACAGGATGCCCTCACTCCACCATTAACAGGATCCCTTAAAGCCTTTTAGTTTTAAGGTGCAGGTTGTTTCTGGTGTGAGCTCTGTTCTCTGAGCAGCAACACTCAGTCGAGGTTTATGGGCCCAGCTCCATGCTGCTATGACTGTTGTTGCCGTTCATGAGTGAGTGAAGGTCGCTCACCCGTGTCCGACTCTTCATGACCCTATGACTGTCTAGCCCATGGAAGTCTCCAGGCCATAATACTGGAGTGGGTAGCCTTTCCCTTTTCCAGGGATATTTCCAACCCAGGGACTAAACCCAGGTCTCCTACACGGCAGGCGGATTCTTTACCCACTAAGCCACAAGTGTTGTTCAGTTACTAGGCGGTGTCCAACTCTTTGCAACCCCATGGCCTGCAGCAGGCCACGCCTCCCTCTCTCTCACTATCTCCCAGCGTCTGCCCAAACACCCAGTGTTTGCTTAGCACCGTGCAAGGTACAGATGATTTGAGGATAAGCATAAAATATTCCCATTAAGAAAAAAGAAACGTCTCACATAAGCAACTTTTCAGCTTCAGGAACTAGAGAAAAGAACTAAGCTCAGAGTTAGCAGGGGGGAGAAAATAATAAAGGTAAGAAATGAAACAGAAACCAGGAAAACAATAAAGGTCTACACAAGTAAGCCATTTCTTTGAAAAGTTAAACAGACTTGGCAAACCTTCAGCCAGATTCCCCAAGAAAAAAAGAGAGCGTGCAAATTAAAAAACAGAAATGAAAGAGGAAGTGTTATCACTGACACCATAAAACAAAGGATAAGAGGTCACTATCGACAATTAAATGCCAACAAACAGGGTAACCCAGAAGGTATGGGAACATTCCTAGAAACATGCAACCTACCAAGAAGAAATGGAAAATCTACACAGACCAACCATGAGTAAGGAAACTGAACCAGTCACCAAAACCCTCCCAGTCATTACGTCTGGAGTAAGTTTACTGAACACCTGGGCCTTGTGTTCATTAAACAATCTAAGCTGTGCCTTCAGGACGAGGGCCTTCTCTTTCTACAAACAAGGAAACTATGCCTGGGACCTGGAGACTCCCCCGAGTGCCCATCAGCAAAGGGGCTGTGAGCCTAACCCAGGCCCTCCAGCTGCAAACCCACATTCCCCGTTTCTGCTTGAAATGCTGCTGTGAGGTTGGCGTGGGAGGCGCAGGGTCGGCAGGGCCATCGCGGCCCCCTCTCGGGTGTGAGCGGCCCAGGGCTCAGCGCAGAGCCTGGCTTCGCCCAGGCGAGCGGCACGGTGGTCCGGGGGGTGTCAGGGGCCTGCCCGCAGCACGGCCGTCTTCTGCCCTCGGAGACGCCCCGGAGCCTGCAGCTGGCCGATCAAAATCAAACACAGTGACCCTCCCAGGGCCGGCAGCAGACCTGGTCTCTACAGAAGCACGAGCCTCTGTGCCAAGGCCTGGCTCCAAGACAGCCCTGCAGGACGGCTGCGCCTCCCAGGGAGAAAGCAACGTCCCCGGTCACGGCCAGAGCTGAAGGCCACCCTGCGGCCTGGAGACAGCCGAAGGCCAGCTGGCCATGCCCTCAGCAGCACCCAAGGGCAGGACGGGGAGTGTCCTGCCACAGGCCAAGCTGTCTCCCCGCCGGCCGCAGGTGCCCAGACCCCTGAGCAGCTCCTGTGAGGGGCACGCAGCTCCCCCTCCCCCCGCTACCGCAGCCACCACGCGAGCACCATTGAGACGGCACCAAATGACAAGGGAAAGGCAATTCCGACATAACCGTTTTCCACACGCTTATTAAGCATAAGACACAACAGGGCATGAATTATTGTGCAAGAACTCCTGCCTCGAAGCAATTTTAGACACAGAAGTCGGAAGGATTCATCATTCTCATATATTCAGTCCTATTTTTCTTTTTGCACGCTATAAAAAAAAAAAATCCTGTCTAAATCTCCTAAACCCATCATGGCTACATCAAAAAGTAGATGGGCCATCAGCTTCAGACGGCTGAAAATAAGGCAGCTGCTGGGCGGGAACAGCGCTCACGAGCTCCTCTCTTCGGGTCTGGATTCTGTTACTGGAGAGGAAGATAAATAGCCTGTTTCTTATCGCACTTAAAAAACAAGGCTGGGGAAGGAAGCTGCTGTACAAGGCCCTGTGGGAGGGGTGCCAGGGGGCAGGGTGGGAGTGGCCCGAGTGTCCGGTGTGGCCTCCGCGTTACAGACAGGCTTCACGTCCCTGCACCCGCTCACGACCCCATGGAGCCCTTCCCCAGGCCAGGCACCAGCCTCCGGGCACTCAGGGACTCCCTCACGCCCCGAAGGCCCGCCACGTCCCACCGCGTGTGGGGAGCTCTGCCAAGACCCAGGACTCAGAGCCCGCCAAGCGACCTGGCCTCCTGTCAGCTCTGACTCCGAGCAGGCCAGAGGCGGCCGCACAGCTGGAAGGCGGGGAAAGCACAGATCCACACCCTGACCCACTGCACACCCTGCTGCTGCCCGGCGGGGGCGGGGGCGGGGGCCGCCTCGGACTTCCCTGCAGCCGCGGGCCCGGGGCTCGCCCACACCACACTGGGCCCTCTGGGCCAGGCCGCTGAGCGGTTCTCCCCTCCTTCAGCCTGAGCGGCCCGTGGCCTCTGCAGTGACAGGACGCAGGCTGGTGCCCTCCTGCCTTGGCCCCTGTGAACTGCTGCTCACCGCCCGCCCCCGGGGCAAGCGCCTCCCTCCCGAGACAGTCGGGGCCGCAGACGAGGACGCTTCCCTGTGCACCTGAGCCGGGTGAGCCGTGGCCATGAGCGGCTTCCTAGGGTGTGCATGGGACGCAGGTCAGTCCCGGGCCCATCTCTCTAACGTGGGAGTGTACGCAGCACCCCGCTCCCCCTAACTGAGGAGGTCAGGGACCAACGACAGCAGTCGTCCCTGCTGACCCCGTGAAGACACCTGACAGGCAGGGCAGGATTCTGGGGCCCCATGAGGCCCCCACTCACGGCCCTCCCCCCACAGGCTGGTCCTGGGAGGGCAGCAGCGGCTCCGGGCTGGCAGAGGGCAGGGGCAGCTCTCGGGCTTGGCTGGGGGCTCATCAGTTGGGCAGAGAACACAGCGATGCTGGAAAAGAAGTCCAAGTCACCCCTACTCAGCCCAGCACGTGGACCCAGGGGCAAAGGGGCCAGGGCTCCAACCCCAAGCCCCCTCCGACCCTTCCCTGCCGGCCCCCGTGGCTGCAGCCCCTCTGGACACCCCCACCTCGGATGGGAGAGCCCGGCCCTGTTCTGACGCATGTCCCTGTCCTGCTCCTGCCCATCCAATGTCCCCCCAGGCTTGGTAACCTGGAGACTTTATGGGGGTGTCCCAAGATCAGAGCTGTTGCCTCTGGAGGCAAGCAAGGCCCAAGGTCAGCAACCATGCTGGCCGGCGGGGCTCTGCACCCATTTGACAGCCTCTGCCCAGCCTCTGGCCCGGGTCTGCTCCGCCCAAGCTGGGCTTTCTCCCGGGGGCCTTCCCTGCCGCAGCCCTGCACTCGGGGGTGATGTGGGTCTCAGGAGACAGAAGGGTCGCCTGGCTCACTGGGGCACTGCCAGCGGGCAGAGCAAAGGGACCAGTGAGCTCCGATGTTGCAAACACTGACGCCGGGAGGAAGCGACTCAGTTTACAGCCACGTGCCAGCTGGGTGCTGAGGACCTGCCGTCCTCCAGGAGCCTTCCGGGCTGCGAGGTCCCGATCACGGGAGCTGGCCCCCTCCTGCTGACCCCGGGATGGGAGTCGGGGGGTGGATCACACCGAGCTCTGGACACACCGGCTCAGGAAGGAACATATCCTGAGTGCAGCCAGACCCAGGGAACGCATTCTGTTCTCGCGTGAAACCTGGAAAATTGCCATTTCATCGTCTTCCCATCCAGATATATAAGTGTAGAGGGAGCCTGCAGCCGAGCCGAGCAGCCTGGCGCAGCCCTGCTCGCAGTGTGAGAGCATGTCCTCTCGACCATTAGGGGCCCAGGCAGCCCACATGCGGGCCAGAAGTCTGGCTTTTATTCCTGCGTAGGGGAGTCCGGCCCACGGAGTGCAGAATCACCAGAGATGCCTGCACAGTACACGGCCGGGAGGGGGAACTCACAGAGACCAAAGTCCTGCTACGTCCTGCCTCTCCGTGCGGCCCAGCAAACCGTTTCCTCCCCGTGAGACTCCCTCCAACCCAGATGCTCAGGAGCCTCGTGCCCAGCCCGTTCTGGGTCCCGGTTTGCTCACGGGGACTCTGCACCTATGGAATTGAACCTGATTTTCTCCTGTCGTCTGCCTCCTGTCAATTCTTAGATCAGACAGACGGAAGCAACTAGAAAGGGGAGAGAGATTTTACCTTTCCCAACACATGATTTCTGATCTTTTGCAATTGTAGAATATTTTAAAATTAACTGACCTGCATGTGTTCCTACTAAGATGACCATTCATGGCCACACATACTTAGGGTCCTAAGTGGCTACAGGATAAATTAATTTACTCCCGCATAGAGCTGTAAAGGCGTCCAGCTCTCACAGGAGGTAACCGAGGGGTCCCCGCGGACACGCCATGACCGGCGCTGCGCCGGGCCTGCAGCCCAGAACTCTGTGCAGGGAGCCCTCACGGTCTCTGCCCGGCCCTGCAGAAGGGCCTGCCTCGTGCTGTCCCACTGGACCCCGGCAGACTCAGCATGCGCTAGCCGAGCTGCCATGCGGGCAGCTGGCTGTCTGAGGAACCTCTGCACACGACTCGGGCAGGAAGACGCGAGGCTGACCGAGGGCTGGAGTCCTGGGAGGCGCCTCAGAGGAGAGGTGACAGCTGGACTGGGTCTCAGAGGACGGGCCGGGGACACCAGGGCAGGCGGAGGTGGGCGGGGCAGCCACCACGAGTGGGTGACGGTGACGCTGGAAACCCCAGGCCACCGCGTGTCCGCGCCAGGACAGCTGGACTCGGGGGCACCCCTCCTGGGCGCGTGGGCCCGGGTGCTGCCCTGCTGTGGCCGCGTGGACGGTCCCAGGCAGGGCTCAGGTCCACCTCCGGCTGGAGCCACCAGGAAACAAGCTTCGGTTTTTTTGGGTTTTAAGGTCCGAGGCTCTGTAGCCCACCTTCCCTCCCTTGACTCTGGGGTCCCTCCCACCTTGCCCGCAGACTGGAGGGGCCCGCTGCCGAGAGCCGGAGGGCTAGCCGGGGCCTGCATCCCAGCACCAGTGCATGCAGAGTCCGCACGCGCTCAGTCGGTGCCAAGGGTGAGTGAGGTGACGCTGCCGGTCCTCCAGCCTCCAGTCAGGGGGGCGCACGCAGGACCAGCCTCTCCGGGCTGAACGCGCCCGCCCCACGGAGGGCGCCCGGGGGAGGAGGGGTTCACTGACAACCTAGGGCTTAGCGGGGAGGCGTCCGGGTGACCGAGGCGGGCCCTGACCGCGCGGTGACAAGGGGGCCGTCAGCCTCCAGCGCAGGACCCCGAGGATGGGCCTCAGCCGGGGCAGACTCGGGGCAGCCGCAGCATCAGCAGCCCCCGGGTGCGGCAGGCCCACCCGCCCGTCCTCCGGGCTGAGACGGGGAAGACCGAGCGGAGCCCCAAGGAGGATGCCAGCAGCGGCCACCCTGCTGCTTTTATTCCATTTAATCTCACGAGAAGACGAGGTCAACGTCGGGGAAACAAATCACAGGGAAAGGCCCAACGGCCCTCAGAGCCGAGGAGAGCGCGCGCCCCGCTCGGCCTGGGCACCTGTCTCCAGGGCAGAGACGGCAGGCGCAGAGGCCGGCGGGCAGAGGCCCTGTCACTGTCTGTGGGCGCCCGCGTCCGACGGGGCTCTGTCTGGAAAGCCTGGGCCCCACACGCCGCGGCTGGGGTCCCTAGGCAGCCCGGCGCTCAGAGCAGGATGTGGTACTTCAGCGCCCGGGGCACGCGGTTGATGACAAGCCTCCCGTCGTAGCTCAGGGAGGCGAACAGCCAGGGGTCGGCTGAGGACCAGTCCACGGCGTACACGCTGTCCTCGTGCTCCTCGTAGGTGGCGATGACACTGTCCTGCACGGGCTCCTGGCTCCTGCAAGGCACCGGCACACGTGAGGGGCGGGCGCCCCGCCCCAGCCGCAGGCCTGGTCCCAGGAGCCCGGGGCTGGGGATGGGGGCGGCCATCTACTGCCCCACACCTCCTCCTGGGGGCAGGACTCAGGGCCACCCCAGAGGGGTCCATCTACTGCTGGACACCTCCTCCATTAGCCCTGAAGCAGGATGTGCCTGCGCTCAGGGGACGGTGGCTGAGTGGAGAACGGCTGATGGTCTGGTGGCATCTGACAGAGGGACCTGGGGACCAGATAGCACAGCCTGGACCAGGGGCGGGGCTGCCCGGAGCCGGCGGGAAGGGCCAGCAGGTCCTGGCTGGGGTTGTGACTTCCCTATCAACCCCTGCAAACGGGGCTCACGCATCCCTTCCCTGAACACTGGCCGGACGGCACTCACACACACAGACCCCCAGGAGCCCGCGGAGCTGCGCCGCCCACCCGGCTGCAGAGAACACAGGCCTGCAGCGCGCCAGCTGCTTCTCCGCCAGAGGGCCTGGGGCGCTGCCTCCCATCTCACCCACGCTCCCTGCCCGCAGGGCTCTCAGCACGCAGGACCCTTGGGAGACCCCGCCCCGCAAGCCCCTACTCCCAGGTTCCGGACCCTTCTCAGGAGACCCCGCCCCGCATACCCACAGTTCCTGTGCTCCGGGACCCTTCTCGGGAGACCCCCACACCACATGCCCCCTCCTCCTGGGTTCTGGGGACACTTCTCAGGAAACCCCACCCTGCCTGCCCCCTGATCTGGGGCTCTAGGACCCTTCTCGGGAGACCCCACCCCATGTGCCCCCTGGTCCTGGGCTCTGGGACCCTTCTCAGGAGACCCCACCCCACCTGCCCCCTGGTCTCGGGCTCCGGGACACTTCTCGGGAGACCCCGCCCTGCGTGTCCCCTCCTCCCAGGCTCTGGGGACACTTCTCGGGAGACCCCACCCTGCCTGCCCCCTGGTCTCGGGCTCCGGGGCCCTTCTCGGGAGCCCCCGCCCCACGAGCCCCTCCTCCCGGGCTCCGGGACACCTGCCCCCTGGTCTCGGGCTCCGGGACCTTTCTCGGGAGACCCCGCCCCACACGCCCCCTGGTCTTGGGCTCAGGATCCCTCGTCCCCCAACCCTGTCCTCCCAGGGAGCTGGCCTGTGGTGGCCAGCAGGCAGCCCGGTACAAACCCTTCATACAAGTCCTTAGGGGGATCCCGTTCCCCCGATTCACCAAGACGTGTGGACCAATCCCAGGAGCAGGCTGGCAGGAAACTGGGCCACCTCACAATGATGCCATCTCCGGGCACGCCTGCCAGCCACATGCCTGCCCCCTTCCTGGTGAGCTTGTCTGAAGCTGCCACGTGCAGATGGGACCCCTGGACCACTTGGGGCCAACGAGGCGGCTGCTGGCTCTGTTTCCGGTACAGACAGGACGCAGACTCCTGCCTGGCCGAGAGCAGAGAGGACAGCAGAGGACCCCGAGCCCTGCACGTGGCAGGCCGCTGGGCTGAAGCCACCGCAGCTATGTCTAAATGCTGCGTTTCCCAGCGTCTGAACAGGAAAACAATGGTGTCAAGGGAGACGATCGATAGGTCACTACTCAGCCAGCCTCTCTCACAGGGATTTTCCCTGTAACTCAGTTGGTAAAGAATCCTCCTGCAACGCGGGAGACCCGGGTTTGATCCCTGGGTTGTGAAAATCCGCTGGAGTAGGGATAGGCTACCCACTCAGTATTCTTGGGCTTCCCTTGTGGCTCAGATGGTAAAGAATCAGACTGAGATACAGGAGACCTGGGTTTGATCCCTGGGTTGGGAAGATCCCCTGGAGAAGGGAAAGGCTACCCACTCCAGCACTCTGGCCTGGAGAGTTCCATGGCCTGTATAGTCCATGGGGTACACCAAAGAGTCGGACACGACTGAGCGGCTTTCACTTTCACTTGGGTGGTCAGGGGGCAGCGGAAGCAATCAGACAACAGCAGAGAGTGAGGAAGCTCAGGACAGAAAGACAAGCCCTCTCGCGCTCCAGGGCTCAGGCTGCCTGACTCGACGGGCTCTACTCCAGACCCCTGGCCCCGGATCCAATTCCACGGAGGCCTGAATCACGCTCCCTCACACCACACACGGAGACACGTACTCCCCAGAGCAAGGGGCGTCTCCTGCAACACCCAGGCTGCTGACGCAGGGCACCGGCCCTCCTGGGTGCCGCCGCCCTGAACTAGGGCACCCTGCATGTGCCCTAAAGCCCAGGGCCCCACAAGTCTCGGGGCCTGGGCCCCAGGGTGAAGAGAGGACCCCTGAGCAGACGCAAGTAGGGCTGGAAGGCCCGGGGAACAGACGCCACCACGAAAAGATGGGGCGGTTGTCAGGGCAGGCACCACGCCGAGGTCCGAGCAGCGCCTCGGGGTCTCTCAAGGGCAGCGGCGTGGCGGACGGACCAGGTCTGGGCCTGCGGTCCCACCCTGCCTCCTGCCAGCAAGGGCAGATGGGCCACAACCTGACCCAGGACAGCACAGCGAGCAGGGACGCCCAGCGCAGTCTGCCCCAAAGGGCATCCTGAGAGCCAGCGGGGGCCACGGCTCACTCTCAAGGGTGCAGACCAGCCGCAGTCCTCACAACCTCACCTGTGAAGCTCGGCAAGAACGTGGACAGACACGCGTTTCAGAGGCCATGCCAGACGGCGTTGCTGAGCCACCCGACCCCATCACCCACGCCCCCACCACAGGGACCCGGAGACGCTCCCGCACGCCTGGGCCGCCCGTCGCACACGCTTACTTCTCCTCTAGACGCCGCTCCTCCTGGTCACTCAGGTCGTCGTCATCCACCAGGTGGCCGAAGGGCTCGGAGGAGATGGACACCATGTTGGAGAGGATGACTCTGCTGTCGCTGCTGCCCGTGAGGACCAGCTGGTCGTGCGAGTGGTTGTAGCGGACGTTCCACACCCTGGGGGTTGGGGGAGAGGGCGCTGGGACCACCGGCCCTCCTGGACGGGGCAGCCTCGTCCCGCTCAGGCCAACACCGGGTGGTGGTCAGCAGGGGCAGGCTCACGGCGCAGCCTGAAACCCTGTAAATCCCGACTGACAGAGACACAACCAGACGGCAGCAGGGACCGCAGGGGACTCCCTGGACTCCCTGTGCAGCAGGCACACAGGCTTCCCAGAGCACCAAAGGCCGTAACTGCCCGAGAAGCAGTGCGGACTGGAGACAGCGGAGACACGAGCCCGCCCCGGGTGGCCTCCAGGAGCAGTGCCCCGGCCAGGGCCACCCTCCCGTCTGGTCTGGTCACTCGGCCCGGCTTCCTTCTGACCCACAGGACCCGAGCTCGCTGTGCTGAGCCGCCCGCCAGGCAGCTGCTGCAGACCCGGGGCTGGGGGGTGGGCAGCGGACAGCCAGACAGCCCACTCGGGTCCAGGGGACGGGAGCTTCTTCCTCCAGGACTGGAGGAATGATCGAACTGTCTAAACTGTACTCCAGCATTCAAGTGGTAAATACACACGAGCACACACAGAAGTGTGCATGCCCACAGCAGTACACAAATATGCACACAGACACAAGCACACACACGTGCATGTATGTACACAGATGTGTGCATGCCCACAGCAGTACACAAATATGCACGCAGATGCAAGCACACACACATGCATGTATGTACACAGAAGTGTGCATGCCCACAGCAGTACACAAATATGCACACAGACGCGAGCACACACACATGCATGTATGTACACAGATGTGTACATGCACACAGCAGTACACGCTGACATGCAGACACAAGCACACTCAGGCACACATGTGCATCCAGACAGAAGCACGCAGACACACACACATATGCACACACAACAGGCTTTATTTGGATAAAAACTGGCTCACACTATGCACGATTTTCTCCGACTTGATCTCTTTCACTTAGCAAAACGCCCCAGCACGTGGTGAATACACAGCAACGGCACGTTAGGGAGAACGGCGGGTCTTGGGGGCTCTGCGTGCTGCGCGCCCAGCCCTGCCTCACCATCCTCCGCATGAATGCTGCTGGACTGGCCTATCTGGCCTCCTGCCTTTGGGCACTGGGCTCTCCACCCCCTGCATGGCACACAATGCCCCAGGAGCATCTGGGCACACTCACTGTTGCAAACGTGAACCAGCACTATTTCAAGAGGAGACAGAATCTAATGTTTTTCTTTTCCTAATTTATGAATCACATTCAGATTTGGAATTTTTTCCTAAAGAAAAAATAAAACTGGTTGATTGAATGAGTCACAGGAGCACAAACTAGGCTGGTTTCTGCCTTTCCAAACGGTGACGTGATCAGCAAAATAAATCACCTAATTACTGCCCCCCGCCAGGCACGCACCAGTGGGAGTGCTCCTCCAGGGTCTTGACGGGCTCGGCGACGTGGCGGGTGTCCCAGAACTTCACCTTGCAGTCGTCCCCGCAGCTGGCCAGGTAGTACTGCTTGTTGGGGTTGAAGTCCAGGTCCCGCACCAGCTGGCCGTGAGCGCTCTCAATGCAGTAGATCTGGCTGGAAGCGGGGGGTGGACACACAGGTAAGAGGGGGGACACGGGAAGCACTGGCCCCCACAGCCTCTCCCAGACCCCAGCCAGGCGGGGTCCGGGCCGGGGGCTCCTGCTCACGGTCGGCGCCTGTGAGGGGGGCTGGCTGGCAGCTCTCAAGGGGGTGACCTGGCATCCTGATGAGAGGGAGCCAGAGAGAGGGGACTGTCATGGAGGAGCAGAGACAGACTGGACAGCCCACGTCCAGAAGGACGAGAGAGACGGAAAGGGGGCGGAAAGCAGGATGCGGTGCTGACGGTGTCGGAGGCGCAGAGACAGGAGAGGAAGGAGAAGTAGGAGAGACTGCAGAAACGCTGAGGGAGACGCTGCCTGTCATGGCCGGGCCCGTCCCTCACCACGCACACAGCCTGGGTGCCGACACGCCGGTGGGAGGGGCTGAGCCACAACTGCTTAGAGTGCCCACATGCATGTGTGTGCACACGAGTACATAATGCACGCAGCACACACACACACGTGCGCCCACACGGGTACATGTGCCCACACATACAGGTGTACATGCCCACACGCGTGTGCAGAGAACATACACACAGTTGTGCACACATGTACGCAATGCACGCAGCACACACGTGCCCACACGGGTACACGTGCCCACACATACAGGTGTACATGCCCACATGCGTGTGCAGAGAACATACGCACAGGTGTGCACACAGGTACGCAATGCACGCAGCACACACATGTGCCCACACAGGTACACGTGCCCACACATACAGGTGTACATGCCCACACGTGTGTGCAGAGAACATACACACAGGTGTGCACACGTGTACGCAATGCACGCAGCACACACGTGCCCACACGGGTACACGTGCCCACACATACAGGTGTACATGCCCACATGCGTGTGCAGAGAACATACGCACAGGTGTGCACACAGGTACGCAATGCACGCAGCACACACATGTGCCCACACAGGTACACGTGCCCACACATACAGGTGTACATGCCCACACGTGTGTGCAGAGAACATACACACAGGTGTGCACACATGTACATAATGCACGCAGCACACACACACGTGCGCCCACACGGGTACATGCCCACACACATGTGCACAGAAGAGCAGGCACACACACACAGGTGCGCACACACACACGCACACAGACCTGACTGATGCCCCACCATCCAGCTCCAAGCTGCCTCTCACAGGGTGTGGAATTACACTGTTCCGTCTCTACAGCGACCCCCTCTAACGTCACACACCCCAACCAGAGGAATGGTCATCCTGAGGTGGGACAGCGGCTTTGGACAAGAGGCCTGCGTCCAGCAGGATGGACGAGGCCTACCACAGCCCCGTGACATGCCCATCATTCCACCCTCTCTGCGTGCTTCTCGGGGGGAGCGTCCCCTCCTGCAGGTGCTGGGTCACGTGCTCCCTACAGCTCCCGGGGGGCGGCGCCCCAAACCTCCATGCTCCTGCTCAGGGCAACGACTTTAGTCCTTTCCAGCTTTTCTCCCAGGCCAGGTTTTCCAGCCCAAAGCCACTTTTAAATCAGGAACTGGTTTCTACATCCTGTACCTTTCCAACAGCCTAGTAATTTCTTCCTAAAACAAGAAGCCCAAGCCTCAAGATCTTGTGAGGGAAGCAGGAAAATGAATAACACCAAGCCTGCTGAGGTCCTAGGGCCTGCGGAATGCTGACTCAGGCTTTCCTGCCAGCTCTGGGCGCGGCAGCCTGAACATAAAAGCCCCGTGCACCCCCCGAGCAGCGCCAAAAGCAGCCGGCTGAGGAGGCGCACAGGCTGTGAGCAGGGAGAGAGACCGGCTCACCTGCTGCCCAGCAACCCAGGGACGCCCTCCAGGGACGGCAGGCAAGGGGGCTGCAGGGCGCCGCCCCCCAGGCCCTGGATTTGGGGGTTTGTGAGGTTAGCCTTAGAGGTTCTCATATAGACCCCAAAAACCTTCGCATCCTTCAAGGAACGATGAGAACAGAGAAAGACGGCCATGGGCCCTGGAGGCACGCATTCTGGTCCTGAGTCCCCACAGTCCAAGCCCACAGCTTTCAGCACCTCACAGCAAACCCAGCACAGCCCGGCACAGACACACACGTCGGTTATGGATTACCCCTGCACTTTGGGGGGCCCCGGACCGAGATTTAAGGCGGTGCCCCCACCCTTGAAGGCAACAGGAATTATTTCCCGCCCTCCGTCTCCGCAGCTCAGTGATGAATTGCGGTGGCCGAGGGGATAGACGGATCTTAGGAAAGACTGCCGTGCTCCCGTTGCCGTGACAACGAGCGCCCCCGCCACTCCTCTGCTGTCAGCACCACCCCTGGCGCAG
Source organism: Connochaetes taurinus (assembly GCA_006408615.1). Taxonomy (NCBI): domain Eukaryota; kingdom Metazoa; phylum Chordata; class Mammalia; order Artiodactyla; family Bovidae; genus Connochaetes; species Connochaetes taurinus. The sequence goes on from SJXO01004915.1 coordinate 64,369, forward strand.
AGAAGCTGCGCTCTGTGCTCCGTCAGCAGCGCGGGCTGTCTGTGTAACGACTTAGGTGACAAAGTGTGATCACCTCCGGGCGTGCGCCCCGGAGACACGGCAGCCCTCCCCTTGGAGTTGCCCATCACAGGGCCCGGGAGCCTGCGGTCACCATCTGGGGCCTGAGCTGCTGCGAAAGCCTGACCCGGATCTCCACGGGAGACCGTGGCTGCTGAAGAGCACCCAGAGGAGCCAGACCGCTGGTGAGGGGCTGAGACACGGCCCCTGGTGTACTGAAGGCAGGGTCGGGGGAGGAAGGCGGCTGTGCAGCTCCCTACAACACCGAGACGGCAACAGCCC
>SJXO01004915.1:73074-146444 GCA_006408615.1 Connochaetes taurinus
GTCTGTCTCGGCGTCTCTGTCTCTCTCGGCGTCTGCGTCTCTCTCTGTGTCTCCGTCTCTCCCCCACCGTCAGGTGAGCACGCAGTGGGAGGCGGCCACCTGTAAGTTGGGAAAAGAGCCCGCTGCAGCCCCTGACCTGCCCACACCCTGACCCCAGCTCTCCAGCCCCGAGAACTGTGAGCAGTCAACCCTGGCGCCCTGCAGGCCCCCAGCCATAGGTTTCATCAGGGCCCCTGAGCTGAGGCACCGCTGGCGGCTTCTCCCAGGACCTGAGGCACGGACAGCCCACAGGCCCTGGCCACTGAGATGCTGGGCGGCCTGCTGGGGGCTGGGTCTCAAGGGGCCCAGGTGGGTGGTGCCCACATCGTCCACTGCCCGCTCCTGGGAGGGCAAAGCTGAGAGCCCTGGCCACCACCAGGCCCGGGATGGCAGACCACATCCTCTGTCTCAGCCCAGGTGAGCCACGGTTTCCTGTCACCCAGCGCCATCCTAACCGACGCGGCGCACACCTGAACAGCTAACAAGACAAAAGTCACATCGCCCGGGCGATGAAGCCAAGGAGGCTGGGGATCGCTCAGTGTGGCCGCAGGGGTGAGCTTCTGTCTTCAGAGCTGTGAAGAGAGCTCCATGTCACACCCTCCCACACGTGACCACTGCAGACTCTGATGGGGACCCTTGCGATGAAGCCCGAAGAGGCTGAGGATCGCTCAGTGTGGCCGCAGGGGTGAGCTTCTGTCTTCAGAGCTGTGAAGAGAGCTCCATGTCACACCCTCCCACATGTGACCACTGCAGACTCTGATGGGGACCCTCATGGCTTCTCTTCCACACAGAGCACGATACTGACCGACCGGGGGCACCTCCCTAGTGCGACCCCTCAAGACTGCCAACGCGCCGTTACGACTTTTATCACAACACTGCCTGCTGCTCGGCCACTCAGTCGGGTCCAAATCTGTGTGACCCCATGAACTGCAGCCCGCCAGGCTCCTCGGTCCATGGGACCCTCCAGGCAAGAAGACTACAGTGAGGAGCCATTCTTTTCTCCAGGGGACCTTCCCCACCCAGGGGTTGAGCCAGAGTCTCCCGCATTGCAGGCGGAGTCTTTAACGCTGTGCCCCCTGGGCAGCCCACCTGCGTGACCAGAGATGCCCGAAGGAGAGAAGCAGAAAGAAAACACGGGTTCCTCAGAAAACTGACATGGATCACGCCAGTAACGGTAACTTCCTGTGAAAGAGACGAGACTGAGGAGAAGGCCACCAGCCATCCTGGGATGGAGAGACAGCCCGTGCGCTGGAAACCCGGGTGGTGTGAGGCCTCGGGGAGGGCATGGAACCACGGGTGGACATGCCAGTCCAGGCCTGGGACACATTCTCACTGCTGCCACAGGCCCGGCTCCCACACAGGGCCTGGAGAGAAGCCCCAGACAGATGGGAAAGGGGCCGGCGCCCGGCTTGTTTCGGGGAGACTGTGGTCGGGACGTGCGTCTGCCAAACCTGTCGTGATGGGTGACTCGGGACAGCTCACTACTGAAAACCATAAGGAGAAACCAAACCCCACAGGAGCACACAGAGGGGGTGACTCAGAGCGGCATCAAGGAAAACCAGGACTGAGGATCAGAAGGCAAGACAAGTGTGCTTCCCAGGCCACTGAGCAGGGTGACCGCGGGCCTGACGTGCGGACCGTCCCGCACAGCCACGACTGATGAGACACACCCCAAACCCTCGCCTGCTGCCTGCCAGCCTCACCCCGCCTCCCGGCTCCCACCTTCTCACTGTGCTCCTCCCAGGTGTCTCCCTTTTGTCCTACAACTTCTGTCCCCACGGAAACAACAAACCCAGGGGGTGTGTGTGTCCGTCTCCAGACAGTCGGCACGGCCAGGCGATCAGGGTCCTTGCTAAAGAAGAGCGGGCCTGAGGTGCACACAGACAGCACTGTCCCCAGAGGAGACGCCCCCTCTCACTCAGGACCCAGCCGCTGGGCAGAGCCGCTGCTTACTGTCCACCTGGGGGTGACGCATCTGACAGAACGTGCGGTGGGTTTACAGGGAGCAATCCCTGCGGTCGAGAGAGACTGGAATAAGTGGGGCGTGCAAAGCGCAATAAAGAAGGAAATCCTACTGCGTCACGCATCATCCCCGGGGAACCAGCGCTATGCACGCAGGAAGAGGACCCGGAGTTTCTGCCACACTTGCTGCTCCAAACGAGGGCGTGTGTTCCTTTGTTCATAAAAGTCCACCCACATTCCTGCTTTTTCACTCTCTCTCCATAGATGTGAGCGACGTAAAACTGTATTAACAAGTCAGGAGCCAGAGAGCACGCACCTAATGTGTGTACACGGCAGCCCCTCATTATCACTGGGAAAGAAACACGGGGAAAGGGCCGTCTCTGCAAATAAACCCAAGCGGGAGAAACGAAAGCTCTCTATGCAGTTAACAAGGCCAGGGTAGCAGCAGTGAGGGTCCTGATCTCACAGGCCACACATGATCAAAGAAAACGTGTTTCTCTTCCTCAGACAAGTGGTTCCAGAATGAGTGACTCACACGCTAGATTTTGGCGCCTGGGCTAAGGACGCTCTAAGGACCCTGAGAAACGCTCGAAGCAGCCCCGACATGAGGCCACTGTGGTGCCGGCTCAGTTGCTGAGTCGTGTCCAGCTCTTGCGACCCCGTGGACTGAAGCCCGCCAGGCTCCTCTGTCTGTGGGCTTCTCCAGGCAAGAATACTGCGGTGGGTTGCCCTTTCCTTCTCCAGGGAATCTTCCTGACCCAGGGGTCGAACACGGGTCTCCTGCACGGCAGGCAGATTCCTTACCAACTGAGCTACGATTACTTTTAATCCACATCATTTACCTCTCCAACCTACCCCCTGAAGCCCATTCTGGCAGGCGGGGGGTGGGGAGGGGGGCTGTCAGGGCAGCACAGCTGCTAAAAGCATGGAGACCACCAAATATGAGACACGTGACACAGCCATCACCACACACCACGGAGCTGAAGACAGCACGCGAGCAAGGCAAGGACCTCAGCCCCAGCACTGCTCCGAAACCCTCCTGTTCGTTACTTCACTGAAGAGGGAAAGCCTTCAATAAGAAACACAGCTATCAAGTAGCTGGTGACTGTACCAGTGGTTACCAGCCAAGTTTTGAAAACCTTTTACAAGAAGAACGTAATACATTATTTCCTCAATTTATATATCTCTCTCTTAAAATACACAGATTTGGCAACCTGATTAATTTTTTCCTGCTCAAAAATACACAGCAGAACGTAAGTTAGCTTTTCATAAATGCTATAAAGATTTTTTTCAAAAAAGACCACTTTAAGAGTTACACCAGTAAGTCAGGAAGCCCCCTTTGAATCAAATCTATGGAAGCGAGGTTTCCTCTGGCTGTGACACATGAACACTTGTAGTGACACGATCATTTACACCCAGCCAGGGACCTCTTCCTGAGAACAGACGGGTGTGTGGCTCTGGGCACCAGTGATTTACTTGTTGAAGGTCTGTGTTTATTTTAATGCCGCTTGCCTGCACTCCTCCATCACCCACGTGCAGGGCTCAACAGAAAGACACCTTCACACTGACAGTCCAGCCACAGACGGTGTTCGGGTGGGAAGACCTGCCCTCTCCAGAAGCCCCCTGGGTGGGCTCGTCTGAGGCCCCATCACTACGCAGGGTGGACATGGAGCCGATGGACACCAGCCCCGGGGGCGCCCGTCCTGTCCTCCTTCCGCAGCTGGCTCTGACAACCATGCCGTTTGACGTGGAGACGTCAGCCACAGGGAAAGGGGAGAGCATCTTTACACTGTCCTCTGAGACCACCTGTTCTTTCCCTGCACAAAGTAAGGGCTGCGAGGCTTCCCAGGGGGCACTGGTGGTGAAGAACCTACCTGCCAATGCAGGAGACAAAGAGAAGGAGGTTCAATCCCTCGGGCAGGAAGATCCCCTGGAGGAGGGCACTGCAACCCATGCCGGCATTCCTGCCTGGAGAATCCCATGGACAGAGGAGCCTGGTGGGCTACACTCCATGGGGCCACAAAGAGCCGGACACGACTAAAGTGACTTAATATACACACACAGGCATCTTTCCAGGCTTCTCTCAAAGCTCAGAGACCACTCCAGCAGGAGAGCGGCTGCTCAGCTCCAGTTCGTAAGCTTCACACCTAAGGACATCCAGGTTGGGTGAGAGCGGAAGCACATGCAAATCTTATAAAAACCCACTGTCTCCCATGACGATGCTGTCGTAATCTCGGAGACCTTTCCACACTCAATGACAGCCGAGTCACACCATCAGCTCTCTGAAAACTTCAAATATCTTCTCTACTTATCCTCTGAGACAGCTCGGGAAGATATTAAGGATGGCTTAGAATTCACTGTGTGTAACATTCAGCTGAACCAAAGCAAACTCCTCCATTACGTGGACTGAAACGGAGAGCCACGAAACCAGAGATGAGGCCCCGCCCCTTCTTCTGGCCAAGCCACCACTAGTGCTCGGGGACACGCACAAGCGTCTCTTCTTGTGTTTGCCTCCATGCTCAACCCCAACACCTGCCTTTCTCCTCCTCCTATGAGGCCGGTAACGTGGACGCCACCTTCCGGGATCCCTGACCCTCAGCCGGGCTGGCATGTCAGCGTGACATTTACCTCCACCTACTTTACTCCTTGGAAAAAAGTTATGACCAACCTAGACAGCATATTCAAAAGCAGAGACATTACTTTGCCGACTAATGTCTCTCTAGTCAAGGCTATGGTTTTTCCTGTGGTCATGTATGGATGTGAGAGTTGGACTGTGAAGAAGGCTGAGCGCCGAAGAATTGACGCTTTTGAACTGTGGTGTTGGAGAAGACTCTTGAGAGTCCCTTGGACTGCAAGGAGATCCAACCAGTCTATTCTGAAGGAGATCAGTCCTGGGATTTCTTTGGAAGGAATGATGCTAAAGCTGAAGCTCCAGTACTTTGGCCACCTCATGCAAAGAGTTGACTCATTGGAAAAGACTCTGATGCTGGGAGGGATTGGGGGCAGGAGGAGAAGGGGACGACCGAGGATGAGATGGCTGGATGGCATCACTGACTCAATGGACACTTGGACTGCAAGGAGATCCAACCAGTCTATTCTGAAGGAGATCAGCCCTGGGATTTCTTTGGAAGGAATGATGCTAAAGCTGAAGCTCCAGTACTTTGGCCACCTCATGCAAAGAGTTGACTCATTGGAAAAGACTCTGATGCTGGGAGGGATTGGGGGCAGGAGGAGAAGGGGACGACCGAGGATGAGATGGCTGGATGGCATCACCCACTCGATGCACGTGAGTCTGAGTGAACTCCGGGAGATAGTGATGGACAGGGAGGCCTGATGTGCTGCAATTCAAAGGGTCGCAAAGAGTTGGACACGACTGAGCGACTAAACTGAACTGAACTGAACTAGACACTGAAGAGGGAGCTTCCCCTAAAAGCTGGCGCAGAAAGCAAAGGCCAGTGGTCCCCCGTCGAGGGCCAGGAGCATCTGGGAGGACCATCCTCCCACGCTGAGGGAGACCCAGCGTGACCCTGGGTGAGGCTCCCCAGCCGTCTCGGCCCCTCCACTCGAGGGGGAAGCAGGGCGCATAGGGAGGGGACTGCAGCAGACTGTCATAACCGCACTCCATCCCCAAAGCTGCTGAGCTCTGATCTCAGTGACGCCTCCTTTAAGCAGATGCTCACCACCCACAGGGCCCTATGATCTGTGTGCCTGCCCCCGTACACCACCTGGGAAGCAGCCCTGCTCCCACCACCTGGACTCTGCTCCCCGGGTCGGCGGAGTGACCGGCCCGCAGCTGAAGTGCACCCCCTCAGCAACCCAAGAGCCTCTCCAACATTGGGAGGAGACACAGGGCCGAGTGACCCGTGGAGGCTACTCAGCGCTCCAGCCAACGGCGACCGTGATACGGCCAAGACCTCAGGGGAGCTGGCAAAGGAGACCGCCACCCCTTCCTGCTCTTGCCTGCCGTGTTCCCGAACACCTCCCCCTCATGGGGCTGCAAGAGACACTGGGGTGAACAGGGAACAGGTGGAATGCAGGAGCCCGGGGAACTCGGTGGGTCTCTGGTGGTTCCCACTAATGGGGTCGCTGTGAGAAACGCACGAGGCGATGCGCGTAAACTCCGCCCCCAGGGCCCGGTCAGGACTCAGCGTCATCACTGTGGCCCCAATTCGCTCCTTCTCTCCTACAGCACCAGGCGCTGCCCTTGGTGCTGAATTCTCTTTTTATCCCTCAGCACCGGGGGCTGTCCTTGGTGCTGAATTCGCTCCTCTCCCGCAGCACCCCGAGCAGCCTCGAGCCAGGCGCTGTCCTTGGTGCTAACGGCCCCTCCATGAAAGCAGCTCAGCCTACACAAAAATCCATGGGAGCATGAGCGCAGTGGGGCGCCAGGGGGCAGAGACGGCCGTTGACAAAAGATGAAATCGTGCAAAACGACAGAAGGGCCTGAGTTGGGGTGAACAGGGGTCATCTGGAGAGAACCATTAGGAAGAGCCTCTCTGAGGAGGCGACACTGAGCCCACGGAGTCAAGGGCTGCAGGTCCCCAGGCAGCCCCTCCAGGCGACATCAGGACCTGTGTCCCCATGGGCAGAAGTGGGAAGTCAGGCCCCGAAGGGTCTGGGGGGCACGTTACACCAACCCCTTTACTGCCTCACTTACAGACAATACCACAAATCCAGGGGCCCCGCCACGACCAGAAACGTCCCCTCCTTTGCAGGAATGGAGACATGCTCTAGAGAGACTGGTGACTTTCCAGTGACCCTACCACCACCTGGGACGGGTGAGCACAAGAAACCAGGCCCACACAGGACACGCCAGCACTCGGTCCCCCAGGTAGCACGTGCCCACCAAGCACACGGAGTCACAGGCCCTCTAGAATGTCCCCCCTCAGCTCTGGCCAGTCCCTGGAGGGGACTCAGGACACGAGCATCAGCCACCAGGCGCTGCCCAACCCTGACTGTTGTGGTGGAGACATGGGGGCCATCCACCCAGAGTCTGGGCTGCTCAGGACAGAACAAGCTCAGTTGCCCTGAGGACAGGAGCCCACGCCTCGGCCGGTGGGCAGAGCCATGCTCTGAGGCCCTGGGACTGTGCAGCACTCCCGGACACCCCCACGGGCAGCAGCGGCTGATGGTCAGGACAGCTGGGAGCCACACTCCGAGATCTGCTCTCAGCACAGATAACAAGTCAGAAGAGAAAACAAGGGAACGGAACCCCCGCCTGTGGCGCCCGTGACCACCCGCAGCATCCCTCACCCCACGCCTCTCCAGGCTCAAGTTCGTGTGTCAGGAGGAAACCAACTGCACTGAAGACACTCCAGAGAAGGTGCAGTCGCCCCACGAACCGGCGAGGGCGCTGAGACGGGCCCCGCACACACACCCCCCACACACATACCCCACGTGCCAGCAAGGGTGCCGAGACGGGGTCGCACACAATGCAGGCGCAGCCCCTGCCCCCACGATGCTGACGCAGCGCCGCCCAGCCCAGCAGCTACCCCTGGGCGCCGAGCAGGGGAGCAGAGACCCGGGTGCTCACAGGCTGTTCAGGGTCAGCTCACAGCAGCCCGAGGCTGCAGACCCAGGGGCGCCTCCACGAGGACACGTCCACAGGCTGTCCATCCCCCTGGGTCCTCCTCGAGCAGGAACACACACACACACACATGCACACAAACACACACACACACATGCACACACACACACACACGCACACGCACACGCACACACACACACACGCACACACACACACACTTCCTGGGGAGACGGGGCTGTTGACGGGGCTGCCATCTGAGACGCACCTCCAAACAGCTCTGTGTGGGCTGCAGGGCAGCTCTGCCTTGGAGGACAGGCCAGGCCCTCACACTCCTGCTGCACAGATGGCTCATCCCCTGGGCAGGAGAGACCCGTGCGGCCTGGTGCATGCTGACACCCTTCCCCTGCCCCCAGACTGACAGGCCTCCCAGGCTGCAATTCTGCTCCCCACCTCCCACCCCCAGATCGGGAGACGGTAGAAACCAGGGTCAGCCCCAGCTCCAGACGTCACCTCTTCAGAGGCGCCCTCGCCAATTCGTGAGTGTCTCTTCCCTCGGGGCCCGTGCACAGCGCTCATGACTCCAGCCTGCCCATCCACCCGGGTCCCAGGTGGATGCTGACACCACGTCCCCCCCGAGAGAGCCTGACTCCTGGAGGCCAGGTCCCCGGCCCATCACCCTGGAGCAAGGCGGGCTGTGCAGCGGGTGCCCAACAGTCACCTGCTGGACTAGATGCGTTTAACTGGCGGGGGGCTGGGAAGGGGCTGTGCACGCACACGCGCATGCGCACGCATACGCATACACGGGAGTGCTACTGCGTGAAGGACAGCAACTCCTGCTGTAACGCGCACACCCAAGCCAAGGGCACGTTCCCACAGGCGCGTCTAGGAAGCGCGGCTTCTTGAGGGTGAGCTCGCGTGTTCTGAGGTCGGTCTGTGTGTCACCCCAGAGGCATAGCCACCCCGTCACCACGGACACGTGCAGCCACGCGCCAGGGAGCCCTGAGGGAGGCGTCTCTGTCCTAACACTGCGTGGGACGTTTGGGGAAATAAATTCGGAACAAAGCCTCCAAGGACTTGGGACACAGCATGACCCGCACGGGGGCATACACCAGATCCACAGAGGTAACACCGGAAGCCCTCAGCCCAAGGCTACAGAGAGGCCAGTTCACGCACAGGACGGCTGAGGAGACATGCACTTATGAGGCAGGAAGCACTGGGGTGCTTCGGGGCTGACCGGCGCCTGACCGTCCTCCCGGCAGGTACCAGCAGGGCTGACATTAGCGGGAAAGGCCCCGGACACAGCTCCGCTCAGTGTGTGTGCAGCAGGGGCCTCGGAGGCGCACCATCTGGAAAACAACTGGCAGTAAACAGAGCGGAGGCAAGCTGCTGGCATCTCCTCTGCTCACGGAGTAGCCTCTGCAGGGGCACCTGTCCCCAGGGGTGCACGGGGCGCGGCCTACCAGGCGGTGCTGCCGCGGGCCGCAGGCTCCAGGTGACAGAGCAGCTCCAGGGCATGTGCAGGGCTCGCAGCATCCTCGGGGGACTCCTGGCCGCCAGGCTCCAGCTCCGCAGGCATCCTCCACACGGCGGCGCAGGTCACCACCTTGCTGTCTGCAGCTGCGGGACAGGACGAGGGAGATGTCAACAGAGCATGCTGCCCCACAGCCCGCAGACGGCGCCCCGCATGCAGCCCACCGCCCGCACCCCTGCCCCAAGAACCCGGACCGGCCGCGCAGCTCAAGCCCCTGCTCCCCTGCTCCCAAAGAAAATTTAATTTCCTCAAAATCGATTTCCTCCTGTTCTTCTTCAATAGTTCTTCAAACAAGGGAGGGAGATGGGGCAGGCGGGCAGGGGGCTGCAGCTAAAGCTAAAATCACTGCGAGTGCAGAGGGTCTGTCTGAAGAGGGCTGCATTAAACACATTTTCCCCGGGAGCCCCGCGAGAGCGCCAGGCTCGGGGGCGGGGGAGCACGTGTGTGGTGCTCATACATATGTGTTAAATGGTGTCAGTGGGGGTGCAGACCCCTGTCCACTGAAGCCATGAGCACGGGCCGGGGGCCACAGGCCAAGCCCTGGCAGAGAGCAGCGCAGGGCCCAACCTCGACGCAAGACCCCTATGTGGACAGAGAGGAGGGTCCCCTCTGTAAGGAGAGCGCCGGCTCCAGATGTCTGCCCTCTAAACAAGTCCTCTTTTGTGAACAGATTTTTGCAGTGAGACACAAAATAAGATGGAAAGACACAAATGAGACAAAAGAAACAGATTTAACATTATATGATTAAAAGCTGAACCAAAACTCCTAAATATAAACTCTTCCAAAATCTGCTGCTGGGTTCTGAACAGCACATGTGCTAAACACCTTCCCCTTTAAAAATGGTCTTTAATAAACGGTAACAAAACAATGACTAGGCTTCAACAGTAAATCAGTAATTGGTATCAAGTGAAAACTATGAAATATTTGTAGAAAACAATGCCCATTAGTAGTAATTCCTACACAAAAATTAAGGCAGCGCAGGGGGGTAGGGGGAGAAGGACCTCACCATACATTAGAAAACATCCCACTTCTTACAACATGCAACGGTCCTTCAATCTAAACACCAAACTAATCAACCAAGAACCCCACAGCAGTAACCACAGGGGAAATGCCTGGCCCCCCCCGGGTGCTGTTATCACAACACCGTTATCACCCTCAATCAAACGGTCAGCAGGAGGATCAGGACTTCAACCACGGCTCTCTGACCCCAGTCTCAGCACTCTGTTCGTGCACCTGACTGGGTCTGACAGAGCAGGGAATTGCAGCTTAAAGAATCATGGGTGTTACACACAAATCCTATGTGAACACATCCACTTTTAACCATGCAAAGTAGAGCATGACAGTTTCTGTCTACGAGCGAAATGCATTTTTTTTGCTGAGATTTTAAGTTCCACAGTCTCACTGCACAGCCCCTGGGGTTGGCAATGGAACTCCTGAAAAGAGAAAACTAACTGAAGAGACAGTTGGTAACTCTGAGTTGGAAGCAGCAGCAAATGCCCAAAACATTCACCCAGCAGAGGCACAGATTACTTTACTCTTCCTAAATGACAGAAAAAGAAAGCTCCACCCTCTCGTGACCCGAGAGCAAAACGCTGGCTGTCTGCACAAGGAGGGCTCCGCACGCGACGGCAGGCGGCGCCGCAGCAACAGCTCGGGCGCGGGGGGCGCGGCTAGCACTGGGCCCAGCAGACAGCGCCCTCTGGGGACTCTGCTCCCTCTGGGAGCTCTGCCCCGGAGTGGGAAGGCAGCTCTTCCTACAGCTGCCTGCTCACCTGGCAAACGTGGCTGCTGGGGGGTGAACGTTACACGCTTCCCCTTTGAGAAGAGGAACAAGACGAGAATACTCTGTGCTACCACCTCTAGTTAATGTCGCACCGGAGGTCCTAACTACTTCAGCATGGCAAGAAAAAAAAGAGCTGTAAGAACAAGAGAAGAATAAAGGTACTATTATTTGCTAACGACTATACGTGTAAAAAACTTAGAATCTACACACACAGACGGTAAAAATACAAAGGGAAATCAGCAAAACTGCTAGACACAAAGATGATATATAAAATTCAACTGGTATCGATAGAGTCACAAAGATTTTTAAAAACAAAATTTGAAAAACTATTAATGATCTAATTAAAAAATGAAATATCCAGTAATATCTCAAATGAAAGAGATACGAAATGCAAAACACTGCTAACAGAGCAAAGGCCTCACTAATGAGAGGGGCACAGCATGCTCACAGACGGGAAACTTCTCTACTGTAAAGAGCCCTGGATCCTCAGAGTTCTAGTTGGCTTTTTTTTTTTTTTTAGAAGAAATGCTAAAACTTACATGGAAATGTGAACTACCCAGATGGCCAAGACAGTCATGCAGAAGAACAAACTAGTATGGTCTACAATCTGGTATTAATTTACTGCTGATACCCAGTTAGATAAATAGCCCAGAGAAAGAAAACGAAATCCAGAAATAGATTCCACAGAGATGGTCACCTGATTTAAAACAAAATGACAAAATGATACTTACTGGAGTGGACAAAGGATGGTCTTTTCAACAAAAGATGCTGGATCAGTTATGTATCCATGTGAAAAAATAAAAAATGAGCGCATTCTACTTCACGACACATCCAAAAACTAACTCCAGGTACACTGGAGATTGACGTGAGTAAGAGAGAACCACACAAATCTTCCTAGAATACACAGTAGAATATCCTAACTCTGGAATTAGCAAAGACTTCTTAATTGAGGCGGAAAAACTCCAGTGACAAAGAAAAAGACTGATAACAGGCTGCTTTATAATTAAGAACTTCATTCACCAAAAGTCATTGGACTTTATCAAAATTTAAAACTGCCGCTCTTGGTAAGATTCAGCTTTAAAAATAAAGCAGAACTTGGAGACAATATTCAGAATACAAATATCTGTATCCTGATAAAAGGTTTGTATCTAATACATATAAAGAATTTCTACAACTTAATAATAAGACAAGTAAGCCAATTTTCAAAAGCAGGCAGAAGACTGAACAGACATTTCACAAAAGAACACATCTGAATGGTCAATAGGCACCAGAAAAGATGCTCAGCATCGACAGTAATTGCACAATAAACCAAAACAAGACGTGCGACATAACGGACAGAACGGCTGAAATTCAGTATAAAGGCAACTGTACCCCTCAAGGACTGCTGGAAAGAGTGTAAAATAATTCAAACATTCGGGAAAAATTTTGGCAGTTGAACGTCCATGTACCCAGCAACCCTACTCTCAGGAGAAGCTGTCGGGAAGCGTGGCTTGTTGGTAACAGGTTTGTGACCACTCTCTGACCCCAGCAGTTAAACCTGGCCCCAAAGCGAGAGTGGCCTGCTGGTGGCAGGTGACTGCCAGAAGCCAGGGGGCAGCAATTATCCTAACGACCAACCAGGCCAGGGTACCAGCCAAGGAAGGCCAACTGGCCGACAGACAATGGGAGACATCCTCCAAGAAATGGAGCAGATGGCCCTCCGCAACTTCACCACTGCCCCGCCTAACACACACACACAGACACGCGCCCACACAAAGGCCAAGGGAAACAGGAGTGAATGAGCAGGCGGCTGAGGGGAGTCAGTCCACTGGAGTCATAATCCTTTACCCAAGCCTGGGCTAGGCTGGTTTCAGACACGGGGCCCACTGCTGGGAACATGGCCAGAGGCCCCTCCGTCAGGACCCCGCGGCACCAGGCAGGTTGTAACAAGACCCCCCACCCCCACTGGCCTCCAGGGACCTCCTGTGCTGCTCACACACCGGGCAGAGGGCCACACCCTGGCAGCCCAAGGTTCACTGAACCCAAAGCATCCCATTGTCCTCGTCAGACTGGGGCACTGGGGGGCCAGGCAATAAACGGACAAAGCCAGGCCACAGCAGATGCACCAGGCCTGCAGACCCACCCAGAGAGGCCGTTTCCGCGGGGCGGACATACAGCAGAGGTTAAAAGGCCCACCGCCCCGTGGCCTTTGGGGTCAGCGGGTGGAAGCCTCAGAAAGTGTCCCTCCCAGTCAGAGGCAGTGGAGACACAGGCCTTCTTTAACGGTTAAAGGCATGTAGGGCCGGGGTCTTGGGGACAATAACCACCGAGCAGCTGCACTCGGGGGGCCAGGAAGAGGACAGGCACACCCCGCCCTCCTCGCCCCGTGCACTTGAGGCTGGAGGCCAACGGTCTGGCCAGAAGACCACAGGAGAAGACTGGGAGCTGAGACTCGGAGCCCACGAGGGTGCAGAGCGTGAGCAAACGGCTGTGTAACACGAGGTCCAGATCTTTGCGAATCCAGGCAAGGTGCTGAAGGAAGGAGACGCCCTCCCTGCGGGGGAGTCAAAGGAAGCTGCTGGGAACTGGAGCAACCCACCCGTGTCCCCAGGAAGGTGTGGGCACGTGGGAGTGGACACAGAGGCGCTCTGAGCAGGATCGCAGGCCCGGGGACCTCGGGGCATGGAGCATGGACGACGTTCCCATGTGGGATACAACGAGGTGAACTAACACCAAGAGAAATGAGGGCTGGCGCCTCCAAGGACCAGACCAGGAAGGGCCTGGGGGACCAGTCGGGCGTGTGGAGGGCCTGCTCCAGAACAGGGATGGAGGCCGGCAATTCTGAAACCAGACTGCATCTGGCGGGAAGAATTCCGTCAACACGAGGCAAGTCCTAAGCCCCTTACTGAAAGACAAACACCAGAACCATCCGGAGGAAGACCAGAAAGCCACCGGGAGGCGCCTGCAGACATCACCCGCCCGAGAGACGTGCAGGCCTGCAGAGTACTGTCAGGGTGCGCTCTCGGTCCAAGGAACACGGTCGGCGTTATCGAAACTCTCCAAGTCATCAGAAGCAGATGAAATGGAAGGTAAACAGTGCTAAATGAGAAACGCTGGAGGTATACCCTTCGAGACAAGCAAATTGGCTCTGAAACTCTGAGGGTTTCCATATCTGCATGGATCTCAACTGAGCATTCCACACACATCCACCAGCTATCAAAGAGCCCGAGGTGCTTTTGAGAAGGAAACCCGATCTTTAGAAGGAAGATGCTGTAATGACCACCCAGGCGTTCTTCTTTTATCTCTGTTTTCAAAGCCACCCTGAAGTCAGGCCCCGCAGTGTACTGCCAGAGTTACTGCTCCACTCCGGTGACCGGGAGCCCCCCACCCCATGCCCCACAGACAGGGCCACCTCCTACGAGCCCGGTCTTCACTGCAGGTTCGGACCCATGGACGAGCCAGTGCAGGCAACTCCCCACCACGCCCCGCATTCTCAGATGAGGAGACCGAGGCCCAGGGACCCAACTGCCCACCCCTGGCTCACGGGGCTCATTCACGCCAGTTCAGAGCCAGCCGAAGCCTCCTGGCTTGGGAACAGCCCGGCACTCTGAAAGGGAAAGCGTGCGCGGTGAGCTGTCTCAGAGGCCTATCTGACGCCAGCCTGCCTTTCACACGTAACGCTCGAGCTGAAGGCACTTAGTGAGGTAAAAAGGCAATCGGGCAAATGGGTGGAAGAGCGCCCTCAAGGGTGCCAAGTGCACCCACGCTGGGCGCGGACCGCGGTGTGGAGCAGCAGTCCAGGCTTCACAGACTTGGAGGAGATTAGCGCCTTTGTAAGCCTGAGCAAAGCCCGGCCGGGGCCAGGGATACAGTCTGATCCACAGCTGCAGGGAAGGAGGCTTCCGTGGGGCACGGTGACTCGGAATCTGAGGCTATTTTCAGAGACTTCCACCGGCTGACACGGGCTGAGCAGGATGGATGAGGTGGGATCCGGCTGAGCTGGTGTAACCTGGCTGGCCTGCCAGCGCAGAGGGAGGTGCCCGCCACGCCTCCCCACCAACCCTGGCCTTCAGGTGCCACAGGAACCTGCGGTGAGGAACAAAGGGCAGCCAGGCGTTTCTCCAGCGGTGGGAGCCCTGCTCCCCGAGATGCCTGAGGGCGGGCAGGCGATGCCTCCCCGAGATGCCTGAGGGCAGGCGGGCGGTGCCTCGGCAGGAGCAGGGTGGGGGAACAGGCCGTGAGCGCCGGGAGGCACAGGCAGGAAGCGTACCAGCCTTGGGCTCCGGCCACACAGAGGAGACAGGGGGTGGGCCTGGTCCTCCAGCTCCTGGCGGGTGTGACTGCAGACTTGGGACCGACCAGGTGGGACCTGCCCTGAGCCCCCACGGTGGAGTCACTGCCCCTCACTCGGCTCCTGAGACAGTTCAGAGGACAGGGCCCTGCCTTCCGGGAAACCCTTGAGGAACGACCCCATAGCAGCACCCCGAGAACGTCCTGTAGGCTTTCCCCCTGGGAAGCCAGCCCCGCAGAAGGGCCCCGTGAGAGCTGACGCAGTCCCTGCCCAGCACATCGCACCCCATCTCACCGTCAGACCCACACACGGTGGGCCGGGCCCCCTCTCAGAGGGCCAGCAGGTACCACGTGCAGACTCCAGACGGTACAACGGGAAGGGAGCGGGGTCCTCACCCTTCCAGGGACAGCAGAGCCGGTGGGACAGGAAGCGGGGCGTCCCCTTCCCCTCGGAACACTGTGGGGCAGGGAAACGGAGCACGTCTGGGGGCCCCTGTGTGCGGAGCTCCCTCACGCCCACGCTAAACCCACGGGGCACCTGCAAGGCAGCAGAAGGTTCCAGGAGCGGCTCCCCAGGCGGTGAGGCCGCTGTCCCGCGTGCTGCTGTCCCCGACACGAGGTGGCGTGAGCGCACAGCGGCCTCCGGAGGACCACCAGCAGCCGGCCCATCGCCACAGGGCAGGCGGCTCCCGACCCCCAGCACATCATCCCAGTACCCCTGCCACAGCCACCGACCCAGGCCAGGGGCTGCCTGTCTCGGGGGCCCACCAGAGGACGGGGTGCTTTTAAAGGAGACGCAGAGGTGATGAGAAGGGCCTGAGAAGGGCCCATGCGCCCACAAAGCTGGGAGGTCGCCTTCCGTGTGCTCCTGTCTCAGCTCCGGAGGCGCTGGCCGCAGCCTGCTCCGTGACAACCGCAGCTGCCCAGGCACCTCCCAGGCCTTCCCAGTGGAGGGTCTGGGCGCTGCGGGGAGGCGGGCTCTGCAAGGGGTCCCATGAGTGGTGCGATGCCAGGTGTCCAGGGAGCTTGACCCCCGAGTGGGCCAGAACCCTCATCCCTCCAGGCCCCCTTGCCTCCAGCTGGCAGCGACCTTTCCATGGCCTCCCAGGCCAGAGCCCCAGCTGCCCACCCCAGCCGACCTGCTGGCCCTTCCACAGCCCTGTGTCGTCCCAACACCCAGCCAGGTGGAGCCAAGTGGCCCCAAAAGCACAGATGCACACCCATGGTCTCACTCACCCCAGAGCTCCAGCCTGGCCCTGCGTCCCCAGCTCTGCTGGGGCCGCCCCCATCCTTACTCCTGAGACCCCCAGAGACGTTCACAGCCATAGCTGGACTCCACAGGCTCCAGCGCCGTTCTGACTCCCCGAGTCTGTCCGGCAGTGCCCGTGGGTGGCGCTGAGAAACCACAGGGACACACCCAGGCCGCCTGGCAGAGAGCAGGTCAGGGCCAGCCAGGGCCCCCCCCGACCATCGACCCTGTAGGTCTGCTCCAGCAGGCCCGCTGCAGACCCGAAAGAGCTCTGCCCTCCTCTGGCCTGACTTTCTGCAGACACAGCACCTTTCACACCCCACAGCTGCGGCCGCATGTCTGGCCCAGCGCCCTGAGACCTGCCGCCCAGGGGCTCCTTCTCGTGTTGGGCCCTGACACCTGACTGCGACGTGCGCCATCAGAGCCCACAGACGGTCACGGCTGCGGCGCCGGCTCCTAGCAGGTACGGGCGCTGCCGGGCGGGGATGGAGCCAGCTGGCTCGGGTCACCGTTGCCCAGGGAATGGCCACTGAAGCATGTGCCCTCCACAGGCGCAGGGAACCCCGCTGGTGCCCATTACTGCTCTCGGGGTGATCGGGCCGGCGCCAGTTCACAAGCCTGACTCTGCCCGCACACACGCAGGCTCATCTTGGAGCCTGACGAGGGGACACAGCGTCCCTCACCGGCCCAGCAAACCACAGAGCGGAGAGGAGCCATCTCTGGGCTGTGTACCCATGAAACAACCCCTGCCAACTAGAAATGAGCGCACAGCCCTGGAATGACCGACCATCGCCTTTTTACTGGAAATGCTCCTCGTTCCTTCCTCTCTTTATTTTACTGAGAATGGCTCGAAGCGCAGGACGTGAAGGGGGAATTCCAAAACACAAAAGTAAGAGACCAACTTAAACCGTGTCTGTGTGATCATGAGTCTTTTTTAAATGAACAGGGTCACTGTTTGGAAATTCTGGATCTTTCCATGAAACATACACACACACACACACAAGTTACTCAGAAGGTTTTGATAACATTTTACGTATTTACAGTACTTTCTCCTGGACAAGCTTCAAGTGCCTGATCTTTGCAAAGTCCAAAGAAGCCACCACGAGAGCTGAGTAAAAGCGCCGCCTGTCCTCCCGAGAGCAGAGGACCACCAGGAAGGCCCTTCCCACGGGGACGAGCTCCGCTCTGTCCCCTCCCCCGGCCCCGCCCAGGCCGCCGGCCTCCACGCTGCACCTCACCTGCACCCCACGGCCACTCCAGAGACCGTTCTTGTCCCTCCTCCGCAGTGGTTCCTCTGAAACCTTGGACACGCGGCCTCTGGGGTGGAAGCCCAGGACCCCGTCGGCTCCCAGAGGGGCCTGCCAGTGTGCCCCCCACCCAGGGCTTTGTTCCCCCATCGGCTCCGAGGCGAGTAGAGAAATCTCGAAGGTGAGTTAGACAGCGAGGAGCTGAAGGAGCCGCAGGCGGAGAGGGCCCCACATGACCCGGATTCCTCGCTGGAAAAGCAGGCCGTTCTTCTCCAACTGCTCTACGACCTCTGCTAAGTGACACAGAGGTCCCATAAAACACAGACCACGACCTCACCCCCAAACAGAAAGGGAGCTCAAACACTGAATCTGAACCAGATTTGGGGACCCTTCAGTAGTTTCAGAAATTTTCATTAAAGTTAGCCAAGTCCTCTGAAAACAGACGATGGTGAAACAGCAAACGATACGGCTGGAAAAGGTCTGCCAGGGCGTTTGGGAAGTCCTTCTGCCTCTCTGACCAGCAGCATCAAGCAGATGACCGCCATCAGTGATGCAGGGACACTACTGTGCAAAACCAAAGTGCTCCCATCACAAAGCCAGGCCATGGCCAGCTTCTTGGAAGAGATGCCGGCTGGAAATGTCGCTAAGCAGCAGGGCCCGCCTCCGCTCGCCTCCCCCACCCTCCCTCGGGCTCAAGTGTCACTCCTGGACCCTTAGCCACGTCCGGGTGGCAGACACTTGAGTCCAAACGTGAAGATCCCAGGGGCAATCCTCGCCATCTCGGAGAAAAGCTTCTGCTGAAAACTGGGTCAGACGCTGTAGGACGGCGGAGACACAGCCCACCTCGGAGCCTGACCTCTCAAAACAGATTCGTCTTATACTCCGAACACACAACAGCGGGCCCTGCGCTTGCCGGGGGGGGGGCCCTGCGCTTGCAGAAAGTCTACTGGGAGGGAGGGCTTCTCAAAGGAGGGCCCAAGGCCTTCCATCAGCCCTCCTCTCGCAGGAAGCGAGTGGCTGAGAGGGCGCACTCACAGAACGCAGCCTGAATGTCCATCGAGGCCACCGCGTCCCCAGACCTGGACGTGGACGGGCAGCAGCCACCCTGCGGCGGTTGCAGCGCACTTCCCCCCCGCCCCCCACCATCTCCTGGATCAGACGCTGTCCTCCATGCCCAGGATTCCCATCCAGGCTCACTCTCTGCAGCGCTCACTGCCCGCGGGGCTCTCTTCCCAGGACAGAACTGTCTATTCCATCTCCCCACCAGATGGCGAGGGAGGCTGGAGTCAGGCCCCTGCCACCGTCCTCCCTGGTCTCTGGGCACCCACTTTCTGCCCAAGG
This sequence comes from Connochaetes taurinus, assembly GCA_006408615.1. Lineage (NCBI taxonomy): Eukaryota > Metazoa > Chordata > Mammalia > Artiodactyla > Bovidae > Connochaetes > Connochaetes taurinus. The sequence goes on from SJXO01004915.1 coordinate 92,023, forward strand.
CCACTCCCGCCTTCTATCTGGCTTTAAACAAAGGACACCAGCCTCAGAATGTCCCTTCCCTCTGTGTGGACAGGGGGAAGGAGAGTTGACACGACTCAGACACCCAGGCACACCTCCACAACCAACAGCAGGAACCTGGGGCGGAGACGGAGGCCCTCAGACACCCAGGCACACCTCCACAACCAACAGCAGGAACCTGGGGCGGAGACGGAGGCCCAGGAGGCAGGCGAGGGCTGAGAGCGCCCTGGGTGCTGACGCCCTAGCCGGGATACCGAGGGTCATAAGGAAGAACCTCTGCATTCCATCACACGTTCCTCACTAAAGAGATGCTGCCTCCAGGCTTCGGTTATCCGTAATGGCCCATCTCCGGGAACCCTGCTCCCAGGTAACGAGCGTGAAGCAAGCTTGGTTTAGCTCACAGGAATTCTCTTGACCACCTGTGAACGGCTCCAGGAGGAAGAAATTCACACATTCCTCCGGGAGCCCAAAGGGAAGGAGGAAGCATCTGACTTTATTCCACCCCCTCTTAGTATCAGAGCAAGCAGCAGCTGGACAAACACCCGTGGGATGGACAGATGCATGCGCCTCCCTCCCCCGCTGCGTGTCCCACCGTCCTGAGAGCTGGGCCTGCCAGGCCCTCCAGAGCCCAGGCCACCAGCCTCCCACCCACATGGCAGCCCGGCTGCTTCCCGCTCCCTGGACTCTTGCACGCTGCCCAGTGCAGGCCCTCAGCAGGCCCTGGAGCGGAGTCTCCCAGATCTGTGCACATGTTTGACACGCGCACACACACATGCGCGCACACATGCACACACGCACACGCGCACTGTCCCCTCTCCTGCAGGCGCTCAAACTGCCCCTCGTCATGGGGCAGCCTGCCCCGTGGCCAAGCCCAGCCTCGCAGAGCCCAGGCCTCTCTTGCTGCGCCTCCCGACGCTCTCCTCCACAGGGTCTGTGTTTACACATGCGTGAGCCAGTGCCCAATCAAGGTCTAGACCCAGGCCGGCGGGCGGAAACGGCCCAGGACAGAGCTGAGTGGTCATCGTCACGTCACATCAGAGACGCAAAACCTGTCTTTAAACGCAGAAAGATACAAAGCAACAGCCCTGCAGTGAAGGTGCTTTTGTCACTAACTTATGGGGGGGGGGGGCGGTGCAGTCAGACCGCGATTGGAAAGCAGATGCTCCCGGGGACCCGGAACACAGTCAAGAGAAAGCCGCCCCTAAGCCATGGTCACAGCAATCCACTCTGCTGACGCTTCTGCAAGTGTTTCCTAAAGGGTGTTAATTCTGACTCGGGCTTCGAGACACCGGCTGCCACCTGGCTGTCCACACTGAATCTGGCCCCAGGGTTTGCCTAGGAGGAAGGTGATGGGGGTGAGGGCAAAGCAGGCCCAGGGAAGGCGGGGACAGAAAGGGGACAAGACACAGGGGCAGGGCACCCATGCCCCCCGTCTTTCTGTGACCAGCCAGGCTAAAGGCCACCAGACCATGTGTGTCTGTTTCTGCCACAAGAGGGACACAGAGGAAGCCCGTCTCGTCCCCTCACACTACAGGCCAGGCCAGGAGCTGGGGCTCCAGGGGGAAGCACCCAGGCCTGGGGAACCTCTCCACTCTTGGGGAGCCAGCCCTCCGCTTTCCGGTCAGGATGGAGAGACCTGACCTTCAGCTTCTCTCGAGCTCCTGAGACTCCCCGGCTTCAATGAGCATGCTCGGTGGCTCTGAACCCAGTCTCCATGTCGAGGACTGAGCGCCCGCCGGGTGTGAGCGCCAGCACCTGCAGCAGTGGGGACAGCTGGGGCGGGGGGCACAGCTCAGCGAGAGCTCACGGTCACACCCAGCATCACCACACAGACACTTGGAGGTCAAGAATTCAATTTTTTTGTAATTAGGATTCACATGGAGGCAAAATGGGATGGCATCTTATGTGAACAGTGCACAGTTCATTACATACCTGAATGCCTTCTCTGTATCTGAGTCTGCTGGGCCCTGAATATTTATCATTTGTAACCTTTCTGCTTTCAAAGGGGAGCTAGGAAAGATAGCTGCTTGCTAAATGCATTATGATATAGGTCACAATAATACTATAAAAAAGGTATATTTTTAAAAGTTTTACCCGAGTATTTACAATGTAAGTTCCATTAAAGACAACAGGTTTAAAAATGACCAGCTGCACTCGGGCAGCTTCTGCCAAGATGACAACGCTAGTGGGGAGAGACGGAAGCAATGCCTATTCCTTCATAACAAATTACCAGACTGAAAGTCTGCACCCCCGCCAAGTTCCTGCACTAAAATCCCAGCCCCCAGTGCAACGGTGTCAGGAGGGGGCCCTTTGGGCGGTATCAGGTCGTGAGTGGAGCTGCGTGACGGGGTTGGTGCTCCTGAAAGAGACCCTGCGCCCTTTCACCCCAAGGGCACTGTCAGGGGATGACGAAGCCGGTCCTTACCAGTTGGGTTCCACTCAAAGATAAATTACCTCCTTCTTAAGCTCGCTTTCTGGGATCAACCTGGCTCCTAGCAACACACGGGGGACCTGATGGAGAGAGGTCTTCTCCCTCCACAGGCAGAGGCGGGCCCTCAGACCCCAAGGAGAACAGGCCCATGCCCTCCACAGGCCTGCACCCTCCACAGGCAGAGGCAGGCCCTCAGACCCCGAGGAGAACAGGCCTGCGCCCACGGCTGGCCAAGGGACTCTCCTAAGCAGGCCGCTGGTCGGAGGACGCGCTGGCCCCTCCAGCTGGGGCAGCCCGTTTCACCAGGGGGGGGGGGCTCACGATGCATGTGCCTGCCCTTGGGCGAACACAGCTGAACCACGTTGGCTTAAACCCAACTCTCAGGAAAGCATTTCTGGTCACATTGTATCGGTTTGAGAGTTCATGTCTAGGTGCCCTAGAGAAGAGTCCCAGGGGACTTTCTCACCGGGCTCTGGAGTCCACACAGCTGCACAAACCCTCCAGAGTGGAAGGGAGGAGAAGAGCCCCTGCAGAGAATATCTGCGTGGCGACAGAGGGGGACGCTGCAGCTAGGTGTTCAGAAACTTCTGGGTCCGCAGCAAAGAAACCAATTCCCCTGAAACTGACCAGCCCTGGAACCGACGCGGGTGCTCGTGGGGTGTCTGGAGGAGGGAGCCCCTGCCTGATGCCCGGCCCCCGATCAGGGAGCAGGATGGCCCTGCCCTCTCAGGTCACAGGGAGAGCTGATCTTCAAAAGGGAAAAACAAACGTCCACGCACTGGAAGGACGGGTCTGGTTTCAAGTGACTCACAGCCCGAAACCACCGCAACGCGTGTGGGGAACTGTCGTCTCCCAGGCGCCCTCAGAGGGTCCCTCCTCTGAGTCCAGGCCCTCAGCTCCGCCAGGCCGCCCCACCCTCCTCCCTGCCCCGGGGTTTCCTCTCTGTCCCTTACATTGTCTGTGTGGCCTCTTAGCACACTGATGGGCCACAGGAAGGGAGCTCAACAACTGGCCCTGGGTGGAGGAACGGGGCGGAGCGGATGTCCAGGAGCGGCAGGCCTGTGCCCCGGCGGAGTGGTCACTACCAGGAGAGCTGGCACTGGGCCCGTGGCCCTTCTCTGACCACCCCCACCAGCCCCTGCCCTAGGCACCACTGCTGCGGGGGTACCGGGTAGCGCCCGTCCTCCCCGCCCACCCGCGAGCTCCCGGCAGGGCGGGGTCTCCTCCCAACAGGGCAAGGGGCACATGGCATGCAGGCGACCGGCACATGGGGCCCTGGGCGGCCCAGTGAGAACGGGAACAGGCTGGGCCCCCACGCCACCCCTGCAGACCCAGGGTGGTAACTGGAGGTGACCCAGCTCCCGGCACAGCGCACAGCCCTCGGGCCTCAGCCACATCCACAAAGCTGCCTCCGTCGATGAAACGAGATGACTTTAGGACACAGGGGAATGAGCGGGCGCGTCAGTCATGACAAGAACCGGGCCCCGTCTGGCCATCGAGGGCAGTGCTGGAAACGTACCAGGGACTAGCCGGGCGGCAGCATCAACAGGCAGGCCCACCGCAGTGCCAGGGACCCGCTGCCACCTGGAGGCCGCGGCTCTGCGGCCACTCGGCCCCCCAGCCCCAAGGCCGACGGCTCTGCAGCCCCCACACCGGCGACCCCACTGTCCTCCCGTGTGGCCACCTCCAACCCGAGGAGCCGAGGTCACGTGCTGTGTCCCAGCTGCAAGGTAAGCTGGAAACTTGATTTACTTCCATGAGGGGAAACAGGAGTAATAACCTAGGAATCTCCCCCAGATACATGAATGAAATTCAAAACGTGAGTGATCTGCCCTGGGCTGGAGGGAAACCTCCAGACCGGTGAGGGAAACCAGGGAACCCGGGAAGAGCTCCGCCCTCTGCTGGCCGAGCCCACCACCCATCAGGCCGCCTGACACAGGAGCTGAAAGAGGCAGCCAACAAGGGAGAGACCTGGGCAGACAGCTCCTGCTTGATTTCAAATGGAAGGCTTTTAAATCTCACACAATTACATCAGACCGACTAATGAAGAGTAATTATCATAAAACCCCGTTACTCAAAGCCAACCTGCAGAAATAGCTTTATGGTTTAAGATGGAGACTTTCTGAATTGCCACATTTTCCTGTTATCTGTAACTTGGTAAGGAATGAGTACCGTCCCCAAGCACAGAGGTAAGGACGGCGACTGGAATGGTGAAGTGGCCCCAGGCTGCGGCGGGAAGAGGGCGGGGGGCACCTCCTGTAACACGGTGCAGAGGGAGGACCACTTAGGAAACTAAATTCCTATTTTTTAATCAAAGGCAAAATAAAAGACAAAAACAATACAAACAAAAGTATATACGTCTATAGAAAACGACACACCTGATGTCAGCGTCCGTCAGGAAAATCTTGAGAGAATCACCTTTTTCCACTTAGGAGGGCAGAGAGACCTGCATGGAGAGCGCCTGTGCTTCTCTGGGAGTGGAGCTGGACGCCATGTATGCAGCGCAAACAGCAAGAAAACGATACGGAACAGCATCTTCAGAAACGTCAGAAATATATCAGATGAGACTTCACAAACTGTTGAAGTAGCCGCGGGAAGGTAAGGAAAGGACAATGAGGAGAAACAAAGGGAAGGCAGAGAAAACAGACAACAAAACGGCCGCTGCAGCCCCAACACACGCTCAACTTACGCACAGGCAGCGTGAAAGTGAGCGTTCGCTGCGCAGTCGCGGCGACTCTGCGACCCCACAGGCTGTAGCCCGCCAGGCTCCTCTCTCCATGGAATTCTCCAGGCGAGAATTCTGGAGTTGGCTGCCACCTTCTTATCCAGGGGATCTTCCCCACCCAGGGATCAAACCCAGGTCACCCCCACTGCGGGCAGACTCTACTGACGGAGTCACTGGGAAAGCCTTAACACACTCTTCACCTAAAACATAAATAGTCTAGATACACCAATTAAAAGAGAGCAGCAGGATGGATTAAACACATACACACGCTCCAACAATAAACCCTGAGCAACACAGCTCACCGCCAAACGCGCAGTGCATCCTGGGTAAGAGCGGGCACACCCCCTTCTCAACAGAACAGCAGTAGTGGAGGCAACCCAGGAGAGGATCAGGGAAGACAGGAGGCACCAGGACGGACTCATCTCCGGAGAAGTCTGCTCCCCTGACCTGGACGGCACCAGGAGGTCAGGGAAGCTCTAGGACATTCCGTCTTTAGCAGAGCCCCCATCTCCCACTGCCACCTTTCCCGACACACACAGCCCAGTGCGCAGTGGTGGAGGGAACAGGCTGGCTCAGGACAGACAGACTGTGACAGGCAGGCAACCGAAAGAACGCTTGAGGAAGAAGGGTTAGCATGAAAATCAGCCAGAGAACTGGCAGAGTGCAGAAGGGCAGCGCGGGGCCGGCGCACAGAGAGCGCGGGGCAGGTGGAACAGCCCCTTACCGGGCACCCAAAGCCCACAGTTACACTTCCTGCTTCACAGACACAGACAGGCCCAGGCGGGCCCCTAAGTGCTCCAGGTCAGGGGGAGACAAGGGGCCAGGACAGGCTCCCAGATGCTCTGGGCTGGTGGTGAAGCCAAATGAGAGCCTACCCCCCCCAAACAGTGTCATCAAAATAGAAGGCAGGCCTTCAAGGTCTCACCTCTAGTCAAAACACAACAGCGAAGTGTGTGCAGGGAGGCCTGAAGCGCACCCTATGGGTGGGCTGACTTCTGGAGCCCAGGGGCATGCCAAGTGATGGAGGCTGCTTACCTACCTTCAGGTCTGAGAACCTAACCAGGAGGGAAGCCCTCCCCAAACCTCTTTCCAAACCTCTCACATAAATAAACAAGTCACAAATCCACCACTCTCAAGGACTGAACTGCTTCCCCCCGACCCATAAACTCACGTGCTGAAGCCCTCACCCCAGCACCTCAGAATGTGACTGTACAGGCAGACAAGGCCTTTGAAGAGGCGATTCAGATGAGGTCATTAGGGTGGAGCCCTGATTCGAAAGGACCGGCATCCACATGAGAAAAGGGCTCTGGGACACAGCCAGGCCCAGAGGGACGGCCACATGAGCAGAAGCCGCGGGGAGGGCCCTCGGAGGACCCCTGGACCTCAGGCTGCAATCGTTCGCGCACACCTGTGGGTTCTGTCGTGCACACCGGAGCAGATGAAGACTGTGGGCAGGGCAGAGCACCGTGGAAGGAGCCACCTCGAGAAGGTCCAGCCTCACAAAGCCAGGGCAGAGGGGGTCAGGGGGAGGGGGGCGGGGCAGGGAAGAACAAGGCCAACGACACGGCTGGGGTTGAGGGAGGAATCGGGCACAGGGTCTTTTACAGTCTTACTGGAAAGCTTAATTCAAACTGGGCTTTGTCTAAGCACCCCTCGTGGCCTGAGACCTGGAGAAAGGACACGGACAAGGCGCAGTGACGCACGACGGGGCCCGAGGCCGTGAGCAGGCGCCCAGCGGCCAGCCCAGGGGACCAATCTTAGTCAGCACCTTGTTAGCAATCTGGAAGGAGCGGTAAACAGTGCATTAATTAAATTTCCAGATGATGCTAAATTTGGAGGTGCTACAGGGAGTCAGTGAGGACAGAGAAACAAGGCAGATGGGATCCAAAGAGGTTAGTCAGGAGTGTAAGAAGCAATCCAGGATTCCATCTCCAAGAAAAGAAGCTAATTAAAAACTTCCCCCATGTTCTGGAACTCCCTCTAACTCCCATCAGATGGCTGCACAAGCACAATGCAGGCGGCCCTTGCTATCTGAACTCACTGTCCTGGCCTCGATACCCAAAATCAGAAACCAGAAGCAGTGAGCCTGGCTCAGATGAACCCGGCAGTCAGAACCCTCCTCCCCTGTGGTCCAAAAGTCAGAGGCCAGATGGCTGATGGGAAGCTGCTATATAACACAGGATGCTCTGTGACCCCCAGAGGGTTGGGATGGGTGGGGAGGTTCAAGAGGGAGGGGATGTATGTGTACTTATAGCTGACTCAACGATTCTGTACGGCAGAAGTCAACACAATATTGTAAAGCAGTTATCCTCCAGTTAAAAAGAAGAGGCCAACAGAGGCTGTGGGAACATGGTACAGGTCACACAACTCGGTGCTGAGAGGAATAACCCCAGCAGGTCTGGAATATTTGGGCAAGCAACAAAATACTGGGTCTATAAAATATGATCCATTTCTAAAGAGAGATCAAGGCCCTGTGTTAAGATCACTGATCTCATCGGCCTCTAAACGCCAAGATTTGAGCATTATCACAAACATCACTCAAAAGTGGGGACCGTTATGTCTCTGTTCTTGGTGATAGAAACCAACAAGAAGAAAACATCTTTATAACAAGGAGTGTTTACAGAATCCTTGCCCCAGAAACAGTGTTCTCCGGAGACAGGGGGAGGCCAGATGTGGGTCAGGGGCTCTGAAATCAGCGGCAAATCAGTGCAGCACGGTCCTGCTGGAAGTGCGGTAGAGCAGGGTTAAACCAGGCACCGGGCGCCCATTCTCCCGGCAGGGCCATCGCCACAGCAAGGTGCGGAAGCCACCCCAGTGCCCGTCGCCGGGTGAGTGGACCCAGGAGGCGTGGTGTGGACACAGAGTGGACCATCACTCAGCCATAAAGAGGCGGCAGGCTTCTTCAGCAACAACACGGATGAGCCTGGAGGGCACTACGCTAAGTGGGATGGGCATCATATGAAGACTAACCTGCGTGAACTCACGTCTGTGTGAGACCTAGCAGAGAAAAACAGCCCACAGCCACAGAGAACAGAGCGATGGTCGCCAGAGGTGGTTTAGGGGCTGCGGAGAATTGGGTGAAAGGGGTCAGAAAGTCCAAACTTTCAGTTATTAGATAAATGGGGATGTAACACACAGCATAGCGACTACAGTTCCCAACGTGTGCTGTGTGCTCAGCCGCGTCTGTTCTTGGTGATCCAACTGTCTGACTCTTTTGCGACCCCATGGACTGTAGCCCGCCAGGCTCCTCTGCCCATGGGATTCTCCAGGGAAGAATACTGGAGTGGGCAGCCATTTCCAAGACCCAGGGGATCTTCCCGACCCAGGAATCAAACCCATGTCTCTCGCACCTCCTACACTGGTCGGCAGATTCTTTACCACTACGGCACCTGGAAAGCCCACAGCTGAGAATTCTGGACCGCGCATTTGAGTCTGGGGCCACACCACCCTGAATGCACCTGAGCTCATCTGCACTGCGCATCTGAAGGTCGCTGAGAAAGTTTAACTGCATGTGACTCAAATCGTTATGGTGTACACTGGAAACTAACACAAGGTCACATGTCAACTATATCTCAATAAACTGGAAAAACCTCTAAGAAACAAACTGCCCGCGCCTGGCACCTTAGCATTCAGAGGTAGCTGTCATGCTCACCTCACTTCCTCACATGCAGAACGGGATGGTGCGTCGGTAAGAGCCAGCAGCAGTGTGACCTGCCCGGCACCGCCATGAGCCATGGGGTGGGGCTTTGGCCCAAATCTTCCAGGCGAGCACCACACCCCACGTGCCCAGCACCAGCCTCCAGCCAGGCCCTCTAATGGGCCACCCCTCAGCCCTGCACCCCTTGATCCAGGCTGTGCAGAAGCTCTGCTTCCTCTGCGCAGGCAGGCAAGTGGCGGGTGAGCCGGAGATGGGCGAGTGTGTGTTTCTCTTCGCCAGGGCCACCTTATATTCCTCAGTGATGGATAAGCCATTCAGGGGAACAGGCAGCAAAGAAACACACAGTATTTTTGGCAAGGAAAAGTAAGGAAACAGCATTGGAACAAAACAGTAACTTGATCCCAAAATAATATTCCATGTGGCTGGTTTCCCATTTCTCATCAGACACGGTGACCACAGTGAAGGACCTCCACGTGAACCCCAGATGGAAAAGGAGCTGACGAAACACACACCTAACACTCACGCAGCACACACGCCCCACGCACGGCCCCCATGGAGGGTGAGTGGACCCAGGAGGCGTGGTGTGGACACAGAGTGGACCATCACTCAGCCATAAAGAGGCGGCAGGCTTCTTCAGCAACAACACGGATGAGCCTGGAGGGCACTACGCTAAGTGGGATGGGCATCATATGAAGACTAACCTGCGTGAACTCACGTCTGTGTGAGACCTAGCAGAGAAAAACAGCCCACAGCCACAGAGAACAGAGCGATGGTCGCCAGAGGTGGTTTAGGGGCTGCGGAGAATTGGGTGAAAGGGGTCAGAAAGTCCAAACTTTCAGTTATGAGATAAATGGGGATGTAACACACAGCATAGCGACTACAGTTCCCAACGTGTGCTGTGTGCTCAGCCGCGTCTGTTCTTGGTGATCCAACTGTCTGACTCTTTTGCGACCCCATGGACTGTAGCCCGCCAGGCTCCTCTGCCCATGGGATTCTCCAGGAAAGAATACTGGAGTGGGCAGCCATTTCCAAGACCCAGGGGATCTTCCCGACCCAGGAATCAAACCCATGTCTCTCGCACCTCCTACACTGGTCGGCAGATTCTTTACCACTACGGCACCTGGAAAGCCCACAGCTGAGAATTCTGGACCGCGCATTTGAGTCTGGGGCCACACCACCCTGAATGCACCTGAGCTCATCTGCACTGCGCATCTGAAGGTCGCTGAGAAAGTTTAACTGCATGTGACTCAAATCGTTATGGTGTACACTGGAAACTAACACAAGGTCACATGTCAACTATATCTCAATAAACTGGAAAAACCTCTAAGAAACAAACTGCCCGCGCCTGGCACCTTAGCATTCAGAGGTAGCTGTCATGCTCACCTCACTTCCTCACATGCAGAACGGGATGGTGCGTCGGTAAGAGCCAGCAGCAGTGTGACCTGCCCGGCACCGCCATGAGCCATGGGGTGGGGCTTTGGCCCAAATCTTCCAGGCGAGCACCACACCCCACGTGCCCAGCACCAGCCTCCAGCCAGGCCCTCTAATGGGCCACCCCTCAGCCCTGCACCCCTTGATCCAGGCTGTGCAGAAGCTCTGCTTCCTCTGCGCAGGCAGGCAAGTGGCGGGTGAGCCGGAGATGGGCGAGTGTGTGTTTCTCTTCGCCAGGGCCACCTTATATTCCTCAGTGATGGATAAGCCATTCAGGGGAACAGGCAGCAAAGAAACACACAGTATTTTTGGCAAGGAAAAGTAAGGAAACAGCATTGGAACAAAACAGTAACTTGATCCCAAAATAATATTCCATGTGGCTGGTTTCCCATTTCTCATCAGACACGGTGACCACAGTGAAGGACCTCCACGTGAACCCCAGATGGAAAAGGAGCTGACGAAACACACACCTAACACTCACGCAGCACACACGCCCCACGCACGGCCCCCATGGAACCGCAGGCCCTCACCCAGGATCCTGCCCCCGGCAACATCATCTTTGGGTGATCCTGGTCAGCGCACAGCCCTCCCAGTGAGAAGCCCGTCGGATCTGTTAGCCACAGAGCAAGAGAGCCCAGAAAACCTGTACATGTTAAAACGGGGTGCAGACCACTTCCATTTCCTGCCCCACTGTACTCAGTCTGGGGTGCAGAGGATACCCGGAGCCGGCCCTGTGGGGACCCCCACGTCTGCAGGGCTGGGGTCAGCACAGAGCTCCTGGGGGCTCCCCAGAGCCTGCTCTCCCCAGAGAACTTTCTGACTTCTTTTCAACGTGCTCATCCTCAGCACCTGGATCTGGGGAGAAAACTCACCTCTCGCCTCCTAGCTGAGCACCTACCGCCTGAAGGAAAGGCATTCCCTCTTTCCACATCCCACGCTAAAGTACATGAAAAACTCAGAGGAATGGTGAGTTTAAACATGGGAGTAATGTGCGTGTCTGGAGCCGGAGACTCGTGCTGCACCAGTGTGTGGGCCCCAGACGATCAGGCGGCTCTAAACAGGCCCCCTCCTCCCCAGGTGGGACTCTGACCAAACAGACGCTGTCAACTGTCAAGGGCACCGCCCGGAACAGGATCCATTGCCAAATCCCAACTCTGTCCCCACCAGACAGGCAACCTTGACCGTCGCTCAGCCTTCCTATGCCTCGGTTTCATCAGTAAAATGGAGCATGACGAGCGGCCACTCCTTGAAGTGTTGAAACAGCGTCTGATGTCCAGGGCCACCAACCTTCATGCCAGCAGCTGCCACTCTCGTGGCTGCTGACAGAGCAGGGGTGGTTCTGCTGTAACGACTGTCACGAGCTTAAATGCGAGTTATCACTCACCAAACCAGGTCTATAAACCAAACGTGGCAAAATCCATTAAAACCAAGAACGTAACTGTTTCCCAAGGCAGCAGAAACAGAAGCCAAAATAAATAAATGGGATCTAATCAAATTTATAAGCTTTTGCACAACAAAGGAGATGATAAAACAAAAACGCAACCTACACAATGGGAGGAAAATATTTACAAATGATGCCGCTGACAAGAGCCCGATTTCAAAAATATACAAACAGCTCATACAACTCAACATCAAGAAAATAATCCAATCAAAAAACGGGCAGAGGGTCTAAATAGAAGTGTCTGCAAAGAAACACATGCTGTGTGCCGTCCTCAGTCACTCAGTCGTGTCCAGCTCTTCTCGACGCCACGGACTGCAGCCCCCCAAGGCTCCTCCGTCCACGGGACTCTCCAGGCAAGAATACTGGAGTGGGTTGCCCTTTCCTTCTCCAGGCGATCTTCCTGACTCAGACCCAGGGATCGAACCTACATCTCTTACGTCTCCTGAATTGGCGGGCAGGTTCTTTACCACCAGCCCCACCTGGGAAGCCCATACAAAGCCTATACAACGAAGACATACAGATGGCCAACAGGCCCATGAAGAGATGCCCAACATCACTAATTGTTGGAGAAATGCAGATTAAAGCTACGCGGTACCACCTCACACCAGTCAGAATGTCCATCATCAAAAAGCTTACATATAATAAATGCTGGAGAGGGTGTGGAGGAAAGGGAGCCCTCCTACACTGCTGGTGGGAATGTGAATTGGTGCAGAAGTATGGAGAACAGTGAGGAGGAGGCTCCCCAAAACACTAAACCTAGAACTGTCATATGATCCAGGAATCCCACTCCTGAGCAGGTATCTGGGGAAAGGAAAAACCTCTTTATTTGAAAAGATATATGCACGTCAATGTTCATCACAGCACCATTTACAATAGCTAAGACATGAAAGAATCCAGATGTCCACCAACAGATAAATGGATAAGGAAGAGGTGGTATGCATATGTAAGGGAAGACTACTCGGCCGTGAAAAAGAATGGAATGATGGCATCTGCAGCGACACGCATGGGCCTGGAGACTGCCATCTAAGCAAAGGAAGCCAGAGACAAGTATCGCCTGACATCACCTGTATGTGGAGGCTGAAATAGGGTGCAAATGGGCTTAGTCACAAAACAGAAGCAGACTCACAGACACAGGAAAAAACACATACGGCTATCAAAGGGGAAAGGTGGGAAGGGGTGAATCAGGAATTTGGAATTAGCAGACACAAACTACTATATGTATAATACACAAGGTCCTACTGCATAGCACAGGAACTATATATTCAACATCTGTTGTAATAAACCATAATGGAAAAGAATACGAAAAAGAATACATACGTATATGTGTCTAACTGAATCACTTTGCGGCACACCAGAAACTAACACGTTGTAAAGCAGCTATAATTCAATATGCAATTTTAAACATAACAAGACCATAAAGCCTGCATAGCCTCTGCTCCTGCTGGGACCTAGAAATTGGGAGATAAGCTAAGTGATACCGTGGCTCCTTTCGGTGCTTACAAGGAGGAGGGAGAGCCCCAGCCTCTGCAGCCCACATGCAGCCTCTCGGTGATAAAAGGACACACTTACAAGGAGGAGGGAGAGCCCCAGCCTCTGCAGCCCACACGCAGCCTCTCGGTGATAAAAGGACACACTTCCTGCCCATAGGAGGGAGAGCCCCAGCCTCTGCAGCCCACACGCAGCCTCTCGGGGATAAAAGGACACACTTACAAGGAGGAGGGAGAGCCCCAGCCTCTGCAGCCCACACGCAACCTCTCGGGGATAAAAGGACACACTTCCTGCCCATAGCTGCACCCACTCCACACGGCACGTCACTGGGGGAGAAGTGAAAGGCTTCAGGCCTAAGAAGCGGCTCGCTGCACCAGCCAGGGCACTGGGACCCCCTGGGTCACCTTCACCCCTCAGAGGAGCCCGCTTGGGCCTGGGGCACTGCTGCAGCCCTGATCACCCCCACAGAGCCGGTGTGGACAGGGCAGGATGCTCGACTGCAGGCCGAGGGAAGACGAGGCCGTCTCTGGAGGGACGCCCGCCAACCCGTCGCCTGGAGACGGTGGCCGGACCTGGAGGCCGCCTGCAGGGAGGTCATCGCCAAGCACTTCCAGCGACAGAAGAAGCCTCCGTCCCCTAAACAGAGCCCCCGCCTAGGCCGCACCGGGCTGCCCCTGAGCCAGGCAGAGAGCCATCCTGCAGACCGGCCTGCATCTGCCTGCCAGACGTGGGGACCTGTCTGAAGGGCCCTGTGAGTCCGGGTGTCAGCAGATGCACATGCTTTGCCTCCCCTTCGGAAGCACGACGCTCACTGGACACAACACGTGACACTTTGGTTACCGAGAAGCGAGCGTGGTTGATGCTGTGACGCCCAGCACCCTGTGCCTGGCCCTGGCGGTTCTGTGCCCTGAATCCAGGAGCCCCGAGCAAGCTCCACATGGAAGATGGTCCCAAGAGACTACTACTAACACGGCTCCCCCTCCAGCACCCGGGCAGTGAGAACATAGTTCCCCAACTCACACGGGACAGCTAAAGTCAGAATCAGCTCCCTATCGATAGCGTGGGGGCACACGTTGCAGCTGTCTCCAGTCCTCCCGTGACCCCGAGGGCCGCTGGACGGGTGGGAGGGCGGCTTGCTCGGAGAAAAGTGTCTGAATGTCTAGGTTACTTCAACCTACAGCCAATTCGCTACCATTTTCCAAGAGAGAACAGAACTCCGCAAGATGCTGTCTGCCTGCAGGTTGTAGCGACATAGGCTGTACACACGGTAAAGGGTCCCAGAGACGGGAGGGTGAACGGCGGAAGCCCGTGGAGGCGCGGCAGCACGCAGCCTGCATGCACAATGAGAGGCGTGGTTCCCGGACCCTGATCCATCACCCTCTGGCTGTTTCACACGCACAGAGGTGGCAAGCCCACCGCCCTCTGAGGGTGCGGGAGAGTGAGGATGCGTGTGGCTGCGCCCCCCAGTGGAGGCCCTCAGGCTCGTCCCTCCCCTGCCCCGGGGTCAATGCTCAGGGCACAGCTGTGGTTCCAGCCTCCTTTCTTGGGCTCTGGACTATAACAACCGCTTATTACAGTCTCCCGCTACCCACAGTACCACAGCTTCTCTCTGAAGCAGCACTTCCCTGAGTACATAGCTTAGGGACCACACACGCACCCCTCCACAGGCAATCAGACCCCCGGGGACACTCACTTCACTGTCGCTGGCCGTCCGCAGGCAGCCAGACCCCAAGGGACACTCACTCTTGTAACAAGTGGTCTGCGGGCACCCAGACCCCCAGGGACACTCACTTCACTGTAGCAGGCGGTCCGCGGGCACCCAGACCCCCAGGGACACTCACTTCACTGTAGCAGGCGGTCCGCGGGCACCCAGACCCCGGGGGACACTCACTTCACTGTAGCAGGCGGTCTGCGGGCACCCAGACCCCGGGGGATATTCACTCTCACCGTAGCAGGCGGTCCTCGGGCACCCAGACCCCGGGGATACTCACTCTTGTTGTAGCAGGTGGCCAGCACGCCTTTGTCTGCCGGGCTGGCACTAATGTGCCAGATCTCCCCCGCCTGATGCAGGAGCACGTTTTTATTGATAATGTTGTTCTCGTCGTCAAAGTCTATGACGTGGATCTACAGACACAAGGAAGAGCCGGTCAGAAGCTCACACACTTCCCGCTCACCTTCACAGGCCACAGAGACTGGCAGGAGAACCGAGCGCTCCTAGACACCGCTGCCAGCTCCGCTCTGCGCTAACAGCATTTACTTCCACAGGCATCTGACTCTATGCCTCTCAAAAGACAAGTGTGGAATCCCTGCCAAGGATTAAGCCTGGGAGCGCAGAACCCTGCCCCGCCACGCCCAGCCCTCCAGACGAGACACGGAGGGCTCCGACCCCGCCCCGCACGGGGCACCGGCAGGCCACGGCCAGCGTCAGGGCCAGAGCCTCCAGGAAGGGGCCACCCGCCGCGACCGTCCCAGGCCTGCGGCTCAGCTGAGCGGGGCAGGGCGCTGCTGCCTGCCGAGGACCAGGCTTAGCCCCGACCGGGCCCCTCCACAGTGGACACAATTCAGGTTGGAAGCACCGAGGATGGAAGGGGTGAGAGAGTGCTGCACGTCAGGTCAGCGCCGCTTAAAACGCTTCCTAAGGACGAGGCCGACAGCCATCGACACCTGATCATGCAGCAGTGACGACCGCGTCGTGTTTCAGCCGCTAAATGGAAAGTTAAACATGCTGGCGCCACGCTCTTCCAGACAATTTCTAGAGGAATGAAAATGATGTTCACATTCACTCTCTTAACAACACTGGGGAAAATAAAATTTACAGTTTTTAAAATCAGTTTATACTGGTAATCACGGATCTGCACAAAGACCTATATCCAACCAGGAACGTCCGCTGTGGCACTGACTGTCACAGGGAGACACGGAAGCCACACACGTGCCTAGCCACAGGGGGCTGCTCAGGTGAACCGACTGCAACACAGCACCGTGAAGCCGCTTCTCTTCTCTGAACACCATTCAGTGCCGGGAAAAGGGTCCATAACATACACAAGAGGGAAAGGAAAAGGGAAAGTCTCTCACTCGTCTCCGACTCTTTGCAACCCCACAGACTATACAGTCCATGGGATTCTCCAGGCAAGAGTACTGGGGAGAAGCCTTTCCCTTCTCCAGGGGATCTTCCCGACCCAGGGATCGAACCCAGGTCTCCCTCATTGCAGGCGGATTCTTTACCAGCTGAGCCACCAGGGAAGGCCAGGAACACTGCAGAGGGCAGCCTATCCCTTCTCCAGGGGACAAAAGGAAAAAAGAACCAGTAAAAGAGCCGTGCAAACGCTCCAGGTGCTTTTGCTAAAAAGTAAGCACGTCCCAGAGAGAGAATCAGAAAGTGACTGGTTACCTTTGGGTGATGAAATTATAGAGGCTTTTCCTTTACTTCTTTGTGGTTTGGCTTTATTTTTAAATTTTTTTCAAGCACTGTTTTGCAGTCAGAACAAACACTAAAATGCTATTTTAAAACACGTTTCCATGACACCCGAAGCCCCTCCCCCTGCTGGCCCAGGGCCTCTGGCTGTGTCCTTGGCTGCTTCCCTTGTATCACATTCTCACATGGAATCGTTTCCCTGTCCCTCGAGGACTGGCCTGGGCAGAACTCAAAGCCCACCACTGCCCCCTACAGCCTGTGCGACCCGAGCTGCGGGTCCCCGAGAGTGCGATGACCGCGCAGGGACGGAGGTCCCGGGGTTGCTGGGACCACGCAGCCCAGCAGAGGCAGAAGCTGGGGCAGTGAGGAGGTTAAACACCAGCAACAGCTGTCGATCTTCGAGCCTATTTTCAGTCAGTTCCTCCAGCACTCAGAGCCGAATGTAGTTTTCACAGTGGGTTTGGGAATACTCCGGCTGGAGAGCTTCCATATAAAGTTTGTAACAGTCACAGTCACATGGGAACACAGACTAAACGGCAACACACAAAACCAGCAACAATTTCTGTGTTGTAAGCGTGAGCAAGAAGCTTCTTTCTAAGTATCTGACACGTTTCCTCCTTATCAGAAAATCCGTGAGCGCTGAGAAAAGGATGTGCTGAGCTGTACTCTGCCGGGAGCACCGTCAGGACCCCGCGTCGGGAGCACGGGAGCACTGGTTTCCGGGTCCTCCTTTGGGGCCGTGGACCCGGGGGCGCGCACACCCTCCCCCGCACACAGGCGGCTCCTGGCTGGGGAGCCGTCCTTCCAGCCTGACCTCTTCCCGCACTTCCCGCTGCCACAGAGTCCCCGCACCCGCCTGGGGCAGGCTCCTCTTTCGCAGGGCGTCCAGCCAGGCTCTGGCCCATGGTCCGCGCGGGTCTCCCTCCGCTCATCCCCTAGGCGCTCAGCGGGGAAACGTCAGCCTCCCCCCTCCATGGCAGGGGTGGGGAGGAGTCCCCCACCCCCAGGCCCCCCTCTCCTAATCTGACACTCTAGGAACGTGCCCTTTAAGCTTCAGAGTCTAGGCTCTTTCCACACGTCCTCGCCCACAGCAGGCTCACGGACTGGGCCACGGGACACGTCCTCCGTCAGGTACGCTCAGGCAGGGCCGGGGGCGTCAGCACCGCAGACAAGCAGGGGTCAAAGGAATGGCGACTGATACGCCGCAGGCACTTGAGCTATTTGCACAGCCGCTCAGCAGAGGCCCAGGCAGCTCCGCATGCCAGGGGAGGGGAGGCTGTGGCCCGGCTGCCCGCGCCCAGGGCAGAGGCCCAGGCAGCTCCGCATCCCAGGAGGGAGAGGCTGTGGCCCGGCTGCCCACGCCCAGGGCAGAGGCCCAGGCAACTCCGCATCCCAGGGGAGGGGAGGCTGTGGCCCGGCTGCCCGCACCCAGGGCAGAGGCCCAGGCAGCTCCGCATGCCAGGGGAGGGAGAGGCTGTGGCCCGGCTGCCCACACCCAGGGCAGAGGCCCAGGCAGCTCCGCATCCCAGGGGAGGGAGAGGCTGTGGCCTGGCTGCCCACGCCCAGGGCAGAGGCCCAGGCAGCTCCGCATGCCAGGGGAGGGAGAGGCTGTGGCCCGGCTGCCCACGCCCAGGGCAGAGGCCCAGGCAGCTCCGCATCCCAGGGGAGGGAGAGGCTGTGGCCTGGCTGCCCACGCCCAGGGCAGAGGCCCAGGCAGCTCCGCATCCCAGGAGAGAGGCTGTAGCCCAGCTGCCTACGCCCAGGGCACTGCCACTTACGCCGCTCACGTCAAGTGCGCATGCACTGACACATGCAGTTGCAGGCCAGTTACAAAAACAAGTTACATCATAGAGAAAACACTACAGTTACGGTGAGGGCAAAAGATGACAGGTATGAGGAAGACAGAGTAATTCCTGTTGGCTCCGAGGGGGAAACACATGTGCTGGGCTGGGGTGCAAGTGTTACTTGAGGTCTTCACGCCCCTGCTGAGCTTTTAAAATGCTTTTAATTGCTTAGAATGAAGCCAAGGGCTTCCCTGGCAGCTCAGCTGGTGAAGAATCCGACTGCAACGTGGGAGACCTGGGTTCGATCCTTGGGTTGGGAAGATCTGCTGGAGAAGGGAACGGCTACGCACTCCAGCATTCTGGCCTGGAGAATTCCATGGACTGTATAGTCCAGGGGGTGGCAAAGAGTCAGACATGACTGAGTGACTTTTACTTTCAATGAAGCTCAAACTCATATTTTGAGTTACCATTATTAAAATTTTAATGTTGGACTTAGCTGTGCAGGACTAAGGGCATAGATAACACTCTATAAGGGTTTAGGAGCCAGGGTTTTCAAACCTACTAGGAAGCCTGTGAAGGTGCTCTTAATCGAGGCCGCTCGAGTTCTCACAGAATCAGGGCTCAGAGAAAGCAGCCCCTGTCCTGAAAGTGAGCACGTGACCCCAGGCCGATGCACCCTGTCCATTTCATCTCTCACGGAACTCGGTAAACTCGAAAATTCAGAGGCAAAAAAAATGTGGCAAAACTGGAAACTAAAAAGCGAAAGCTCCCCCCTAGGAAAAGTAAAGCATCAGCATCTTCCCGTGGAAGTCCTCCCGGCACCCACCGCAGCCCTCCGTGGGGCCGCAGGGCAAGAAGCTTCAGCTCAGCCGCCCCGGCCTCCCCGCCGGCACGCCCTGCCTCTCGTCCAGATCCAAAGCCAGCCGTGCAGCCTGCAGCTCGGGAAGGCGATACCTCAGGCAGGCGGGCTCGTGCTACGGTGATTCCAGGCGCTGCGCCCACGGCTCCTCGAGGCTCCCAGCTGAAGGTCTGGAGCCACCCAGCCCCAGCAGGGCCACTCGGGGCCCCTTCTGCAGGGGTGCCTGCTCACTTCAAGTCTCTGTCACTTCCTGGGGATTCTCACATCTCAACCCTTCCACCAGCCAGGAGATGACCTTTAGGAGGCTCCATCCTCACGGCCCCAGTGCCTTCCAGAGGGGCCCCTCCTGCCGCTGTCCCGTCGGGGTTGGCTCCCATGTGCGGGTTTGGGGGCGGGGGGGGCACAGCATTCAGCCCACAGCAAGGGGACATGTATTCAGGGGCCAGGGAAAAGCTGGGGCGATGCACGTGGGGCGGGGTTGAGGCGCAGACCTGAAAGGGCTTCATGGAGACCCCACAGGAGTCAGTCTGGCCGCTCCTCAATGGGACAAGCAATGTGCAGGTGGCCTCTGCAGGGAAAGCCCAGTGCAGAAGCAAATAAACCCCCATGCTGCAAAAGCCCAGCTCCCAACCAGAGGAGCACCTCCCCCCGAGAGAAGGGGAGCCCACGACAGAGGAGGCTCCAGGACGGCCTGACCGGCTCTGACCACAGGCAGGGCCCCGGGCAACAGAAAAAGCACAGAGAATAAATCAGCTCATCAGACACAGAGAGGCCGGCATCTGTGACAGCTCCTGAAATTTTCAGGAAAAAGAGCTGAGTTGAATTAAGAGCATGGACTCCGGCGCCGGGCACTCCCCCGGGAATCGCCAGCTGCTGGGAACCACTGACGGCCTGAGGCGAAGCCCAGGGCCGGAGACCCTCCAGCAGCCCCCCTTCCCAGCAAGAGCCCAGCCTGGGCAGGGGCGGAGGGCTTCCAGGCGGGCTGGGGGGTCACGCGACGCCACTGTCACGGTCACAGCTGCAGGGCAAGGGGGCTTGGCCCTGGGGCCGCCCGGAAAGCAACCCTCAGCAGCCCGAGCTTCAGTCCCGGCACGCGCAGGGGGCGGGGGAGACAGGGTGCTTAGGGGCCACCTCGCCACAGTCCAGCCGGGCCCCTGGGAGGAACCACACGGCTACTCAGGGCCAAGTCTTCTGTTTGGAGATAGGGCCAGGGCACCTGCCCACCCCACACCCCCCTGGGACCTGTCCAGCCCCCGTTCCCCCAGCGTCCCCGGCCAGGACCGGGTGTCACCGCCTTTGCCTCTCATCAGCTTGAGGCTGCAGGTGGCTGCGAGCGCTCCCAGGAGGGGGATGCACACAGCACTCACACAGGGACACTCGCAGCTCGCTGGGTGGAGAGGACACAGAGGGAGGCCCCCGGACGCCCTCGCTGCAGGAAGCAGGGCAGCATGGGGAAGGGGACAGGGACACTCGGGGAGGAGGGCTCATCATCTTAAAACACACGGCTCCACCCCCGACGGCGGACTCACACGCGGCCAGAAAAAAAACAAATAAAAACTGATGTTCTACCGGAAAGGCCAACGGTGCAGGCCCGGAACTGAGTGGAACTAAAAAGCAAGTAGCTGGGGAGAAGGCAGTTGGTCGTGCACTGGCTCTGTGCCCGAGCCCCAGTGCTCCCACCACACGCCGCACTGGTCCTTCCAGAGGAGGCATGTGCCTCCCCACTGGCACTGGGCACCTTCCTCCCCCCAGCCCCCCAGCAGCACCCCAGGCTCTCGCCTCTGGGATGGCCACGGCTAACTCATTTTCTAAGTAAATCAGTCCCATCTGACATCTTCCAGGAGAAAAGCAACACAAACACAAACACACACTCAGAAAACCAGAAATTATAAGGAAACAGCTTACATCACACTCACATTCCCTGAAGATAACCATGGCTCAGGGTTTGGGCCCTTTTGACCTATTTCTAGTCTTTATTCTATGCAGAGATCCAATTTTGTACTTTATATACCTTTTTTATATAAAGGTATAGTTGACAGAACATTAGCTTCAGGCATACAATGGAGTGATTTGATATTTGTATATATTGCAATTTTTTTTTTTTTTACATACTAGTGATCACACACTACATACGATCTTAACATCTAAGAACCACTTAAGAATTTTTCAGCTGTGATGCTTCTGAGGAGACAGCTTTTGTGCATGCAGTGAGTGAACACCATTCTGAAAGGAAGGAGATTCAGCCAGGGTAACCACGTGGCTCTCCCGTCACAACTGGAACGTCCTACTCTGCAATCTAACCTTGGCACAGTGTGACTGCCTCTCGTTTCCTCCCCACCCTCTGTACCGTCCCAATAATGCTCCTTGTAGGTAAAGCTTTTTCGATGTTTTCGGTGTATGGAATACAGGTTAAATACTGTGAACATTTACGTGTGAATCTCTAGACGGGTATCGCCAAATGACCTCCCCGTGACCGTGCCAACACGAAGTCGTGCGTCCGCACAGGAGTGGGTTCCCCACGCCCATCCGCACCAGACAGTCCCGCAAGGCGAGCGACACCCCCCCTGGGGGCGGGGCTACAGCCTCGCGTGCGCTCCCCCAGGGTTGAGGCAGGTGAGTCTCCGCAACATCCCCGCACCTGCGTCCATAGCTCCGCCGCCACTGGAGGACGAGGAAGATGAAGTCCGGCGAGGTTGGTCCATCCGTTCAAGGCCAGACAGCTGAGGTCTGGCCGAGGCCAAGCTGAAAACCCGACCTCATGAGAACCCGATATTCTTCCTATCCTAGCGACACGGGCCACAGCCTGTCTCTCTCCCTGGATCGAGCATCAGTGACGGCCTAGACTCCACGTTGAGACGGGATTATGGCCTCGTCCAGCCTCAGCTCGAAAGTGCCGTGAGCCATCAAACCGGTCCTCCACAGGCCGGGGTCAAGGGGTGACACCAACCACGTACCCTGGTGCCCTCGACCACGTGCACGGGGACCCCGATGCACCCACAAAGCGCCACACTAGGGCTGCGATGCTGCACAGAGTAAGTTTAAACTCCCTCATCCAGTTGTTTCGTACAGTTGGCTATGTAAATTCCAGTGAAAGCTCTGTTCTGTTTGCATGGCATTAATTCTCATTTGCTGCTTGAAAAATCAAGAACAAAATGGCTATAAAACTAAGAACAGGCTTGGTAATTAACATACATCCATTTGTCAGAAATACTTACCTGATTATCATACTTGAGAGACTGCGTCCCAACCAAAAACCGAATGGCGTCTGTCTCCGCGGTCTGAGGCGTGAGGGCCCGCGCCTGCAGGGGGAGGAGAGGGCACACGTGGATGGAGGCGGATGGACAGACCACGCAGGCCGCCGCCGCCTCTACTGCTGGGGGAGCCCCTGGGGCAGAGGGTCCGCCAGGCAGCTTAGAAACGTGCAGGAGACGCCCTCGACTCTTGTACAATCTGTGACCCAACTGCGCTTCCAAAGGATCTGGAAACAACTGTAACTGGACACAAAAATTAAACAGTAAAGATATAAACCGTTTTTAACAAAATTATTTAAGTCATCGACTGGTTGAAGAAACTATTCTTCTATAACAGAGCAGAAGATGGCTCCCACTGAGGGCAAAGCAGGGGTTTCAGCCAAGTCTCCTGCAGAGCCAACTGGAAAAACTCAATCCAAAACCCTGAGCTTGTTTCAAGGCTTCAGGAAGCTGCCACAGGCGTGAACTGCAAGGTCCAGCAGAGGAGGAAGCTGGGGGCGGGGCTGGCCGCCGGCCCACGTTCACCTGGGCTTCGCCCCACCCTCCTCAGTCTTCCAGAAGCCCCCGTAAGGGCAGGAAGGGGCGTGAAGAGTCTGCAGTCCTCAAGCGCCCGTGGCACCGCCTCCAAGGCGGGGAAGGGCGGCACTGAGAGAAGATGCCGAGGAAGATGCTGGCGGCCACGCCCCAAGCAACCCGGGACGGTGCCGGAACCGCCGGAGGGGGCAGCCAGAACAGGGGTCCCCCACACGCCGGGGCGCCAGCTAGAGCAGGGCAGGGACCTCCTGGCATCTCAGGAGGCGGCTGGAGCTCCGTGGGGAAGAGCAGGGGGCTGCCCTGGGGGCCACACGCCGGGGCGCCAGCTAGAGCAGGGCAGGGACCTCCTGGCATCTCAGGAGGCGGCCGGAGCTCCGTGGGGGCAGAGCAGGGGGCTGCCCTGGGGGCCCCCAGGGGAAACAGGTCGGGCTGCCTCCCCTGCAGAGCCCACAGCGGGAGGACTCAGCACTGGAGTTCGGCAAGGAGGACCGGAGGGAGACAAGGGAAAGGCTTCAGGAGCTGCAGACGCCAGGCGGACGGGCCACGGCAGGGCCAGAACCCACGATCAGANAGCAGGGGGCTGCCCTGGGGGCCCCCAGGGGAAACAGGTCGGGCTGCCTCCCCTGCAGAGCCCACAGCGGGAGGACTCAGCACTGGAGTTCGGCAAGGAGGACCGGAGGGAGACAAGGGAAAGGCTTCAGGAGCTGCAGACGCCAGGCGGACGGGCCACGGCAGGGCCAGAACCCACGATCAGACACAAGGACACTCACAAAACTGGAGAGCAATCACCTCCTCAAACGAGAGGGAGAAGAACAGGCCGGAGGCCCGGCAAGGCCACCCAGGCAACTGAACCCGAGCCGGCATGGCGCGGGGGACCGCGAACCAGGCCCCGTGCCCTGCAAGGACAGAAACCCGGAAAGAGGAGCTCGCGCGGCCTCTGAAGACGCAGCAGGTGTATGAAATGGGACTGTAAGACGGCTGGCCCTGAGCCCCGGTTCATCAGGTTAAAAGGCAGAAAGCGTCCCTGTGCGTTGGTTTGGAAGCAGCAGATCCACTGGCGGACTGACGACGATTCCTGTTAAGTCCTAAAATATCAGCCTACAAAACGGGGGCGAGGGCGCCTGACCACGGCCATCTTGGGCAGTTGCTCTTCACTGTGGTGACGGAAACACAGGAACTTAGGCACCAGCTCAAAAGCACGCAGGACAAGGGAGGGGAAACTCCAGGGAGAGAAGCCTGGTGCTGTGAGCACCGCTAGTGAGCAGGGCGTTGACAGGAGAAGGCAAGACACACACAGTAAGGTACTGAGCCTAAACGCACTGTCCCCAAGCAAAACTCCCGAAATGCTGGCTGCACACGGCAGGGCACCCTACTCGATTCAGCAGTCAACATAACATTCTGCAGTTAGACAAACGAGAAACCTGAGTAAAGATTTGGCAAAAGATTGTGATTAACTGTTGGGAGTCTGACGGGAGACCGGAGAGCAGGCGAAGAGCCGAAAATCCTCAGACGCCACGGCATGCGGTCACCAGGCTACATCCGGGAGGTAAGAGCAGGCAGGTTAAGACTAGAAGAAACACCTTCGGAAACGCTGAGAGAGGTTCTTCTCACCAGATAAGATGGAAAGGGAAAGTTTAGGGTCTGCTGATTTTAACCAGACTTTCAGTAACTGATTTAAATGCCTCGAAAGCACTGCTTGTTTAATTTTTTTAAACACACAAAAAAGAACGAAAACCATGAACACAAGTCAAAGGGCTGCAGAAAGGCGAATGTGCCCGGCACCTTTTCATTTCAGCGGCTGCTCTACACTGCTCTTCTGCCTCTTATTGGCACAGCGGTGCCTCATTTTACCCTCCAGATCTCATGACCTTCAGCCAGCGGTCAACGTCTTGCTGCATCATCCTGCCGAGTACCCCAGTTGTCTCTCTGTCCACGCTGCTTGCTGAACAGGACAGGCAGGCGTGAGTGGGGACGCTGGGAGAACCCTCGAGGGGCCGTGGGAGCTCAGACACTGGGGCTGCAGCCGCAGCAGCGGACACGCTGCGTTCCCTCCTCTCGGGGCTGACCCGGTGGACACAGACGGAACGCAGCTTCAAGGACTTTCAGTGGAGCTTATATACGCTTCAGTTCAGTTCAGTTCAGTCACTCAGTCGTGTCCGACTATACGCTTACAGACAGCTTATATGTGCTTCCCCGTGGGCGAAGGGGTACACGGCAACGCAGATGCACAGCACTGTGAGTGATCCCAGCTGTTACAGAACCACACTGACAGATCGCGGGGCGAGAGCAAGAGGCTGTGGGCCAAGAGGGTCTGGCCACCGCCCTCTTGGCCAATGTCCTCCTTCCCCACATTCTACCCACTCAGGGTCTCTCGCCTCAAAATCTGCACACAGTCCATTTTCCTGATATTTCCTTTGTGAGTAACACTGACCCCTGAACGGACATTCTGCAACAGCAGTAAAGGCTTCAGCAGTTACGTCCCCAGTACGTAGCAAACTCAGTGTCAGCTGTCACCTGAACTCGTGTTGCAGTCCTTGCCCTCATGGGGCTAGAAGGGCCGCCCAGCACACGTGGAGCGACTTTATCTCCATGGCCAAGTCCAGTCCACCGGCTGTCCTTGTGAGATGGCAGGAAAGCCTCCACAGGTTTTATTGCTGCAGCCACGACTGCTAAGTCGCTTCAGTCGTGTCCGACTCTGTGCGACCCCATAGACGGCAGCCCACATAGATGGCTCCCCGGTCCCTGGGATTCTCCAGGCAAGAACACTGGAGTGGGCTGCCATTTCCTTCTCCAATGCATGAAAGTGAAAAGTGAAAGTGAAGTCGCTCAGTCATGTCCGACTCTTCACAACCCCATGGACTGCAGCCACCAGGCTCCTCCGTCCACGGGATTTTCCAGACAAGAGTCCTGGAGTGGGGTGCCAGTGCCTTCTCCGACAGGTTTTATTAAAGACCTTCAAACACCCCATAGGTGCTGGGCCCTCCCCCTCAAAGAGGGAATCTTGTGGCATTCATAGCCCACACACGATTCCAAATGCTTTCAAACTGTCCTAAATCTGCGAGAGAATTCAGAGGTTAGTAGCACATCACAGACACAGCCTGTACAGCACACTGTCCTAAACCTGCATCACAGACACAGCCTGTACAGTGTGCCTCCATGTAGGGAGGGATCCAGTTTCCAAAGGTAAGGACATAGGACACAGCCTTTACCATATACCTCTGCACAGGAGCCATCCAATTTAAGGACCAGCCTGTGAAAGGCATCAGAAGGAAGGTCCGTGGACACCATGTAGTCTTCTACCTGACCTGCTTATATCGTTTGCTGTGGCTCTTCCCAAACCAAGTGTCTGCCGCTCTGGCCTCAGCTGTCTCCGTTGCTCTAGGAGCAGAGCAGCGGCCCCTGTTTCAGTTTGATCTCTTGTCAACTCCCGCTGCCAGCACATCAGCCCAGACATGCATCGCCTTTGCCTGCTGCCATCCCTAGACGTTCCCAAGCCTGCCACCCGTGGAGGGAGCAGTTAGCAGCCGGAAGAGGTGGATGGGGCGGTATTCAGAATGGCGTCCCGCGTGCCGCTGCAAGATGCCCGCCCTCTTCCAGAGATTCCTGTGCCTGCCGGCCAGAGCAGAAGCTGAGGGCGCTGCTCTCCCCATCATCGCCCAGGCCTTCCTTGTCCTATCTGCGCTTCACCTGCCCTCCTGAGCGTCCCCTCTGGCTGTCTGCAGGCCCAGGGGATCCTCGGGGCTCCGCAGGCGTGGCTTCAGCAGGCCTGACCCAGCTCTAAACTCTCCACTGTGGCTGCACTGTCTCTTTTTCTCCGCTGGGGCGGGTCCTGCGTCTGGCTGTTCATCCTGCTGACTACGTCAGCTGTCCCACTGCTCCTCGCTGTGCACACTGTTCGCAGAACCCAGGGCAGGCACAGCGCCAGCGGGGAGCCTGCAGGAAAACTCGAGGAGCTCTAAGAACTGCCGACATGCTGATTCTCTCCTGACTGGCGCAGCAGCCACAGCAGCAGAAACGCCATGTTCCCTTGGGGCTGACCCAGCGGACGCAGTCGTCAGGCAGCCTCAAGGGCTTATACATGCTTACAGAACAGACATGGCGGTGGGCAGGTGGGGACATTGAGAAGCACAGAGCTGTAAGTTATCTCTACTGTTACGGAACCATGTACTACAAAATGTGGGGCGATAGGGCCTGAGCACCACCATCTTGGCCAACTTGCTCTTTCCCCACACGCAGTAATTGCTCTTCAGATTCAAGAAAGCCAGGGCCCAAAGAGCTGTGTAAAGAAGTGCAACAATCAGCTCCTTCTTTTAGATAAGAAAAGATATTTAGATAAAATACTTGAGGCCCAAGGCAAGAATTCAGTCCACTGATTTGTCCAAAATCCCAGGAAACAACATTTTAGTTTCCTCAAACATCCAATACCGAAGATCAAAACCTCTAGGTTATTGGGGGATTAAAGAGATCGAAAAGTCATTAAGCAGCATGGGAAGAAGATGCACGCTACGGAGCACAAGGTCAGGGAAGCGCCTCTCAGCCACAGGCGCCCTCTGGACGCACCCACCTGCGCACCTCCGGAAAGCCCATCTCAGCCAGAATCCCTATCACTCACTAGTTAAAAGGACTCCAACCACAGGAAAAATAACATCTAACAATATGACTGATGTCAGAATTAAACAAAATATATGTACAATGTTAAGCAGAATGCCCAAGACACAGCTCTGTTCTCAACTGGTCGCTAAGGCATCAGTCTTGAGTGATAGAGCACGTGTGTGAAAGTCGCTCAGTTGTGTCCGACTCTTTGCGACCCCACAGACTATACAGCCCGTGGAATTCTCCAGGCCAGAATACTGGAATGGGTAGCCTTTCCCTTCTCCAGGGCATCTTCCCAACCCAGGGATCGCACCCAGCTCTCCAGCGTTGCAGGCGGGTTCTTTACCAGCTGGGCGGGTTCTTTACCACAGGGGAAGCCCTGTGTGAGAGAGCCAGCTGACAAGCTCAGCAGCTCCTGATTCCCAGGGCACTGAGACACTGCCGTGTGTAGAACTCACCTATAAGAATTCTGTTTGGTTACAATAATCAGAATAATATTTACTGAATGCTAAATTCACCAGACTTGAAAAGGTCAGTTTTCATTCCAATCCCAAAGAAGGGCAATGCCAAAGAATGCTCAAACTACTGCACAGTTGCACTCATTTCACATGCTAGCAAAGTGATGCTCAAAATTCTCCAAGCCAGGCTTCAACACTATGTGAACCGAGAACTTCCAGATGTTCAAGCTGGATTTAGAAAAGGCAGAGGAGCCAGAGATCAAATTGCCAACATCTGTTGGATCATGGAAAAAGCAAAAGAACTACAGAAAAACTTCTGCTTTATTGACTACGGCAAAGCCTCTGACTGTGTGAATCACAAAACTGTGGGAAATTCTTCAAGAGATGGGAATACCAGACCACCTTACCCACCTCCTAAGAAATCTGCATGAAGTTCAAGAAGCAACAGTTCAAACCAGACAAGGAAAAACGAACTGGTTCCAAATAAGGAAAGGAATANGGAAAAAGCAAGAGAACTACAGAAAAACTTCTGCTTTATTGACTACGGCAAAGCCTCTGACTGTGTGAATCACAAAACTGTGGGAAATTCTTCAAGAGATGGGAATACCAGACCACCTTACCCACCTCCTAAGAAATCTGCATGAAGTTCAAGAAGCAACAGTTCAAACCAGACAAGGAAAAACGAACTGGTTCCAAATAAGGAAAGGAATATGTCAAGGCTGTATATTGGCACCCTGCTTATTTAACTTATTTGCAGAGTACATTACGAGAAACGCTGGGCTGGAGGAAGCACAAGCTGGAATCAAGATTGGATAAAGCTAGAAACAAGATTGCTGGGAGAAATATCAATAACCTCAGATATGCAGATGATACCACCATTATGGCAGAAAGCGAAGAGGAACTAAAGAGATTCTTGATGAAAGTGAAAGAGGAGAGTGAAGACATTGGCTTAAAACTCAGCATTCAGAAAACTAAGATCATGGCATCCGGTCCCATCACTTCATGGCAAATAGATGGGGAAACAGTGGAAACAGTGGCTGACTTTATTTTGGGGGGCTCCAAAATCACTGCAGATGGTGACTGCAGCCATAAAATTAAAATACGCTTACTCCTTGGAAGGAAAGTTATGACCAACCTAGATAGCATATTAAAAAGCAGAGATATTACTTAGTCAACAAAGGTCCATCTAGTCAAGGCTATGGTTTTTCCTGTGGTCATGTATGGATGTGAGAGTTGGACTATAAAGCAAGCTGAGTGCCGAAGAATTGATGCTTTTGAACTGTGGTGTTAGAGAAGACTCTTGAGAGTCCCATGGACTTCAAGGAGATCCAACCAGTCCATCCTAAAGGAGATCAGTCCTGGATGTTCATTGGAAGGACTGATGTTGAAGCTGAAACTTCAATACTTTGGCCACCTGATGCGAAGAGCTGACTCAGTTGAAAAGACCCTGCGGCTGGGTAAGATTGAGGGCAAGAGGAGAAGGGGACGACAGAGGATGAGATGGCTGGATGGCATCACCGACTCAATGGACATGGGTTTGGGTGGACTCCGGGAGTTGGTGATGGACAGGGGAGGCCTGGCGTGCTGCAGTTCATGGGGTCGCAAAGAGTCGGACACGACTGAGTGACTGAATTGAACTGAAGTGAAAGTGGCTCAGTCGCGTCCAACTCTTTGCAACCCTATGGACTGGAGCCCGCCAGGCAAGAATACTGGAGCGGGTTGCCATGCCCTTCTCCAGGGGATCTTCCTGATCCCAGGGATCGAACCCCAGGTCTCCCACATTGCAGGCAGATTCTTTTACCATCTGAGCCCCCGGGGAAGCGTAACAGGATGGTTTCAGAGCTAGTTTCGGAGCTTTGGTCACTGTGCCCGGGCCACAGGAAGACGCCAGCATCAGAGAAAACTCGGTGGAGGGGACATAAGCACTCCCCCTGCGTCTTGGCAACTTTTAGCGTCAATTTAAACACGGCGTCCAAGTTCAAGCAGCACCAGTAATCCAGACACAGCGCCTGCCTGCAGGAGCAGCAGGGCTCTGGGAAGCGCGCGCAGGCCGTCACGCGAAGCGAGCGCGGGAGTCGGGCCGCAGGGCCGCGGCGGGGCGGGCGGGCGGCGGGGGCGCCGGGGCTCCAGCGGGACCCACCTGGAACTCCAGGCCGTAGATCACGGGCGCGTCGTCCTCCATGCTGCGGCAGCGCCTCGCGGACGGCGGCTGCCCTGGGCCGGCGCGCCCCGGCTCCGGCCCGTTCGCGCTCCCCCGGCGGCGTCGCGGCGACCGTTTCTGAGCCACCGCGGCTCCCGTAGGTTCCCTCCCTCTGGCTTCCGGACGCGTCATCAACGCGCGCGGCGGCGGCGCCGAGCTCCTGCGCGTGCGCGCCGGGCTCCCCCGGGCTTTCCGCGTCGGGTAGGGCCGGACACGGAGGGCCTGCCGGAGGGCCTGCCGGCGGGCCTGCCGCGCGGGCTGCGGTTCGCGGCCTCCGCAGCTCCGCCGCCCTGCGGCTCCCCTGGGTCCTGACGCAGTCGTGGGGTGGCCGGGCGCCGGGAAGCGCTCCGCAGGCGCTGTCAGGTTCTCCCCGGCCCACCAGCCAAGGCGGCCGCTCAGGCTCTGCGGACGACCGCTGCTCGTTTCGGGGACATGGAGGGTTACGGAGGTGTTCAGCGGAGGGCTCGGGCATGCGCTTGGACTGGCATACTCGGGTGGGCTGGCATACTCGGGTGGGCTGGACCCAGGAGCCTTAGGGTCAGAGGCCGGGCTAGTTCGTGTCTGCAGGCCTCCGGCCTTGTGCGTGGCGCGGCCAAGGGGCCGCACTGCCAGTGCTGGGGCGGCAAGTGACGCCTGACATTTATTTGCCTCTGAAGGGAGTCCGGCGGACAGACTGGCGTCTTTGAGTCTCCAAGGACTGTCGACGCTGCAGAGGTTTGCCTCCGTCCAGGACTCCGCCAGAGCGCGTGCCTTGACGTTTGGCAGTGCTCTTGCAGACAGGAGTGACACTGCATGTAACCCCAGAAAGCCGTAGGCACATTCTTCACTAACCTGGTTTCCATAGATTCTAGGGCCATGCAGTTTCTCCACCAGTGTGATCATTTCGCTTTCTTCTCATCACCCCTTAATCTTTGTTTCAGGTAAGGAGGTCTGGGATAGGTATATGAAAAGATGCTCAGGCTCACTAATCATCAGGGAAGTGCAGATCAACCACAGTGAGCCACCACCTCACACGATTAAAGTGGCCATCATCAAAAAGTGAAAGGATCAGCAGCACTGGCAGGACTGGAGAAAGGGGAGTCTTTGTACCCTGTTGGTGAGAATGTAAGTTGATATATCAACTATGGAAAACAGTATGGGAGGTCCTCGAAAAATTGAAAATAGGATTGCTGTATCATCCTGAAATCGCACTTCTATGATCCAGCCTAAATGAACTCACTGTCTTGAAGGGACACCTGCAGTCCATGTTCACTGCAGGATTAGTTGCAGTAGTCAAGATACGGAAACAACCAGTGTCCATCCACAGCTGGATGGAAAATGTGTGTGTGTGTGTGTGTGTGTGTGTGTATACACACGCGCACACCTGTGTTACCAACCAAGGGATGACTACCCAGTGATCATAGAGGCCAATACTGTGATATCAGCTTTTGAGGAAAGAATGAGGCTTATTGTGAGGTTGACCAGCAAGGAAACGGGAGACGGGTCTCAGATCTGTCTCCCCCATCCAACATTCAGGGTGAAGTTTAAGGGGAATTTCAAACTTGGGAACTGACTGGTCTCAAGTCAGTCTGCTGGAAGCCAGGTTTTCCTTATTGAAAGATTTCTTGCCTCGTAAAGGGCTCCAGTGACATTTCTGTTAGTTTTCTGAAGGTTCTTCATTTGAAAGTCATTGTGGAGACATGGGGGTTCCCCTTTTGTACCTGTGTAGTGGCATCACTGACTCGATGGACGTGAATCTGAGTGAACTCCGGGAGTTGGCGATGGACAGGGAGGCCTGGCGTGCTGCTGTTCATGGGGTCGCAAAGAGTCAGACACGACTGAGCGACTGAACTGAACTGAGTGCTGTCTGTAAAGTAACTCAAGATTTGGTTAATCAATTATTCTATTTAAGGAGGAAAACTGTTTTAAGCTGGCCAGTTTTTTTTTACATGCTTTTTCATATATATGGAATATTAGCCTGTAAAAAGGAAGAAAAATTTTAAATTTTATATAAAATTTAGAAAAGAAGAGGGCCTTGTAATTTGTGACATAAATTACCCTAGAAGACACTGTGTTAATTGAAATAAGCCAGATACAGAAAAACGAATACAGCATGATTCTATTTACAGGTGGGATCTGAAAAAGAAAGTTGAAATCATTGTAAAGGAGAGTAGAATGGTGGTTACCAGAGGCCGAGGGTTGGGAGAAAGGGAAGCTATTGAGCAAATAATACAAACTTTGAATGATAAGATTAATAAGTTCTGCAGGCATAGTTAATAATAATATATCCTATACTTGTGAGTTGCAGAGAATAGATTTTAAATCTTTCCGCCACAGACACAAGAAATGAGTGGGGTGGTGGACAAGGCATTAGCTCCACTGTGGCCGTCTCACAGTGTTTAGGTATATTAGCACGTCACGTCATTCACCTTAAATACAAACGATTTTTATTTGTCAAAATAAATAAAACTATTTTAAATCATTAAAGAATCAGAAANTAAGATTAATAAGTTCTGCAGGCATAGTTAATAATAATATATCCTATACTTGTGAGTTGCAGAGAATAGATTTTAAATCTTTCCGCCACAGACACAAGAAATGAGTGGGGTGGTGGACAAGGCATTAGCTCCACTGTGGCCGTCTCACAGTGTTTAGGTATATTAGCACGTCACGTCATTCACCTTAAATACAAACGATTTTTATTTGTCAAAATAAATAAAACTATTTTAAATCATTAAAGAATCAGAAAGAAATGTTTGGGTGTGGCCTGGTTCAGCTGTACTCCAGCTCCGGGCGCCGAGCCTGACACTTAGGCTGGTTGACGAACCGGAGTATCTCCAGGGTGGCAGCGGAAGGCAAGAAAGCAGGAAGCACAGTCGCGGGCATCCTCTCGGCCGCTCCGCTTGCCTGAGTTTGAGCTGTGGCGCTAAGGCATTCAGGATCTGCATACTGCTGGGTTAATTCCACCCAACTATCATTGGTATTATTACCACTTTTATCCTTAATGTGATTACATAAGTAGTACAGATGGATGTATTCTCAACAAGAAAAGTTGAAAACACATATGGGCACAAAGACACATCCCTGAAAATAAGTACTTCAAGGATGCCTGGCCACGAACTTAAAAAAAGTTCCCTCCCAGCTGCCCTCTGCCCCAGGGTTAGCGACGTCCCTCTGGTTCGCAGGGCCCGCAGGTCTCCTCCCGGGGGTCTCCCCTCCCCCTTGGTCTCTCCCCCAGGTCTCTTCTCCCCGGGGGTCTCTCCTCCCGGGGGTCTCTCCGAGGGGGGGAGCCTCTCCTCCGGGGGTCTCTGCCCCCAGGTCTCTCCTCCCGGGGGTCTCTCCCCCTTGGTCTCTCCGGGGGGGTGTCTCTCCTCCCGGGGGTCTCTCCCAGGGGGTCTCCCCTCCCCCTTGGTCTCTCCTCCGGGGGTCTCTCCTCCCCGGGAACTAGTCTCTGTCCCGCCTCCCTCGGGTCCCAGGATGGCCCTGAGAGTCCAGAGCGCGAGCCTTGGGTGCCTGCCCTTTGCAGGGATGGCCGTTGGCTCCACACCCCTGGAGCGGCCCCCACACTGGGCGCCGAAAGCTCGGAAGGGTCTGCGTCCCGGGGCCCAGCTGTAGTGCTCAGTGACTCGTTGCTCCTGGCCTCCTCTTCTGTAGATGGACGTTTACAGTAACCTGCCCAAGCGAACTCTGTCGTGAGGACAGAACGCGATGGTCTGTGTAAAGGCCTATCAGTCTCTATGTAAAAGCTGGCTGACGCTTTCCAGAGCATCTTGCAGGACAGAGCTGACTGGTGGAGTATGTATACTGAGAAGAATTAAAAACATGTAGAGCATAAGGCTCAAAGAAGTGCTTTAGATATGCCTGTTTTTCTCACCTAGTCCACAAGAGTTTAACCCCAATGAAGCATTTCCTTGGATTTGCAGTTCACACCTGCTTATGGCTACTGGGAAACATCATATTTAAATACCTGTTTCTTTTTGCAAATTCAGGAGGCTGTGCTGTGTGGCAGTAAGCTCAGCTCTCTGTGTAGCGGGCTGGGGGGAAGGATGGTTGCAAATAGAATAACCCAGTCACCAGTCCTCATGTTCTGTGAGCCCTAGCGGGATCTTCACTGTTCCAGGACCGCGTGTAACCACTCTGCTTCTTCATTAAAGTGATAGTTACTCGTTCCTGTGCATCCGCTGCTATTTAATCTTCATGATCCCAATCTTCAGATGCGGAAGCAGAGCCTAAAGGATTAAGTCATTTTCAGAGGTCACTTTACTTGGTAGTGAGCCCAAGCCTCAAGCAGTCATTCCAAGCTCTCCCTGCCTTACCCTCTGCTCTCAGTCTTGACCTGTCTCAGCAGCCGTACAAGAATAGCAGAGGAATTCCTATGTAGGAATCCCGTCAGCATCAGTTGACAGCATCAGGCAAATCACTTGACCTCTGCTGTGTGATGGAGCTTATGCTTTGTAAGTTGGTCCTAAGGCTTAAATATGATGATACACGTAAAATGATTGATCTGTGGTGAGTGTGCTCTCCATGGGGGCTTTTCCAGTTGTAATTAGATTCCTACTTCATGGCACAGTTTTTTCATGGAAATACGGTTTCCATTATTGCAGTCTGGTAAAAGATTTGTAATTGCAGTCTTGTGTCCAGAAAGGGAGCCTAAAGAGCAGTAGTTTTCATTGTTCTTAGTGAATTTAAATCACTTAAAAAATACTTTAAGGCATTAATTAAGCTCATGTGCAAAGAAATCAACCAGACAAAGAGAAAGTCTGACTTGTTTGCTAGCATTTGACGCTGGGTGTGAGCGTAAAGCCACGCCTGTGGTTTTGTGTTTGCTCTGTGTTACTCGGTCTATCATGTCTGACTCTGCGGCCGTGGACTGTAGCCCGCTGGGCTCCTCTGTCCATGGGACTCTGCAGGCAACAGCACTGAAGTGGGTTGCCGTGCCCTTCCCCAGGGGATCTGCCCAACCCAGGGGTCAAGCCAGTATCTCTTGCGTCTCCTGCACTAGAGGTGTGTTCTTTACCACTACTGCCATGGGAGCATTTATTAAATCAATAGTAGGAGAAGCAAAGATTTGTATCTCATGCAAATCAAGGACAGATACATGTGCTTTTCAGGTTTTAGAGTATGAGATGCAAAGGCTGCATGTAACAGACATGGGAAACAAAGTCAAGTGCAGATTTGGCTTCTGGCGCCAGTGTTGCCGACAGCTGAGACCCATGCACCGCCCCCATCGAACCTTTCCTCCAGGCCTCTTCCAGCCCGCTCCCCAGTCCAACTGTGCATTATTATCACCTTGTTTTTCTGTTTGCATTCCTAAAATAATATACTGTTTGATATTCTTGTTTGAACTTCAAGTAGAAAGTCATCATACTGTTTGTTTTTCTGCCCGTTCTGTGTGTAGAATTAGATTTGTGAGGTCCAAGCCTTGAAGCCTTTGCTACAGGATAGCTCACTCATTTTCACTGCAGTGTGAGTATATTACTGTCTCTTTATTATGGTATCTACAGGCAGTTGTTTCCAGGGTTTAAATCTTTGGGAAAAGGGCGGTATTTTGTTTGGACTTCCTGTTTATAGCATCATGATCACAGCCTATGGTGTCCATGTGCAGGACTTCCTCCATGACGCGAAAGTAATGGGACCATATTTGTCTCAGCCAGGACTCTTGAGATTGAAGAGAGGTGCTTAATTTTTACTGTAACCTTTGGTACACCATGGAATCACCCTAATAAGATCAAATTGTACGGCTGTTTAAGTCACAGGACAAATGCTTGTGAAATGTGCATCCCTCTCACCTGTTCAAATCTTTGTTCAGGATCCTTTTCTGTTGGGTCATTTATAATCCTGTTGATTTGTAGGAATTTTTAATACCTTGATGCTAAGAAGTGTAACAATATCGAGCGTAGGTGACTGTGTGGAACAGGAAGATCACTTACGCACACCGCTACCAGGTGTGGAAATTGATACATGCACTTAGTGAAACAGTTCGGAGTTACCTGATGAAGAATTGTACTCTCCACGACGCCCCCACGAGCTTTCACACGTACAGCAGGAGGCATGTACAGGAATATTCATAGCAGCACTGTTTGAATTCAAAAACGTAACACCTCAAGAAGAACAGATATATCAAGACTTCCCCTGGCGGCCCAGTGGTTAAAACTCTGTGCTCCCAATACATGGGGCACAGGTTCGATCCCTGGTCAGGGAACTAAGATTCCAGATGCCACATGACGTGGCCAAAAAAAAAAAAAAATGGATACAGGTTGTGGAACCATCACACAGTAGAGCATCGTCAGCAAAACTGAGGCCTCAGAGCTCCATGCTGCTACAGGAATGAGTCTCAAGGTGAAAAGCGGAGGAGAAATGAAAGTACGAAGCAAAACTCTAACATGTTGTTTGAGGAAATACATTGGAAAATGAAAGAACAAGAGTAGGACAGATCTCAGAACATGAGGTCTAAAAAGAGAGTTAGGATGTATTATATCAGCTACAGGTGATAAATATTGTATCACTCAGTGTTTGATAAAAATGGTTTATAGAAAATGTGCCTTCAGAAGAGTCAGAGAGAGTGTGACAAGCACCTTCTAAGGTTTTCTGGGGAAAGAAGTCAGAAGACTGAGGTGGGGCTCTCGCTACTGCCCACTTCCACCTAGATCCTCTCGTGGCGG
The DNA here is from genome assembly GCA_006408615.1 of Connochaetes taurinus. Taxonomy (NCBI): domain Eukaryota; kingdom Metazoa; phylum Chordata; class Mammalia; order Artiodactyla; family Bovidae; genus Connochaetes; species Connochaetes taurinus. Next base: position 128,947 of record SJXO01004915.1, read on the forward strand.
GGGCGAGAGGCGGTGGCACGTGTGTTGCGGTGACTTAGCTTCCTCTGTCTCTTCATGGAGTGCAGGGTAATGACTCAGAAACAGTGGCTCTCAGCTGATAACGGTGACTGATTTACGAGACTTTTCGGCCCAACACTTCAACCTCTGGTAATGGTTTCTAACAAAGGTGTAGTTTTTATTTAGAAATTATGCTAAACAATTTAATTTTTACCCTGGGTTGGGCATCATCTGTGTAGACGGTATCACAAGGAAAGAGGTGGACTTGACTTTTCAAAGTCAGATTGGAATAGAAACAAAGACACTGAAGAGATTCAAAATATTGTTACAGACTGAGTGTTCCTTTCTACTTGGCTTTCTTTCTTTCAGATGGTGTTTTCTTTAAAAACATATTTTAAGTGAGTTGGTAAACATGGAATTGCTTGTCAGAGAGTTTTATTCTTTGCCGAGCTATTCAGAAAGATTCAGTTCAGCTCAGTCACTCAGTCATGTCCAACTCTTTGTGACTCCATGGACTGCAGTATGCCATGCTTCCCTGTCCATCACCAGCTTCTGGAGCTTGCTCAAACTCCTGTCCGTCGAGTTGGTGACGCCATCCAGCCATCTCACCCTCTCTCCCCGTCTCCTCCTGCCCTCAGTCTTTCCAGCATCAGAGTCTTTTCAGTTGAGTCGTTCTCTGCATCAGGGGGCCAGAGTACTGGAGTTTCAGCTTCAGCATCAGTCCTTCCAGTGAACACTCAGGATTGATCTGATTTAGGATGGACTGGTTGGATCTCCTTGCAGTCCAAGGGACTCTGAAGAGTCTTCTCCAACACCACAGTTCAAAAGCATCGATTCATCCGCGCTCAGCTCGGCTTCCCTGGTGCCTCAGAGGTTAAAACGTCTGCCTGCAATGCAGGAGACCTGGGTTCGATCCCTGGGTTGGGAAGATCCCCTGGAGAAGGAAATGGCAACCCACTCCAGTATTCTTGCCTGGAGAATCCCATGGACGGAGGAGCCTGGTGGGCTGCAGTCCGCAGGGTCGCAAAGAGTTGGACGCAACTGAGCGACTTCACTTTCAGCTTTCATTATAGTTCAGCTCTCACATCCATGCATGACTACTGGAAAAACCATAGCTTTGACTAGACTTAACGTTTGTTGGCAAAGTAACATCTCTGCTTTTTAATATGCTGTCTAGGTTGGTCACAGCTTTTCTTTGCTCAAGATGCATGCTGCATCTTCTAATTTCATGATTGCAGTCACCCTCTGCAGGGATTTTGGAGCCAAGAAAATAAAGTCTCTCACTGTTTCCATTGTTTCCCCTTCAATTTCCCATGAAGTGATGGGACCAGATGCCATGATCTTCATTTTCTGAATGTTGAGTTTTAAGCCAACTTTTTCACTCTCCTTTCACTTCATCAAGAGGCTCTTTAGTTCTTCACTTTCTGCCATAAGGGTGGTATCATTTGCATATCTGAGGTTAGTAATATTTCTCCCAGCAATCTTGATTCCAGCTTGTGCTTCATCCAGCCCAGCGTTTCGCATGATGTACTCTGCATAGAAGTTAAATAAGCAGGGTGACAATATACAGCCTTGATGTACACCTTTTCCTATTTGAAACCAGTCTGTTGTTCCATGTCCCGTTCTAACTGTTGCTTCTTGACCTGCATAGAGATTTCTCAGGAGGCAGGTCAGGTGGTCTGGTATTCCCATCTCTTGAATTTTCCATAGTTTGTTGTAATCCACACAGTCAAAGGCTTTGGCATAGTCAGTAAAGCAGAAGTAGATGTTTTTCTAGAACTCTCTTGCTTTTTTGATGATACAATGGATGTTGGCAATTTGATCTCTGGCTTCTCTGCGTTTTCTAAATCCAGCTTGAAAATCTAAAAATTCATGGTTCACATACTGTTGAAGCCTGGGTTGGAGAATTTTGAGCATTACTTTGCTAGTGTGGAGATGAGTGCAATCGTGCGGTAGTTTGAGCATTCTTTGGCATTGCCTTTCTTTGGGATTGGAATGAAAACTGACCTTTTCCAGTCCACTGCTGAGTTTTCCAGATTTGCTGACATATTGAGTGCAGCACTTTCACAGCATCATCTTTTAGGATTTGAAACAGCTCAACTGGAATCCCATCACCTCCACTAGCTTTGTTCATAGTGATGCTTTCTAAGGCCCACTTGACTTCACATTCCAGGATGTCTGGCTCTAGATTAGTGATCACACCATTGTGGTTATCTGGGTCATGAAGATCTTTTTTGTATAGTTCTTCCGTGTATTCTTGCCACCTCTTCTTAATATCTTCTGCTTCTGTTAGGTCCATACCATTTCTGTCCTTTATCGAGCCCATCTTTGCATGAAATGTTCCCTTGGTATCTCTAATTTTCTTGAAGAGATCTCTAGTCTTTCCCATTCTGTTGTTTTCCTCTATTTCTTTGCACTGATCCCTGAGGAATGCTTTCTTATCTCTCCTTGCTATTCTTTGGAACTCTGCATTCAAATGGGTATATCTTTCCTTTTCTCCTTTGCCTTCCACTTCTCTTTTTTTCTCAGCTATTTGTAAAGCCTCCTCAGAGAAGCATTTTGTCTTTTCGCATTTCTTTTTCTTGGGGATGGTCTTGATCACTGCTTCCTGTACAATGTCACAAACCTCTGTCCATAGTTCTTCAGGCTCTCTCTCTATCTATCAGATCAAGTCCCTTGAATCTATTTGTCACTTCCACTGTATAATAGTAAGGGATTTGATTCAGGTCAGACCTGAAAGGTCTAGTGGTTTTCCCTACTTTCTTCAATTTGAGTCTGAATTTGGCAATAGGGAGTTCATGATCTGAGCCACAGTCAGCTCCAGGTCTTGTTTTTGCTGACTGTATAGAGCTTCTCCACTTCTGGCTACAAAGAATGTAATCAGTCTGATTTCGGTGTTGACCATCTGGTGATGTCCATGTGTAGAGTCTTCTCTTCTATTGTTGGAAGAGGGTGTTTGAGAAAGGTTGCATTCCCTTATCAATAAGTAAGTATCCCATAAGTTCCCCAAAACTGTCCATTCTAAAAATCTTTGCCTACTTCACAGGTCAGATTTTGAAGAATCGTAGCTTTAATATGGGGTTCTTTAATTGTTGCTGAAGTCGTTGCTTCTTGTCGTAAGGATCCAGTCTACGTAATTATGGGTTAATGACAAGTCTTCTCTTACTGCGTTGTCCTGTGGAATGTAGTTCAAGGCCATCTACAATTTCAGTAAGACAAAGGCATTCTAATAATAATGGAGATGTAAGCTGTTAAGGTTGACGTATGTTTGTCGGTTTCAGGTGGCTATGGAGAACACCGAAGGTGCCAGCCAGCACGTGCCCGAGCAGAGCGCGCCTGCCCAGGGGCCAGCCCAGAGCATTGCTCCGCAGGGGCCTCAGGGAGACCAGGGGCAGCTTCTTTACCACGAGGAAACCATCGATCTCGGCGGAGATGAGTTCGAGTCCGAGGACTCGAATAATTTCGCAGATAAGCTCGATGAGCCCCTGATGGAGAGCGTGCTCATCTCCGACTCCCCAAACAACAGCGAGGACGACGCAGGTGACCTGGGGTGTCTGCAGGACATGGGGGACCCCGCCGAGGGCAGCGGTGATCACAGACTGGGGCCCGGCGCAGAAGAGGGCGAGCTGGGCTCGCTCAGTGACGGCAGTGAGAGTGATGGCGGGAAGACACCTCAGGACGTCTCGGACATGACCCCTGACGGCAGAGCATCGTTGAAAGAGGACCCCGAGTGCAGTGATGTGGAAGACCAGCCTGCTTTTGAACACAGGGGCGGAGAGGACCCGGGCCCGGGGGCTGCGCGGGTGCCCGTGGCAGGGCCACCGTCGGGCGCACCTGCCCGGCAGCCGGCCCCCAAGGACGAGCCGGTGCCCGTGTGCACCATCTTTAGCCAACCACCCACCGGCGCCCAGCCCCCATCCCTGCGTGACGGCTTCGAGTCCCAGATGGTGAAATCCCCCAGCTTCAGCAGCTCCAGCGAGGCTGCCCCCAGGACCCCACCCCAGGTGGTCCAGCCGAGCCCCAGCCTGAGCAAGTTCTTCGGCGATCCGACCGGCAGCAGCTCCTTGGCCTCGGACTTCTTTGATTCCTTCACAACCTCCACCTTCATCTCCGTCAGTAACCCCAACGCCAGCCCTTCCATTCCGGAAAGCCTGTCTCCACTGGCCGCTACCCCTGTGGGAGGAAGCTCGCCGGGCCCCGCGGAAGCTGCGTCCTCCCCAGGGGTGCAGAGGTCAGGGTCGGGTGTCCCCACGGTTCCTCTGGAGATCTCGCAGTCCCCAAAGCCGTTCTCACAGATCCAGGCGGTGTTTGCCGGCAGCGAGGACCCCTTTGCCACCGCCCTGAGCATGAGCGAGATGGACAGGAGAAGCGACGCCTGGATCCCTGGGGATGCGACCAGGAGCGTGCTGACCTCGGTCACCACGCAGCAGTACGGCACGGTGTTCGTGGACAAGGAGGACCTCACCATGCCCGGCCTCAAGTTCGACAACATCCAGGTGAGGGCGAAGGGTCTTCAGCGCACAGGTGGGCCGGTGGGCGCGCTCTGCGAGCCGGGAAAGTCCCAGCCAATCTCCTTGCTTCTCATCTGAGTCTGACGCTGATTGTTTTCAGCAGTTCCCAAGATTCTTATCTTGAGAGTGTTTGCTGTGATGTCACTAGGCAATTTGGAACCCTGTTGATTTCTCTGATTGAAGGTCTTTAAAGTGCTCATCAGAGTCTTAGAAATAGTTTCCAGCAAGGGAGCTACACGACAGGTCTCTGGAGAAGTTGTAAACTCTGTGATCAGTTTATTATAACAGCTGAGCTCCCGTAGATAATAAATCCTCTTTCCTCTCCTTTTAGATATGGAAAAATGTGTTTACATTACACACAATGTGCTTTATATTGGAAGAGTTCTTACTGATTTGGTTAAAAAAAAAATACAGACGGTCTCTCAATAAATCACAATTATAAATATGTAGTTATAAAATAAATAAATACTATATATTGTAAATAACAACATTAAAAAGTTTAGTCTTACCAGTCATCAAAGAAGATGAAGTTATTTTCACTTTCTGTTGTCTGAGTTATTTATAATTCTCTGTGTGTTAGAATATGAAGAAATAGCCAGTTTAGGCAGCCCTGAGGGGACTGATAATTTGGCACAAACTTTCTTTAATTTTAAAATGCATGTCCAAATGTGCATATGCTTTGACCCAGAAATCCCACCCTGAGTAGTTATTTATGAGGAAAGAATCTCACTGGTGTATGAATAGCCAGCTTTCAGGATGCCCATCAGAGTGAGGTTTAAAATTAGAATCTGAAAGCATCTTGGAGTCCATTGCCCTGAGGCTAGTTGAATACATTCGCCACTTCTCGCCTCTTCAGTGGAATATTTACATATTCAACTGAAAAAAACGACGGTTTGGTCTCGTTGGGGGCACTAGTGGTAAAGAGCCCGCCTGCCCATGCAGGAGACAAAAGGGTAAGGTTCCATCCCCCAGCCGGGAAGGTCCCCTGGGGCAGGGCATGGCAGCCCACTCCAGTGTTCCTGCCTGAGAAACCCATGGACAGAGGAGCCTGGCAGGCTGCAATCCGTGGGGCCACAAAGAGTCAGACACGACTAGAGCGACTTGGCACGCGTGCACGCACAAAAATAATGTTATAATCAAATAAGTCTTTTTATTTATTGTGGAAAAATGCAGATGATGTTGTAATAAAATACTTAGTCAGGTTCCTAATTTGTTAAATGTGAAAGCCCAGGTACAGGAAGGCGCGTAGCATGCCTTACATGGTAGCCTTTTCATGGGTGTGTGCACATCCCCCTGAGGTGAGCTCGGCTGCGTGTCTGCTGGGATCTGCAGGGTCTGTGCCTCATGTCCCGCACTGTCCGCTCCGGGAACTGAAGGGGCCCCTCCCAGGGCAGGCGTTCCCTTTCCCCGACCGGGGCCTGGATAGAAAGCCACGCGGGGTGGGGCCCCGGCCCCGCGAGGCCGATCCTGTGGAGAAGCAACACGGCTGCTGGAGAGGTGAGCTCAGCCGGCTGTCTCTCTGGGGAGTGTGAGTGAAAGTCTCTTTGCAACCCCATGGACTATACACTCCATGGAATTCTCCAGGCCAGACTACTGGAGTGGGTAGCCTTTCCCTTCTCCAGGGGATATTCCCATCTCAGGAATCAAACCAAGATCTCCTACATTGCAGGCGGAGTCTTTACCAGCTGAGCTGCAAGGGAAGCCCAAGAATACTGGAGTGGGTAGCCTATCCCTTCGCCAGCAGATCTTCCCGACCCAGGTCTCTGTGGGGAGTTGATGTGAGAGCCCGCAGATGTGGATGTCCTTGCGTGCTCTCTTCGGGTACTTGCTGACAAGACGCATCTTCCATGGGGGCTCGCCAGGCACCCTCCCTGCCCTCTCCAGCAGAACGCATTGGGCGTGAATTTGCCTTCCCGGGCCTCCTCAGTGAGTCCCAGTTATGGGCTCAGATGTCAGGGGCATTTGTGGGTCAGCGTTGATGCCTTGACCCCGTGGTCTGTGGGGCGGTCCCGGGTGTGTTTGGGGCCGCACAGAGCTGCTTCACTCTGGCCACCTGAAGGGCTGGGCTGACCGTGGTGCTCTCGTGGGCCAGAGGCGCTGAATGCCCCGTGACGCCCTTCAGGGAAGCAGGTCGGCGACTCCTGAGCCGAAAAACAAAGTGCTGATGCTTGCTGCTAGGTGAACCCAGGCGACTCGAGCTTGGAGGCCGTTCCTGCCAGTGGGAAGCCTGGGGCCTGTGACAGGCCCTCGGAGCTCTGATGCTTCCGCGTGGCTGATCGTGGAATTAGCAGGGCATTCGGCGACCAGCCAGGGTCAGGCGCCCGCTGCTGGGTAGGACCCCCCCGCCGCCAGCCGGGAGACGCTGCGCGTCCTTTCTGCCGCCTTTAGGTCCTTGAGCGGCGTCCCCGTCCCTCGTGTAGTCCACAGTGGTTGTCTTGGCAGCCTCGTGGTAGACTGAAATACGAGTTCACAGAAGCTCCTGAGAGGCCTTGGACTTCCCGTGGACCCACCGTGCCAGCCGGTTCTTCACCTGTGTTTCTTCAGTCGTGTATTGTTCCTCAAAGAACTTTTCATAGAAAAGAAAAAGCGTGTGGTTTACGCCAGAAATGCTGTGTTTATTTTCCAGAGGAGTTAGATCGGCCCAGCAGGTGTGGTAACTCGCGGCGCGGCAGGCTTTTAAGATGCCAGCCAAGTGTTGGGTTTACCTGTTCACACGTCCCTCCCCACGCAACTGTTACTGTTGCAGCCTTCCAGCAGCTTTCGGAAATACTTTGCAGTTTTTCCAAATCGCTCACCTGCTGGTACCAAATGAGCTCCCTGGGGGCTGAGACGGTAAAGCGTCGGCCTGCAGTGAGGGAGACCTGGGTTCAACCCCTGGGTTGGGAAGATCCCCTGGAGAAGGAAATGGCAACCCACTTCAGTATTCTTGCCTGGAAAAATCCCATGGACAGAGGAGCCTGGCAGGCTACAGTCCATGGGGTTGCAAAAGAGTCGGACATGACTGAGCGACTTCTCTGTCACTTTCACTTCTTAAGGGATGAAATGTGGGCAGCGGGCAAGTGTTATATTATTTCCTGGTGAAGTGACTTCTTAGAGCAGTCTGAGTTAAGGTAGAGGCCACGCAGGTGAGCATATAACTGCATCCAACCGCAGAAGCTTCAAAAGAGGAGTGTCGGCATTTCTAACCAGTCAGAGTCTTGGTGGCCTGTATTCTTGAAGAACTGGATGCAAAGTTGGTGGGGAGATGACTCTTCAGAAATGTTCAGAACCAGGAAAGGATGGAAGTTAGAGAGTATTTCTGTGAAGGTCGTTCAGTGGCGGGTTGGCGGCGGGGGATTCCGCAGACCAGAGTTGGCAGCCATCGGTGCCGATTGTGAGGGGGTGATGGGGACAGCGGGGGCCTCACAGGGGGCTCTGTGAACCCGACATCTGGACCTAAGGCCAGGCCTCTCCTCCACCCGGCTCTGATTCTGCTCCCAGATCCTACCCCCGGCCCCCACAACGTGGATGTGACGGGAGTCCCACCCGGGAAGCAGGCAGACGCGTCACCGCTTTCCTGCTGGTGGCCGGGCGCTGTCCTTCCAGCACCGCTGCCCGTGACCAGGTGTCCCTGACGGTAGAGCTTACAGGCCATGCCCTGTGAGTCAGCCGCTCTGTGTTCCACGTGGACGTCGTCCACTAAAACCTCGAAGGCGCCGCTGAAGCCGTCCACACACAGCAGGAGGGTAGTGGCCCATCCTCTGCACGCGGAGGGCCAGCCACAGACTCCTGTTCGCACGGTCTGCCACTGCCCTGCCCTGGGCGCACCCGAGGGAGTGCTGAGCGGAAGGGCTCCGTGGGGTTCTAGGTGGGTCCCCCCCAGGTGCAGGGAGATAGCTCTCCAAACATCATGGGAGGAGGCCGCTCGCCTCACTCTGGTGACCGTGGAGGGTCTGCAGCCAAGGCGCCAGGACCCCCCTATCAGAACTGCCCCGGCCGAGCGACGCGGTGGGAGCCGATCTGTGTCGGGAGGTTTTGTCGTCTGTGGGCTTTCAGGGTGAGTGCTCGTCAGCCCCACGGTGCCCCTGTCTTGAGCGTCCTGTGCTAACTGACTGGCAGAACCGAAAGGGCAGGCGGTGCCTGCAGTGTGGGCTCGCTACCGAGGGTACTGCGAGGTCGGGGGACTCAGACTACTCCTCCGAGCTCCGCGGATTTAAGGTGAGTCTGCCCTTCCCTGGTTCGCAGGTTCTCTGCCTAGATGCAGCTCTTGGTCTGCTCAGAGGCGCCTGTGTGCAGAGTTCTGTGCAGCCGTGTGCCTGCCTCCTTGCTCTGCCCTCTTATTACCCTCCCAGATCAGTTAGCCCCTGCCAGGGCCTGGCATTTGAAATATTTCACCGTATTCTCTGGAGGCAGAAGCTGTAACCCTGCTGCTTCCAGGCCTCTGCCCCGCGTGAGGAGGAGGTGCGGCTTGGCCTCTGAGCTCCAGGCTCAGGGCCCGGGACCCCCACTGCCCTCCTCCAGCAGCAGGAGGCAGCTGAGCCTGCCGCAGCCTTCCTGCGTGCCTGGCCCGCACCGGCCATGCGGGCGATCATGGGAGAGGAGCCTTGCCTCTGAGCGGAGCTGCTTCAACTCGTTTCCGCAGCATGATGGGAAGGAGTCGGGGGGGCCCTGGGCAGGCACAGGCTGCCCGGAGCTGCAGGCTCTCCCCTGTCAGCCTCTGTATCAGTGGCATGTCCCCGCCCCTCCTGGTCTCTCCCTGGGCCGCGAACAGTCACCCCTGTCCATGCTCCCCCTAAAGTCACTCAGCCCGGGTGCAGACAGGGCTGACCCAAGGCTGGGCCGGGCCGTCCTGTGCAGCTGCCCCCCGGCAGAGGGCCCTCCTTGGGCTGGGGGGACGTGGCCCTAGGGGAGGGCGATGCCCCAGGCCACCACTCACTGCTCTGGCTGAGCCCTGGGGACCCCTGGAGGCCCAAGCCAGGGGGCTGTGGTGTGGGCTGTGGGCAGAAGGCTCAGGCCTGCCCACCCAGTGGGCCCCGCCGGGCACCGTGCTCCTCCCAGGGGCAGTGTCCCCTGTCACACCACGAGCCCCGGCCCCCTCCAGCGCGGCACAGCCACTGCTGACTTACCACCTCCTCTCCGGGAGAAAGCAACTCTAAACAACACGGCTTACCGGCGATCGGGGCGCTATAGCGTCTGGTTAGTTGCAGCTCAGCTGTCACCGTAACTGCATTTTAGCCTCCATACACCAGTGGGGGAAAAAAAAGAAATTTTGGTTAGCTGTGAGTTTCGCTTAGCTGAGTTCAATTAGCGTTCTGTTGTCCTGACGTGTTTCTCTCGTAATCTTTCCAGGGAGATGCAGTTAAAGATTTGATGTTGCGCTTCCTGGGTGAGAAAGCTGCGGCAAAGAGGCAGGTCCTGACCGCCAGCTCGGTGGAGCAGTCTTTCGTCGGACTGAAGCAGCTCATTGTAAGTAACGGTGTACTTGATTTTCCGTGTAAGTTCTTCCTCCCTTCATAATAATTTTCCAAGGGCCAGTCACTCTCAGTGTCTTACCCTTGGCCCTTGCACAGAAGTGGGGTTTTGTTGGATCAGATAACCAGCCCTGAGCAACAGAGAGCATCGTACGACATGTGAATGCTTTGAGGCAGTCTATACTGTGATTAAATATGCTTCATCAAAATAACTAGAGTGAAGTCACCGTACATTGATTTTCTGAAAGAACTCTGCACTTGGTGTGGAAGGTTTATTACTAAATTAGCAGACTCCCCAGAAGCGCACAAAAAGCCTTTCTTTACTCATTAACAAGAGTGAGTGCATTCGCCCTGGCTGAGCCGCGGTCCTGGAGCGCACGGGGAGACCGCGCAGGCACCCTGACCTGGGCGGCAGTGCTTCCCGCGGCCTCTGACCGCTGGAAACCGTCTGCCCCGCAGCGTCTTTCATGCTGTTACAAAAGGGCAAATAAACACTCGCCTAGGTGGTTTGCTGACATTTTCACAGTAAAGTTTAGGTGGTGGTTGTTTTTTTTAGTAAATGCAGATCACACGTTTCATTGAGTTTCTTCCATTGAAGTGATTCTAGAATTCTTCCCATGAATGAGAAGCTGTGGGAAGGAGAGACGAGGAGATACTCAGTTTCTAAAAGGGAGAGGGGAGCTCGTCTGTACGCGTCTGTGAGCCCATGTGCACTGGCCCTTGCTCGTGGAGCCGCAGGTGTGGGAGGTGGCGGCGCGCACGGCCGCGTGCGTCGGTAGAACGGCCCTCCTGCCTGGGGGGCGGCTGCTGTCACTCCCTTTCCGAGGCCTTGAACTCCTGCTGTGCGGCAGCGTCACTAGCAGGCAGCTGCATGTGAAGCGTGACTTGTAGCTGTGAGCTCGGACGGGACAGGCGAAGCCTCACACAGACATTGTCATTAATCCTCAGGTGATCTTTCTACATCTTGTCATCATTCTTGGGGTCAAATATATGCGGTTTGGTTTGATTTTTTTCATACTTTGAAAATACTTGAGGCCGGTAGCAGTTACATTAACAGTGCTGGCAAGGAGGCCTGTTCAAGGCGTGAAATGTCTTCGAGGAAAGACCATTCCCTTGCCCTGGTATTTTAATTGCATCCTAAAATAATTGCATTCATCTTTAAGACTAGATTAATCCTCAGGCGATCTTTCTACATCTTGTCATCATTCTTGGGGTCAAATATATGCGGTTTGGTTTGATTTTTTTCATACTTTGAAAATACTTGAGGCCGGTAGCAGTTACATTAACAGTGCTGGCAAGGAGGCCTGTTCAAGGCGTGAAATGTCTTCGAGGAAAGACCATTCCCTTGCCCTGGTATTTTAATTGCATCCTAAAATAATTGCATTCATCTTTAAGACTAGGAAAGTTTCTCAACACATTTTCCTGAGTAATGTCAGAGTGTTCTAAGACTGCCGTTTATGGGGAAATGACTGTCGCGGCCCGTGGAGAGGGACATTTTAATTGCTTCCGTGGTGTCACGTGTGACATTGATGACTGCCTTTGAGTCGCAGGCGGGAAAAGTTGGGTGCCTACTGTTAGTTACTTGAGTGATTTTTATTGGACTGTTTTTCTCCTCTTCTGGAAGGTCTGGAATATGTTCAGTTTCTCAAACAGAGTCTATATCTTATTTCCTAGTTTTAAAATAACAATATTTTGAAATTTAGATCTTTTTTCTCATATATAACTACCTTTAATATCAGAGTTCTGCATGTCATATACAGTAATGAAGAGATTTTCATAAGATTTTCTCCACAGTGCTTAAAGATTAGAATGGTATATTTAAATTCTAGCTTTAAAAAACAGTTTTTTCACCAAACATGGAAAGGACCCTGATGCTGGGAAAGATTGAAGGTAGGAGGAAAAGGGGACAACAGAGGATGAGATGGTTAGATGGCATCGTCGACTCGATGGACATGAGTTTGAGTAAGCTCCAGGAGTTGGTGATGGACAGGGAAGCCTGAGGTGTTGCAGTGCATGGGGTTGCAGAGTCAGACCTGACTGAGCGCCGGAGCTGAATGAATGATTAAAAATAGTAAAATGTACCTTGTGAAAAGCCTTATGCTCCTGCCGTAAATTTTAGTTAATGTGTTTTAAATAGTGGCTTCTTCCCTAATTGAAGATAATAAGCAAACGTGTTAATATTCCTGTTAGTTTCTTCTTACCGACGACTGAACCAGTCGCCACCACCCCCCGCCTCGGCCCTGTACTCACAGGTTCCACACACATCTTCACAGCAGCCTGATTCACCGTGGCCAAGAGCTGGAAGCCGTCAAGGTGCCTTTCGGCGGCACTAGTGGTAAAGAACCACCTGCCGGTGCAGGAGATATCAGAAACGCAGGGTCGATCCCTGGGTGGGGAAGATCCCCTGGAGGAGGAAATGGCAGCCCACTCCAGTCTTGTTGCCCGGAGAATCCCATGGACAGAGGAGCCTGGCGGGCTAGAGTCAGTCCGTGGGGTCGCAGGTCAGACACGACTGAAGCGACCTAGCAGTCAGGCACGCAAGCTGCCTTTCAGCGGGTGAATTGGTGGTGGTGAGTCCCGTGATGGTGCCTGGCATTCAGCACTAACAAGCCTTGATTGTTGAGTCAGGAGGAGCCCTGAGGAGCCTGGGGCCGGGGGGTCAGGCGGGTGCACTGGGGCATACGGCCAGAGAACCGCAGAGCCGGGAGTAAGGCCGCACCAGCATGCTTCCTGATCCAGCTGCACTAGCTGTGCTGGGTGTGTGTGCGTGCACACACAGAAACACACCCTGACACACTCACAGAGACACAGGCACCAAAGACACACACAGAGAGAGACACACGCTGGCGTGCGCACACTCGCGGGGAGAGGGGAGAGGGGCGAGGGGCTTCCTCCTCGAGGAGCCACTGCCGCCTGCGCCATAGGAAGAGACGAGAACTCTCGCTGAGGACACCGGAGGCCTGACTCTGTCTCCAGGTGCCCTCATCTGCTTGTTCTAGAAGCACTTTGCAAGCACAGAGCGCCCAGAGATCCTTTAAAAGGAGCACAGCGGGCTAATGTCCGGCTCCCTCTCTGGGCCTGAGGTTAACAGGGCCTGGATGAGTGTTCCCACGCTCCGGCACGCAGGCGGCCCCGAGGCCCGGCCCGTGCACTAAAGGTGGCGGGCAGTGCCTGTCCTTGGGGACCACACACCAGGCGTCCACTTCCAGTGTCTTCAGGGGTTGGGCGTTCCTCCTCCCTCCGACCTGGTGGCCCTCCTTCCTGTGTACCTCGGGCAGCGACGAGCAGCTGAGACCGAGTCCCTGAACCCCGTGCCGCCTCAGCTGGGCTCCCGTGGGTCCAGTCCCGACAGGGAGCTGCGTGTGGACACGCGGCCTGGATCGCGATGTGTCAGCACGACTCACTGGTCATTTTTCGTGTTGACAGCACAGAATCCTGTTAAACGCTTAAAACCACTTATGGTCACCTGCAGACCTTAGGTACAAATAAACACATCCAGGGCAGGTTAGCGTGAAACATTGACTGGTTTAATTTAAGAAAAATCACAAGGTGGAGTCACCCTGCTAAACAGGAAACAGCCTGATGGGTTTGGGGGCAGAGCGGGGCTTTCCAACAAGAGTTTTGCCCCTGGGGTTCTGTTAGTGGTTACGTTTTAAGGGTTTATCTTTGGCTCGTCTTGAAGGGTGTCTGCAGTTGGTGCCTGTGTGCCTGCACGTCTGAGCCCCAAGCCCGTGGTGGCCGTCCCCGGGGTGACCATCCCCATGGTGGCCGGCCCTGTGGTGGCCGTCCCCGTGACCCCGTGGTGACCGGCCCCGGGGTGGCCATCCCCGAGGTGACCATCCCCATGACCCCTGGGTGACCGGCCCCGGGGTGGCCCCCATGGTGACTGTCCGTGTCTTACAGAGCTGCAAGAACTGGCGGGCAGCGGTGGACCTGTGCGGGCGGCTGCTCACGGCCCACGGCCAAGGCTACGGCAAGAGCGGGCTGCCGACCAGCCACACAGCAGACTCCCTGCAGGTACGGTCGCGTCCTCCCCAGGCCACCGTCACCTGGGGACAGCGAAGGCTCCAGGGGTTCATGTGCAGAGAGCGGGCTTCTGAACGTCAGGAAAGCCCTCCAAGGAGAGGGGGCAGCTGCCTGAGTCCTCGAGCCCGCCGCCCCAGCCGAGCCCAGCTGCCCCCCCCCACCCCCACTGGACTCTGCCCTCCTTCAGGCAGGGAGCGTCTCTTTTCACATCCATTTTTATAAACTTGGAATTATGCAGACTTCTAAGAAAGAGCGTTAGTTTGTGAAGTGAGTGAAAGTCACTCAGTCATGTCCGATTCTTTGTGACCCCATGGACTGTACAGTCCATGGAATTTTCCAGGCCAGAATCCTGGAGTGGGTGGCCTTTCCCTTCCCCAGGGGATCTTCCCCACCCAGGGATCGAGCCCAGGTCTCCAAATTGCAGGGGTATTCCCTACCAACTGAGCCCCCAGGGAGTGTTAATTTAGCCCTTATTTAAATCTATTTGAAATCAAGCTCTGACATCAGATTAACGGCCTTGGGGACTTCGCCTGTCCAGTGGTCCCACGGGCAGTGCAGCACAGCCTAAGTGAAAGTAAACCGAAGGTTTAAAGAGGTGCCTGCGTGTTTAAAGCACTCAGTGGGGAATAGGAACCGCTGGGCCTGCTCTGCCCAGGTAACCATCGCGTGCCTCGTGTTCTGTGCTTTCAGCTCTGGTTTGTGAGGCTGGCCCTGCTGGTGAAGCTGGGCCTGTTCCAGAACGCCGAGATGGAGTTCGAGCCCTTCGGCAACCTGGACCAGCCGGACCTCTACTACGAGTACTACCCACACGTGTACCCGGGGCGCAGGGGTAAGGGGCGGCGGCGGGTGGCGTGGGCTCCCCTCGGCCCGCGGCTCGGCTGCTTCTCTGCGCTGTGTCTCCTTGAAGTTCAGCCCCGCCTCTGTGCAGATGCAGGGGTAAGGGGCGGCGGCGGGTGGCGTGGGCTCCCCTCGGCCCGTGGCTCGGCTGCTTCTCTGTGCTGTGTCTCCTTGAAGCTCAGCCTCGTCTCTGTGCGGACGCAGGGGAGGCTGGTGCTGCGCTGTGTTAGTTCCTGGTGCTTCCTCCGTCGTCACCGTCTCACTCACATAACAGGCTGATGGGAGCTGGTCTGTGTTGCCCCGAGTTTCCCCAGACTTGAAGGAGGATTTTCAGCATGGGGGACTTTGAGACCTTTAAACTCCCTGGCATTAAAGTTCTCTCTTCCTTTTGACTGCGGGAACTTCGCCCTCCTGGAGGAGGAGGGGAGGCAGGCTTTCAAGCCCGGAACAGGGCAGGCGTCCGGCGGTCGCCCTGACGAAGCTGGCTCACGGTGGTGGTGAGGCAGCCGGGCGGTGTGGACGCAGGGGGGGCAGCAGGCCCCGTCCCACGTCAGTGAGGCGCCCAGCCCCCAGTGGCCCCCAGCTCCAGGAGGCCTCCAGAAGACCAAGGGGGAAGGGATGAAGGCCAGGAGCCCCATGAGCAACATTCAGGGGTGCGGCCCCGGGCAGAGGGGACGGTCCTGGTCATTAAGCGATGGGTGGGAGCCGTGCCCCCCTGGCGTTGTCTCACCCAGCACGACTCCTCAGCGGGTCTGACGGTGTCTCCACGGGGCAGGCAGGGCACAACCTCGCCCATCAGTGTCGCCCACACACTCTCCCAGGAGCCCCCACCTCATCCCTCAGTGTCCCCCCCCATACTCACCCCAGGAGCCCCCACCTGGTCTCTCTGTGAGCCCCACACTCACCGGGACGCCGCTCGGCCCAGGGAGCAGGCCGCAGCCCCTCTGCTCCGTAAGGCGCTTCACAGGGGCCCAGCATCCCCTGGCTGTCGGGGGCCGCGTCCCCACTGGGGAGTGAGTGCCAGAACTTTCTCGTCCATATTTGCAAGCCTTCGCGGCCCGTCCCTCCCAGAGAAGACAGTGGGCAGCCTCCTGCCCCCTCAGCGTCAGGCTCTGTCACCTCTTCTTACACGGAGAGGCGTTCTGTGGAAAGGCAAGAGGCACCTTACAGGGGAGGTTTGGGATATTTCTCATCAGAAGATTCTGCTTGAAAGCTTTGATGATCAAGAGACGGCTCTCCTGTGCTTCTGACAAGGAGCAGCCGTGTTTCCCGCCAGCCTGGGAAAAGGAAAAACAGTTTCTTGGCACTGTGTCCCAGCTCTGGGCAGGTCAGCCCCTGCCTGGCCTGCGCACCCCCTGCGCCCAGCCTCACTGCCCCTGGGTGCCCCCAGCCATGCCGTGAGCGGGACCCCATGCTGGGCCCAGGAGTGGGCAGAGAGTCAGACCTCCGAGCACACAGGCAGGCACCCTAACGCTCACAGCTGCGTAAAAATGCTGATTTTCTTTTCCTGCTGAGGCCCACGTAAATTGTAAGTTCAAACAACTGTTCATACATCAGCTACTTTGAATTTACTGCAGGCTGAGAATGAGACGAGCTGGGGCCTCCCGTGTGGCCCAGAGTCTAAGACTCCGAGCTCCCAGGACAGGGGACACGGGTTCAGTCCCTGCTTAGGCAGCCGGAGCCCATGAGCCCAGCTGAGACTTGGCACAGCTAAATAAATAAGCGTGTTTTTCTAACAAAGAACATGGCAGCAGACGGAGAAGGAGGCGTTTCCAGGGCAGCCAGCGGACACGCCCAGCCCTGACCACGCCGAGCGCTCAGCAGCCCGGGGTCCTGGTCGACGATACCAGGCAGGGCGCTGGACCAGGTCCTGTGGGCGCTGTGGTCCTGCTCCCTCTCCTCGGGGACAGAGGTTCGCAGAGATGACACCCAGCTTCCCGTGAAGTGAGAACCCAGGCCCTCGGGCCCAGGCATGGGACAGTGCATCACCCACCCACCCCCAGCTCTCGGGACGCCAGTACACAGACTGAGCAGGCTTCCCATCCCGGCTGGAATTGCAGCCTGTTGTCTCAGGGATAAAGAGGAGCTGGTCGCCCTGCACCATTAAGCAGCTAATTTAAGTTATGAAATAGACATAAATCATACATATATTTTAGCTAAAGTGTGCTGACGTTCCTCCATAGTGGTATGCTCAATGTTTACCAATTTTTCTTTCCATTTTGTGGTATAACAAGCGTAAATGTGATATTTTGATTCATTTGTTTCATTTTAGCTTGCAATACATAAGCAAAGCAGGTCATTAAACTGTGCTGTAAAAAAGAAGCTATAACGATGTAAACAAATAACTTTTATGAATGAGCTTTAATATGTTTTATTTAAATATTGGGCATAGCTTTTACCCATTCAGAGTATTCATAACAAGTCATAATGAATCACGAGCTAATATCATGAAATTTCCCTTTTTCATCGGTCTTCTGATACTTGTAGTGATTTCATGGAGTTCCTTGCAGGGGAGTGTCGTTTCCACACACTCAGGCTGCCTTTTAACGGGTTGTTTGGAATCTCTCCTTGTTCTCATGAAACAGTGATGACGGGTCACTGAACAGACCCAGGCCTGAGCAGGCTGGGGCAGGGCCTGGGGAGCCCTTCCTGTGGCCCTCCCCCCCCCCGGCCCCTG
>SJXO01004915.1:147129-186729 GCA_006408615.1 Connochaetes taurinus
TCCCCCTCCGCCCTCCCCCTGGATCGCTGCTTCTCCTCCTCCTCGCTGTGCGTCCCTGCACCTTGGGGCCTACAGGTTGGGTCAGAGGCTGCTCACATCTGCGGTGCTCGGCCGCGGTGTGTACAAGCCCCGACTGGGGCCCGTGAGCAGATAGCTCGCACCTCCCCTGAGCCCGCGTGTCCCCACACCCGGCTCTGCCGGCCCCGAGGCCCCTGTCAGCCCCTTCCCGCCCGCGTCCACAAGGGTGAATCGCCGCTGCCCTCTAGGCCCTGCCTGCTCTCCCTCCAGAATCACGCAGCGCACGTCTGGTTCCCAGGCCGGATGCAGACGCTTGATCAGTAGGTGAGCTCACGCGGTGGCCGAGGATTAACCACTCAGCACGTTCCAGGTGTCCCCCTTTGTTTCCCGTGAGGCAACGGAACCACCCCCTGGGGTGACCGTCCCCTGCGCAGGTCGGGTTTCCGCTCACCTCCCTCACCCCACCCCGGGGTGACCGTCCCCTGCGCAGGTCGGGTTTCCGCTCACCTCCCTCACCCCACCCCGGGGTGACCGTCCCCTGTGCAGGTCGGGTTTCTGCTCACCTCCGTCTGCCAGCACTCTGCCGAGGCGCGCAAGTCAGGCGTGTCTTCCTCAGTCTGAGGAGGCTGGTCCGGGGTCCTGCCGCCTTTCACACGGCTCACCCTTTCTGCAGACTCTGGTATCTGCAGTCTTTTCCTGGAACAGGCGGTCAGAGACACGGCCTCTTCGGTCGGGCTCCGTCTCCATCAGGACAGCGGGGTGAAGCCGCCTCTGCCCTCCTCCAGACGCAGGAAACAGGGAGATGCGTGTGTGCCCACGGCCTGCATCATATACAGTGCTCGAGACGCTGCCGGGGCACCTGGCCCGTCCTGAACTCCCCGTCTGCCGTGGGGCTTGGGGCAGCACTGAATGACCCCTTGCTGCTGCTAGGTCACTTCAGTCGTGTCCGACTCTGTGCGACCCATAGACGGCAGCCCACCAGGCTCCCCGTCCCTGGGGCCTTAGTAATGAGTTATCTGGGACTCTCTCAGGCTGGCTCTCTGTTTCCAGCATAGGCATGGGTGAGAGATACTATGCCATCAGCCTGGCACAGATGTCCCCGACCTGTGTCCCCACGTCAGAGCACAGAAAGCTGGGGTGCCAGGGGTCAGGGAGACCAGGGAGGGTGCAGGGAAGCGAGCCCAGAGCAGCGGTCAGGCAGCGGGCCCTGCCACCTGGACAGCGAGAGGGCCTGCCCAGCTCTGTGGAGGCGAGCTGGGCCTGCTGACCGCAGAGTCTGTGCTCTGTTGGGTGTCCAGCAGGCACCGTGCCGTCGCGTCTACCCCTCAGGCCCCACAGCAGCCTGGCCGTGTCCAGCTCCCTGTCCTGTGCGGGTGGCCGGAGCGCTGAAGGGAAGGTGCCGCGTGCCCAGCACATGGGCCAGTTGGTGGCCGGAGGCCCAGTCTGTCCACGCCAGGAAGTCTTGCGCCTGCTGAGGGAGGCATGCCCCTGGGGTCAGGCTGGCATCCCTCCTCTTGCTTTGCCTTCCGGGCCCGCTGCCCGGCGGGCTGTGATTCCTCGGGCACCTGCTGTGGCACTGGCGGCTGAGCGGGCCTGCAGTCCTGCAGGGGACTCCTGAGCATGAACGGCGTAGGAGCAGTTGCACTTAGCGTCTCCTAAATGACTCGTGGACGTGCTCTCGTCCTGCAGGGGACTCCAGAGCATGAGCGGCGTAGGCGGTTGCACTTGGCGTCTCCTAAATGATCCATGGACACACTCCTGCGGTGTTTATACTAACCTAGAAGTCGGCAGGTCGTGACCACACACGGGACCTTCCAGGACGTCAGTTTCCTTCCAGATTCTGACACGTGCTGTTTCAAGGCGCGTGCTCCGTGCTGGGGAGACGGGCCCCTGGCTGGCATGGCGCCACGCGGGTCATGTTGCTGGGCTCCGCTGGCGTGAAGGGTTTCACCAATTCCCGGTGACTCTTCACACACAGCGAGGCCGGGTTTGCTGGACTGAGAGAGTCAGTTTAAAGGTACTTTTGTTTGTATTTCTTTAGGACAAACAAACGAAAGTAGGAAAGGCCTGACTTATGTCAGAGCAGTGTCTGCTGTTTCATCGATGGGCCTGCAGGGCTTGCTTGGGGACAGTGGCCACGTCCCGTCATCTGTGCGTCCGGCGCCTGCACTTGTGCTTGGCACCAAAACCTGCTGAGTGAGTGGCTGTCCCGCTGCGCCGTTCAAGCTGGAAGCAGCAGGTGGCGTTTCTCCTGCCGCCCCTTTTCTTGTCCTGACTCTGAGCCGTGTTTTTCTCTAGGGAGGGTCACTTTCTCTGTGTGTGTCATGAGGTCGTGTGTGCTTCCCGTGTGGGTTCTGTCCTTTGAGATGTGTAAGCTGCACCAGCCCAGTGGTGCCAAGAGAGAAGGGGGAGGCCGACTCCCACCTGAGCCCGGCCGTCTCGGGGCCTCCCAGGAAGGGGGAGGCTGACTCCCACCTGAGCCCGGCTGTCTTGGGCCCTCCAGGAAGGTCACGGGCAAGGGTGATGTGTTTATGGGACACCGGTGCTGGCTCTCCCTTGCCAACCTTTTCTACTCTGGTCTGAGTAGAGTCCCAACTCCAGATGCAAGTCACAGGGGCACATGGAGAGCCACCGCTGTCCACCTCCTGGGGCTGCGGGAGTCTGGTCCAGGGCGGGTGCCCTGGTGGGGGCTCGAGGCCATGGAAGACGCTGCATGGAGAGACGACGGCGTGAGAGCCCAGAGCAGACAGCGTGCAGGCACGATCTCTTGGCTCTCCGCTCTGTCTGCGTTAGTGAGGACTTCCGGTGCCACGTTCAGTACGAGCAGTAAAACGGGGACGTCCCTGCGTTACTCAGGAGCTTAGAGGAAAAGCGTGTAGTTTCTCACCATTAATTAGGTCGCTTACCAGTGGTCATGTATGGATGTGAGAGTTGGACTGCGGAGAAAGCTGAGTGCCAAAGAATTGATGCTTTTGAACTGTGGTGTTGGAGAAGACTCTTGAGAGTCCCTTGGACTGCAAGGAGATCCAACCAGTCCATTCTGAAGGAGATCAGCCCTGGGTGTTCATTGGAAGGAAGGATGCTAAAGCTGAAACTCCAGTACTTTGGCCACCTCATGCGAAGAGTTGGCTCACTGGAAAAGACTCTGATGCTGGGAGGGATTAGGGACAGGAAGAGAAGGGGACGACAGAGGATGAGATGGCTGGATGGCATCACGGACTCGATGGACGTGAGTCTGAGTGAACTCCGGGAGTTGGTGATGGACAGGGAGGCCTGGCGTGCTGCGATTCATGGGGTCGCAGAGTCGGACACGACTGAGTGACTGAACTGAACTGAACTGAGCTGTAAGTTTTCATAAACATTCTTTATCAAACTGGGGACGTTTTCCTCTACTCTTCATTTGCTGAGAGTTTTAATCATGAATGGATGTTACATTTTGTCAAATGCTTTTTCTGTTCCTCTGGATTTATTGTGTGATTTTTCTCGTTTCGCTTATTTGACGTGATGGGTTACATGGATTTTTGAATGTTGAACCAGCCTTGCACACCTGGAATGAGTCCCACTTGGTCATGGTGGATAATTTCTCTTATACACTGATAGATCTGACTTGCTAATTTTTTGGTAGATTCGATTTAGTTGGATTTGACTTGCTAATTTTGCCGAGGATTTTTGTGTCTGTGTTCATCAGCCGTGTTGATCTGTAGTCTTCGTTTCCTGTGATAGTGTCTGGTTTTGATACGCGGGCAATGCTGGCCTCATAGAATAAATTAGGAAGCATCTCCTCCACTTCTATTTTCCAGAAGAAACTGTAGAGAATTGGTACCTCTTCTTCCTCGTCTGTAGAACTCACCAGTGCCACCATCTGCGCCTGGTGCCTTCTGTTTTGGAAAGTCATTACTTATTAACTTAATTTCTTAAATAGATACTGGCCTATTCACAGAGGGTCCACGAGTGTCCTGTTCTGGAGCAGGGTGGTGGCCTCTACCATTTTTCTCACTCTATGTGGAGAGCCTCCACACGTTTGGGGCGTAGCTGTGGGCAGGGGGTGACGGCCAGCCCTCCTGTGGTCATCGTCTGCGACACACGCTTTACTGAGGGAGCTGGGACCCATTTGAGAACCGGCATCACTGTGTGCTTCGCCAGGAAATGAAGGGGCTGTCCTCCCTGCTTCGGGAACACCCGCGGGTTCCCGGCTGTGCTCGCGGCGGCAGACAGACTGACTCCGCATTGGCTCTGCTTCCAGGCTCCATGGTTCCCTTTTCCATGCGGATTCTGCACGCGGAGCTTCAGCAGTACTTGGGGAACCCCCAGGAGTCCCTGGACCGGCTCCACAGGGTGAAGGCCGTCTGCAGCAAGGTAAGCCCCGCTCCGGCTGGGCCGCCCCCTGCCCGCCTGGTGGAGCGCTCACCCCGATGCCCGCCCTCACAGCACGCTGTCCCCACCCCCATCCCTGCGTCCCCCTCCGGGAAGGCAGGTGGCCTAGCTCCTTGCTCTTCCTGCTAAAGCTGTTCTGGGGGATGGTGGGTGGGTTCTGGCAAAGCTCGAGGCCTGAAACCCTTCTTCCTGGTGCTGTCAGTAAATGAAAAGCAGAAGCGTTTCCTCTCATATTAAGTCACACCCGTGAACGTGTGCTGCAGAAGCGTTTCCTCTCATATAAAATCACACCCGTGAACGTGTGCTGCAGAAGTGTTTCCTCTCATATAAAATCACACCCGTGAACATGTGCTGCAGAAGCGTTTCCTCTCGTGTAGAAATGACACCTGTGTGTGTGTGCCTGGGCTGCCAGCCGCTTGCACATCCTGTGGAGGCTCCAAGCACCTGCTCCATGTCTCACAGGCGCTGGAGCTGGATTTAAGGAGACAATGGCTGGAAACGTTGCAGAATGAAAGCCAATCACACTCATGACGACTCCTTCACGACGACGTGACAGCTGTCATTCGTAATTCTGGCTCTGAAGGCAGCTGAGGTTCAACACTGCGTCCCGGGTTGTTCTTGGTTGTAAAGCAACAGTCACGTGGCAGGCATCGAGCAGCATCAGTGGATCAGACTGCTCCACTGAGCGCTGGGGTGGAGATATCTGGCTCGGGGTCTCCCCGGCTCCAGCCCCCTGCCCACCCCCTGCCACCTAGCCCAGGTGCAGTGCTCTTGGAGGGTGGGGGCTTTCAGAGATGTGACTGTGAGCAGTTAGGAGTGGCGACGTTTGACAGATTCATAAAATGGGGTTATTTGTACCTGCTGAACTCCTCCGGTCCCCAGTTGCTCTTGGTGGACACTTCTGGAGCTCCTGGGTGGTCCTCTGGGTTCCCAGCAGGAAGTGAGGGCTGGTTTACCTTGTCATTGAAGTTTCTCACTCTGAGCTGACTGGGAAGAGTGTTGTTTCAGAGTATAATGCTCGCCAGGCACGTCAACAGGCCATGGTTGGAGGGACTTTGGAGCCAGGCAGACTGTTCCTAGCGGGATGACTGGCCCTTGGAAGCCTTGAGCACCTCGCTCAAGGGAGGAGGAATGTCCCCAGTCTCCCCCAGGCTGCCGTGGAGTCAGATGATGGATGCCGACCAGCGCTTGGCTCCTGGGAGTGCCTAATGCTCCTTCAGTGGCCTGGCGCAGCTCCAAGAAGCCTCTTCTCACTTTGAAAAGCCTCTTTTCCAGAAGTCTGGAAGAGACTGGTAGGGCTGGGAAGGTCCCAGAATGCTCCAGGGGAATCTAAGCCCCTCTTTGGGCTCAGTGGGTCATTAGTGAGTCGTCAGGGCCGGCGCCCAGGGGTCTGAGGACTGGACACTTCATACATAAACCCAGTCCTTAGACCATCCCCACCTGCAGCCCAGGAGAGGCTGACCTTTTTCTCCTGGACAGAACCAACAAGCGCCAGCCTCCTGGGCCCTGGGCCTCCCTCCGCTGCTGTCCGTGGTGCTGAGGGCGCCTGCCCCACCCAGGACCAGCCCAGGATGAGCTGGACCCTGGGCGGGGGCAAGGCGGTTAGGTTCCATGCAGCCTCTCAGCTCTGGTCACGCCAGCACCGCCTGCAGGGTGGAGGACCGTCTCCCAGACCCACACATTCTCCTGAGTCCTCCCGCCTCACCTCCAGGCAGCATCTTCACTTTTCAGAGCCACTGCAGCTGCTTCAGGAACTGTGTGCTCCGGCCTGGAGCCGGGAGGGGGGGGGGGCTGACCTGCCCCCTCACCAGCACCTCCCATGCTGGGCGCACTGGGTGCAGCCCGCCCGGTGGTTCTGGGAGGCAGAGTCTTGTGGCCTCCGACCCATACCCATTAATGCACCTAGCGGGCCCGCGGGAGCCTGCACAGCCCTTGGGCTGGGAGAGCCAGGCCCCCGCTCCCGTTCCTCGGCACCTCCAGCCTTGCTTTGTAACTGTCCCCTGCTGGGATCCAGCCGCAGTGGATCCAGGGAATTTGAAGCGGGGACGGCATCGGCGATTTGATAAGATTATTTATTCAGAGATATAAAGAGAGATTAGGGAAGAATAATGTAGTGGAGAAAATAATAGGGAAAAGAGGATGTATTCCTTGGTTTACACAGGAAGCCAATAAAGTCTCAAGACACTTGCACCGTCTACGTAGGCCGCAGGCGCCTCCCGTCTCCCGAAGGAGTGGAGACGCAACGTGCCTCCCCGTTCAGGTCTTAGAAGCCCGGGCAAAATTAGCAGACACAGCAAGCCTCTGTGTTCCAGACGGGAATTCAGCCTGAAAAGGAGAGCGAGAGAAAAGACAACACGGGGAAACCAGTCTTTCCAGGAACTGGTCCAACTCTTTATTTTTCAGGAAAGCTTTTATACTTTAGTTATACATAGAGATCAATGGATAATACAGAGTCATGCAGGGTCAACAGGCCTGACCTTTATTGAGACCAGGCACTCTTTATGCATGCTTACAAAGGTCTTAGATGGTTTTACATCATCTTCTGGCCAGGGGGCCTGCTAACATTTTATGACCCTTTCTTTCTGATAACAGTCAGTCAACCAGAAAACTTATTTTTTCCAAGGGTGATTTTTCTTAAACCAGGCGCCACTCTCCGAAGGCACCAGATAGTTGCATTCCTGACAGGGCAAAGGTGCAGTGGGTTATAATCAAGAAAAGAATTTAATAGCTTAAGGTCTGACGTGATTAATATCAAAGGTTACGACTTATTTTTCCCATATGCCAGTTATATCAATTAATGTATATAAGGGACAAGGGATATGGAGACTTAGCAGCAAATACTGGCTCAACAATGAAACCCCCCACCGGTATATCTCTAACAACCCACTAATACTACACTAATAATTTCTAACTTCTCAAAAGACTGTGTATTTGGAAAGTTCAAAACACCTTGTGCCTTTCACAGTTAGGAGCTGTGAACAATTACATGTGGTTGTAAGAGGCTGGACAAACTTGTCAGGCAGGCTAGAGAGCCATCAGAGGAGGTTTTGGACTGAAACACTCTTGTTACGTCAGAGACTTATTAACTGAAGCTCCAGGTTAACTTCTTAGAGGAAGGTGGTGGGGGACCGCCCCCCTTTAATGTCAGAAGAGTAGGTGGAAAGCATAACACAGTAAAGCAGGCAGACTCTGGTTCTGGGGGCAGATGAGAAAATGCAGGGGGACCCCTGAGGCCTGATCCCGCCTTTGCGTTTGTCAGGCCCCCTTCCTCATGACCTTTGCCACGGGTGGGATTCCCCATGCTGGCTCCCGGCAGTCCCCTCTCATTGGGCCATCAAGACTGCTGTTCCTGGTCAGGAGATAGCTGATAAGTAGCTGGAAAATGTGGCCTGGTTTGAACCAACTAGCTCGTCTTTGCAGCTGTTACACTTGTAAAACGCAGGTGTGTCCCGAGCAGTCACGGTAGGACAGGCCTTTGTGTTCACGGCACGTCGTCCTCCTCCTGGTGTGAAGCGCAGACCCTTGAGGGTGAGGAGGCCCAGTGGCCCATCCCAGGAACAGGGCCGAGGCCAGGGAGAGCCTGGAGCAGCTGCTTTGCTGGCGGCGAGCTTCCCCTCTGGGGTGAGCTGCGGAGGGCAGTGCTGACGGCAGGGTGAGCCGCAGAGCGAGGGCGTCTCCACAGAGCACGTGCCTGAAGCGCGTTGTCGCAGGACCGGGAGCCCTCAGCCAGTCTCCTATTAACACATCTTTATTTTTCTCCCCAGCAGACAGTGTTTACTGTTAAAAGTTTTGTTCTCATTCTGTTCTCCATGAGAATCCATCCTTTGCCCAGATCACCAGGGCAGCAACTTCCTTTCTTTAAGGGAAACAGTCACAAAAGATGTGGTTCAAGGCCATTAGCCAAACAGGAAAAACGGTGTAAAGTGACAGATGCTCAGAACTTAAGCAATAGATTAATAAAGGGCCGCAAGCCCCGGATGTCCTGGAGGAGCGAGACTGATGTTTTCACAGAAGAGAATAATCGTCCTCTTGTGTCCCGTACCTGGAGCTTCCCGGACAGGGCGGGTGCACGCTCCACGTGTCGGGCTCCCCAGGCGCTCTGCGGGTGTCGGGCGCACGCTCCGCGTGTCAGGCTCCCCAGGCGCTCTGCGGGCGTCGTCAGCCCTAACCCTCCTCGAGCCAGAGGGCCACCGCTCTCTCTGCCGTCCGCCCCGTGCGTGCCGAGCAGTGACGCTTGACTCGTGTCCCCGGGAGACCCTCCTCGGCAGAGAAATCTGCCGCTCCTGGGGCGTCTCGGCAGAGCGTCCAGAGGCAGACCCGCTCCCGGCCTGGCGCGTCCCGCAGATCCTGGCCAACCTGGAGCAGGGCCTGGCGGAGGATGGGGCCCCGCGTCCAGAGGCAGACCCTCTCCTGTCCTTGCGTGTCCCGCAGATCCTGGCCAACCTGGAGCAGGGCCTGGCAGAGGATGGGGCCCCACGCAGCATCGCACAGGAGAACAGGCAAGGTCAGTGCCGCCCGCGTGCGGCGGGCCAGCCCCGCCTGCTCCGGGTCGCAGCCTCCATCTGCCTCACTCACCCTCTCCCGCACGCGTCTCCTCGCTGCTTTCCTCCCGGAACAAGCATCCTTTCTAGGAGGTTCTTACCTCAGAGTTGCCCCTTGGTCCCGGCAGCAGGAGGGTCCTCCCGGGGCCTGACCTGCCCCGGCCTCTCCACCCTCCCACCCCATGTGTCCTCCCCTGCCAGCCCTCGGAGCCCAGCGAGGCAGCTGGGTTAGGAACCGTTGCTTCCACGTAAGCGGGTGGGACACCCAGGCCTCGGGCAGGCAGGCTGCTGTCACCAGGGCTGCGGTGCTGACACCCACGTGTGACTGTCCACAGCCCTATAGTGGGGAGCCCCGCCTGTCCACAACCCGCCAGAGCGGCCCTGCTGCACAACGGGCTCGTCTCCTGGTCCAGTCAGGCTCTGTCCCCCCGAAGCTGGGCGGCCGTCGAGAGCACAGCCCCGAGGAGTATGCTGAGCGGCACAGGAAGCTGTGGCCAGGGCGAGGCCACAGACGTTGGGGCTCCATCCGTCTGTGGCTGGGCTGCTGGCTGCGTCCCCGGGCGTTCACCCCTCCTCTCTTGCAGCCTCCGTGCAGCTGTGGCGGTCCCGCCTGGGCCGGGTGACGTGCTCCATGGCCAACTGCCTGCTGCTCATGAAGGTACCGTTTCCCAGAGGTGGGAAGCCCTGGGCCCTCAGAGGGGGAGGGCCCCCATGCAGCCTACGAGCAGAGGGGCCAGCGGCACACCTGGGGTCCGCGTGATTCAGTTTTACTAAGCGGAACATCCGCAGACTCGGGTCTGAACGGGGCTCCTGAAGTCCTCACGCTCCGTGCTCCCCAGGGTCCCGGCCCTGTGCTCGCCAAGGGGGTCCCCTTGCCCTGACTCCGCCTGCCATCCGTGCTCTCGGAACCCAGCACAGAACCAACATGGCGCTTCAGAAGTGCCTCTGCTACAAACGTGGCTTAATGTGACATTTTAGATGATTCTTTTGTGTTCTTGAGTTAAAAAGGAGTGAAGCACCTTGCGGTCACAGCCTCGGCACACGTGTGCATCCGACTGCCACCTCGGGCAAGCCCATTTGGACAGCAGCGTGAGGCCGTGGTGCCAAGCCAGCCTCGCGGGTGGGGGGCAGTGGGCTCTGGCATCGGTTCTGCCAGGTGACCTAACAGTCACTTACCTTTTCGATGATGAGCTGTCCGTCCGTATGCCTCCGCCCCCGAACGTCCACCCGGAACGCTGTCGGGCAGAGCGGCCAGAGTCAGCCTGGACGTCCCCCAGCCCTGAGACAGGTCGCCCTGCCCTGCCCAGCCCTGCGCGCCGGCCGCTCACGGCACCATCAGGCCGCGGCTGCCCGGCCAGAGTGGACAGCGCTCTCCCTGGAGAGCTCAGTGCAGCTGATGTCCCTGAAGGGGCGGCGTGTCCTCACCCAGCAGAGGACCGTCTCCGGGAACAGCCTCCGGCCGACAGCAGCTCTGGGCCGGGCTCCTGGGAGCACGCCTGAGCCCAGCACTGCAGCCACCCCGGGGCTCCCGTCCAGGTCTGAGGGGCCCGGGGCCACCGCACCCCCAGGAGAGGGCCCTCGCCCTCTGCACGCTCTCGTGGACACAGGCACTTACATGCGTGGGGCATGGGCAGCGGGTGTGGCCGGCTCCCCACGGCCACCAGGGGCCCAGTTCGTTCGGATGAGCTTTGCTCGAAGGTGCCGGGCTGGCGGGTCTGCGCCTGGTTTTCCTGTGGAACGTTCCCGGTCATCTAACGCCCCAGTCAGCAAACTAGTGACTGCAGTCCCAGTCTGCGTGAGGACGAAGATGGAGGCAAGTAAAGAAAGAGAAGTACCTTCAAGGGTTTGACGGATCGTGGAGGCCTGTGGTCTGCAACTGTGCCCGTCAAGAGACAGCGAGCTGTTGGCACAAGCCCCAGACAGCGTCCGCAGACGGGACGGGCCGCCTGCCGTCCAAGCTCGGGCCCTAGGGCCTGACAGAAGCAGGAAAAAGTTAGTCCAGGTGAAATGGTAGTTGCTGCTCAGTGGATGGAAGGAGAAAGACCCCCAGGCCAAGCGCACAGCCAGACCCCTGAGAGAGGAGGGCTCTGGGGACCGGGGCCACGCCCAGACCCCGGAGCCGGCCCGCTGGGCCGTCCGCCCCGCTCCTGGTGGGTGCCGTGTCCCTGCTCACGAGGTCTGTGTGTTCCCGCAGGACTACGTGCTGGCCGTGGACGCGTACCGCGCGGTCGTCCAGTTCCACCCAGAGCAGGAGCCGCAGGTGCTGAGCTGCATTGGCCGCATCTTCCTGCAGGTGCGAGGGGCTGGGGGCTCGGGGGGCTGCACCGCAGTGCGAGTCCTGCAGGTCTGAGAAGGCGCAGGAAGGGTGTCCAGTCGGATGTCTGTTGCTGTCAGAAGGCAGGTTCTTTCCTGGTCCTGCTTTGACTGTACTGAGTATCAAGCCTCCAGCTTCGATGTGATGGGGAGGCCAGTTGCTACACGTGAATGTACGTGGATTCCCATCAGGCAGTGCAAAGACGGGTGACTGAGGTGTTGCCCTGTTCCAGCAGAAACGTGTTGACGCGAGGAGCCGGCCACCGTGGACTCCTCTCCCGCCCCAGACCCCCCAGGGCCTCTTGCGCCCTCCTCCCCAGGAAGGAGGGCAGAAGCAGGTGTGGGAGTGTCTTCAGTTTCCACCACCAAAACACGCAGGGCTGCACCCCGCCCTCCAAAACCTGCGCTCCGGGGGAGGGCCCAGCTCTTTGCAGCTGCCGTTGGTCTGGGTTTGTGCATGTGTGTGTGCGCACGTACATGTGTGTGTACATGCACGTACATGTGCATGCATGTGTGCGTACTTGTGCGTGTGTGTGTGTACCCACTGTTCTCAGCAGCACTTAGTATCTGTTTCTGTCTTCATAGAAGTAGCTTACTTTTTCTCTCTCTGTTCTCAGATAATTCTAGAATTATCTGTTGCTGGAAGATGTGAATAATTGACTCAAAGAGGCCTGAGCCACACTCCTGGGGTTTCTGGGACAACTTATTAACAGCTTTAGTTTCCATGTGTGGGAGAGGTTTCTTCTCTGTTTCTGGGATCAATTTTGACAATTTCAGTTCAGTCGCTCAGTCGTGTCCGACTCTTTGCAACCCCATGAATCGCAGCACGCCAGGCCTCCCTGTCCATCACCAACTCCCGGAGTTCACTCAGACTCGCGTCCATCGAGTCAGTGATGCCATCCAGCCATCTCATCCTCAGTCGTCCCCTTCTCCTCCTGCCCCCAATCCCTCCCAGCATCAGAGTCTTTTCCAATGAGTCAGCTCTTCACATGAGGTGGCCAAAGTACTGGAGTTTCAGCTTTAGCATCATTCCTTCCAAAGAAATCCCAGGGCTGATCTCCTTCAGAATGAACTGGTTGGATCTCCTTGCAGTCCAAGGGACTCTCAAGAGTCTTCTCCAACCCCACAGTTCAAAAGCATCAATTCTTCGGCGCTCAGCTTTCTTCACTTAGAGTGCCAAAATAAAGATCACATGTCTGCTCCACGTGTTCACATGTCTTTGCTTAGAGTTCTGTAAAGTAGTCCTCTTTCATGATCATTTCAGTTTCATCTTACCTGAGGCCATTTCTCCTCTTACATCTGTAATTCTGTTTTACTTATGGTTTCTTTTCCTTGATTTGTTCTTCCACTTATTATATCATGTTTTTTCTTCAAATAACTAGTTTGTGTTCATTTGCTTACTGGATACATATCACAGAACTTTTTATTATATTGCCTTTTCAGTTGCCTTTTTGTATATAATTTAATCACTCACTTTCTGACACGTGGACAGATGTTGACATCCTGCTCTGTCCTAAATGGCTTTTGCTTTTTGTTTTTTAATGAAAAATGAAAGTAAGTGGCCGCCAAAGTTTCACCGTGCCTGCTATGTAATTATGTCTTCAGCTCCCTCACCTGAC
Source organism: Connochaetes taurinus (assembly GCA_006408615.1). NCBI lineage: Eukaryota > Metazoa > Chordata > Mammalia > Artiodactyla > Bovidae > Connochaetes > Connochaetes taurinus. The sequence goes on from SJXO01004915.1 coordinate 159,995, forward strand.
CTCGGGGAGCTGCATGTGCAGGTGTAGATTCAACAGTCGTCACCTGAATCGACTCCTTCATTTTGTCAAAGCAGATTGGAGACATAAAAACAGCTGAGAAGTGCTTTGAAGACGTGGAGAGAGTAGCACAGAAGCTGGATGGGCTGCCGGGCAGAGTCATGGTCTTGATGAACAGGTGTGTATTTCTGTTCTGTTTTCCAGCTTTACTGAGATGTAAGTGACAGCATAGGGCAGGTTTATGGAGTGAACAGGAACGACCTGATTTCCATACATTGTGAGGTGATGCCCACAGAATAGGGAGCACTCCTCGTCTCATACAGACACAAAGTCAAAGGCAGAACGCACCCGGTGTCCCACGCAGCACGCAGCGCTGTGATGGCACTCGCGGTGCTGAGCACTGCTCCGGGCACCTATTCACGCGGAGCTTCGTACCTTCGGCCCACCTTCATCCAGTCCCTGCCCTCCTCCCCTGGTAACCACAAACTGAACCTTTCTCTGTGAGTTTGTTTGGAGTGTCATTGACCTGAAACACCATTCGTTCCTGTTACACAGCATAGTGACCTGATGTTTCTCTTTCTTTCAAACTGCTGACTAGTCTAGTTATGGTCTGTCTGCCCACAAAGATAAGGCCTTATTACAGACTGCATTCCCCGCGCCCTCCCCGCGAGCTTCCACTTCCTGGAGCTGCCCCCTCAGCGTCCCCGCCACACACCCGCCTGCATCCCGACTTGTGGATCATCCTTCCCGTGTCGCTTATTTGCAGAGCTTTCCTTCACCTCGGTCAGAATAACTTCGCCGAAGCGCACAGGTTCTTCACAGAGATCCTGAGGGTGGACCCGTCGAATGCAGTGGTAAGATGCCCTGGGCAGAGGTGGCGCGTCCACTGGTGTCAGGCACCCTCCAGGGCTGGGGGTCCCTGGGCCGCCCGCAGACCCCCAGCCGCCTCAAGGACTCGCTGCGGCAGCTGGAGGCCATGGCCCAGCGGGACCCACGGCAGCACCTGCATGAGAGCGTGCTCTTCAACCTGACCACCATGTACGAGCTGGAGTCGTCCCGCAGCCTACAGAAGAAGCAGGCCCTGCTGGAGGCCGTGGCCAACACGGAGGGCGACTGCTTCAACACGCAGTGCCTCAAGCTGGCCTAGCGCCCCCGTGCACACCCCCAGCCCTCCCGCCTGGTGTCTGCCCACCGCCGCCTCCGTCAGGCAGGCTGCAGACACGGGGTGCGCATGCACAGGGGCCGGGGGCATCCCAGGGCCACTCCCAGCAGCCTCAGGGGAGAGCTGACCACGTAACACACGCAGTTCTCGCCCTGAGCCAGAGCGTTCTAGAGATTCGTAGATCGGGGAGAGGGCCCGTTCCCCCCGCCTCAGAGCTGCAGCTCCACTCTGCTCCCTGGGGCCTTTTCCAGCCTCTGCTGAGCCCTTCGGAGGAGTCTGGTGCCGGGGGAGCGAATCCATTCTTCGTCTTGCGCGTTTCCAGCACAGGGGCGGGGGCGAGGACACGGGCCTGCGTGTGCAGTGGGGCCAGGACAGGGGTCACTGCTCTCAGCCCCGGGGATCAGCGTCTGCTCCCGTGCCTACACGGTCACTCCTGCCGTTAAAGTATCTAACACACCTGATTCAAGAACCCTGGCAGGGGCCCTTTAAGTTATCGAGCTCTGCTAGTACATTTTAAAAGAGTTCACTTAAGATTCTGATATAAACATGTATTGCATGAAGCAGGGCCGAGCTCTGTTTCTAGTCATTTCCGTGGTAAACACACAAATGCAGCATCTCCTGGGCAGACGGTCTCAGCAGTCATTGAGACAGATTAGTTACCCTGTGAAATAGGAGAGACAGGAGAGGCCGCCAGAAGGACCGGGCCTTCACCTCCAGAGAAAGTGAGGGGCACCTCCGGCTCAGGCAGGGAGGGGACCCCACCCCCACCCAGAGCGTCCGCAGCCTCTGGGCTCACACTTGTGATTTACCTGCTTTACACTCTGTTTTCCTTTAAGGTTCTAAACCAAATGCATCAAGTACTGTTGGCCTGCCTCCCGGGAGGGGGGAGTCCCAGCCCAGGGGAGACCCACACCCTGTGCCCCCTGATCCCAGATCCAGGCCTCAACTGCACATCACACACCCAGGAAGCACCCCAAAAGCTGCTCCCCTGGAATCTCCCCAAACCCCAGCATGGCCGTCTGCAGAGACGGGCCTCCAAGGAGGTATCCAGGTGGGGTGGAGTCCTGAGGGTGGGCGCCCAGGGACACCCAGGAGAGGACCTGGCGAGGAGCAAGGCCCAGGGACCACCCTGCAGCCCTGGCCCCCAGGCCTCCGGCCCCCAGGCCGTGACAGGTCAGCGTCTGTTGCTGAAGCTGTTGTCCACGGGGCTCGTCACCCGAGCTGAGACACCCACACCCCTGGAGGCTGCGCTGCCCACCCCCCGCAGCTGTCGGGGAGCCTCATAGGAACACACGCTCACACGTGTGTGAGCAGAGAAATGATGGAGCATTTCTTGAAAATAAACTGGCAACTGAGTCAGAAATTTTTCTAATAGAGTGTTTCCATTCATCACCACACATTCCTGGGGGCCATTCACACCAGACCATATCGTTTAAAAAGTTAATGACCTGGAAAAGTCCTCAAATGTATGTTTACACAACACATATGTTAATAGAAAAGGCTGAAAACTAATACTTAATGTTAAACTACAGTCACAGGAAGGATGGGCTGAAACGCATTTTTATTTTCCCTTTTATGACTGAGCTTCTGTTTCTACATAATGTGTGTGTGTGTTATAACCAGTGGGAAAAAGGCACCGAAACTGGTAAATGTTTTGCCTTTAAAAAATAAGCAGTGATTTAAAGAAGGTAGTGAAAGCGTGCCATGCCCCTTAGCTGAGTGCACTCAGTGGTTACCGGGGAGACCCAAGTACGCATGTGCGTGGGCATGCCCACGCCTCCAGGTGTCAGGGTTAGGATGCATGTGCTCTGAAATGCCGTTCATATTTAAAACGAAATAGATATGTTGCTGATTGCTAGTCTTTAATGGGAAAGATTAGCGATCTCTTCAAGAAACTTAGAGATACCAAGGGAACATTTCATGCAAAGATGGGCACAGTAAAGGACAGAAATGGTATGGACCTAACAGAAGCAGAAGATATTAAGAAGAGGTTCAAGAATACACAGAAGAACTGTGCAAAAAAAATCTTCATGACCCAGATAATCACGATGGTGTGATCACTCACCTAGAGCCAGACATCCTGGAATGCGAAGTCAAGTGGGCCTTAGGAAGCATCACTATGAACAAAGCTAGTGGAGGTGATGGAACTCCAGTTGAGCTATTTCAAATCCTAAAAGATGATGCTGTGAAAGTGTTGCACTCAATAGCGAGGAAATTTGGAAAAAGCAGTGGCCACAGGACTGGAAACAGTCTGTTTTCATTCCAATCCCAAAGAAAGGCAATGCCAAAGAATCCAAACTACCGCACAATTGCACTCATCTCACATGCTAGTAAAGTAATGCTCAAAATTCTCCAAGCCAGGCTTCAACAGTACATGAACCCACAACTTCCAGACTTTCAAGCTCGATTTAGAAAAGGCAGAGGAACCAGAGATCAAATTGCCAACATCCACTGGATCATGGAAAAAGCAAGAGTTCCAGAAAAACATCTATTTCTGCTTTATTGACTATGCCAAAGCCTTTGACTGTGTGGATCACAAGAAACTGGGGGAAATTCTTCAAGAGACAGAATACCAAACCACCTGACCTGCCTCTTGAAAAACCTGTATGCAGGTCAAGAAGCAACAGTCAGAACCAGATGTGGAACAACAGACTGGTTCCAAATTAGGAAAGGAGTACATCAAGGCTATATATTTTCACCCTGCATATTTAAGTTATGTGCAGAGTACATCATGCGAAATGCCAGGGTGGATGAAGCACAGCTGGAATCAAGATTGCTGGGAGAAATATCAATAACCTCAGATATGAAGATGACATCACCCTTATGGCAGAAAGTGAAGAGGAACTAAAGAGCCTCTTGATGAAAGTGAAAGAGGAGAGTGAAAAGCTGGCTTAAAACTCAGCATTCAGAAAATGAAGATCATGGCATCTGGTCCCATTACTTCATGGCAAATAGATGGGAAACAGTGACAGACTATTTTGGGGGGCTCCAAAATCACTGCAGTTGGTGACTACAGCCATGAAATTAAAAGACGCTTGCTCCTTGGAAGAAAAGCTATGACCAACCTAGACAGCATATTAGAAAGCAGAGACATTACTTTGCCAACAAAATGTCCCTATAGTCAAACATATGGTTTTTCCAGTAGTCATGTATGGATGTGAGAGCTGGACTATAGAGAAAGCTGATTACCAAAAAATTGATGCTTTTGAACTGTGGTATTGGAGGAGACTCTTGAGAGTCCCTTGGACTGCAAGGAGATCAAACCAGTCCATCCTAAAGGAATTCAATCCTGAATATTCATTGGAAGGACTGATGCTGAAGCTGAAGCTCTGATACTTAGGCCACCTGATGTGAAGAACTGAGTCACTGGAAAAGACCCTGATGCTGGGAAAGATTGAGGGCAGGAGAAGGGGACGACAGAGGATGAGATGGTTGGATGGTGTCACCGACTCAATGGACATGAGTTTGAGCAAGCTCCGGGAGTTGGTGCTGGACAGGGAGGCCTGGCGTGCTGCAGTCCATGGGGTCGTGGAGTCAGGACTGAGCGACTGAACAGCAACACGTACCCTGATTTTTTTTCATGGGTGGTTGTTTCTTGGCTGCGCTCGGTCTCCCTTGCCGCGTGTGGTGTTTCTCTAGTTGCAGTTGCGGGGGCTTCTCGTGGTGGTGGCCTCTTTCTTGCCCAGCACGGGCTCTAGGCTCACAATTTTCAGTAGTCGTGGCACACGTGCTTAGCTGCCCTGCTGCGTGTGGAATCTTCCCTGAGCAGAGACTGGAGCCTCGTTACCAGCATTGGCAGGCAGATTCTTAACCACTAGACCACCAGGGAAGTCGTCTGTAGATAGATACACATTGGCAGAACTGGAGAAAAACACGTGCGGAGCCTCATGGCTCAGAGTGACTGTGCCGCAGCACGGGCGCCGGGGGCTGTTTAAGGACAGGGATACCCTCTGCCACCTTGGCCTGGCATGGACAGCGAGGCCTCTGAGAGCATCAAGCAAAGAGTTGCTGTGGGCGGGGGGGAGGCCGGGGCCCCTGCTCACAGGCAGGGCTTCATGCCCAGCAGGGGTGGAGCAGGCCATCCCCTCGCCTCCCCTCCCCGGGTAGGGGGCTTCTGTCCCTCCAGAGGAGGTGAGGGCAGGGGGCTCCTCGCGTACCCCTCCATCACCAGCACACGTCAGGGCAGCGCCCACCCCACCCCCGCCTGCCTCCTCACCAGCAGGCAGGCCCAGGCCGCCCCCAGGGCTAGGCCTGGGCCAGGCAGGAAGGACCCCCAGCCCATGACCGCGTCCAGCCCAGCTTGCTGGTGACCAAGCCTTCTCAGCCGGTCTCACATGTAAGAGGAGATGGCCAATTCAGCCGTTGGGGATTATGTGCAAATGTGTCCCTACTTGAGCCTCAGACAAGTCTTATTACCCATTACAGATGCATAAATAATGCAGAAAAATACGTGCCAGCCTCCCCCCGTCCATGACCCCCTCCTAGAAAATGGATCCAACCTTTCCAGTTACTGATCACAGAGCATCTCGGACCTCAGGGTACCTCACCCAGGACCTTGCTGCAGTTTCAGCACCGTCCCCACATTGAGCTCCCCCAATACCTTCCCCCCCGCCAGTTACTCCAGAGAGCAGGGTACTTGGCGGGTGCTGGGCAAGGAGGGTGAGGGAGCGGGGAGGACTCACTTAAGGAAGCCATGGGGATGGCTCCCCAGCCCTGTCTGGGGACAGCAGATCTGGCCAGGAGACCGCACAGGCGCCCCTGGGTGACTGCCATGCCGGGGGGCCTCGTGTGGCTAGTGAGCAGGGTGGGCTCGCCACGTCGTGAGTCTCCCACTCGGGGTCCTCAAAGAAGGACGTGACTGGAGGTCACCTGCACGGGGGCGTCTGGGGACCAGGGGACCTGCAGGAGCTCAGATGGGGAGCTGAGCACTCAGAGCCTCGGGTCTCACCTGAGAAAAGGGATGGGCTGGGCTCGGCCTGCTGATGTTGCCAGAGCAGACACCCACAAATGGGCAGCTGGACATGCCCCGAGTCTGCGCCTCAGTCCAGGCCAGCGGTGCGCTCCTGGGCTCTGCGAGGCTGGCTCGGGGGGCTCCGGTCACAGCCCCACCCGGCTCTCAGGGTGCCCACGCGGCCTCTGTCCCCCGTCTCCTCTTCGGTAAGGACCCTGGGTCCGGGTTCAGGGCCACCCTCACCCAGGAGGACCTCCCTGAGAGCCGTGTGCAGTCACACCTGCAAGGACCCCATTTTCAAGTAAGGTCAGGTCCCGAGGCTCCAGCGACGGGAGGCTTCGGTGAGACGCCTGCTGGCAGCGCTCGGGAGGTGGAAACAGGCTGTTCCACTCCAAGGTCCTCCCAGACACCCCCTGGGACCTCTGCTCTCCGCAGACCCCCAGGGTGTGCTTCTGCCCGTGTGTCCCTGTGGGCCCCCGTCAGTGGCCCGCCTCACCAGCCAGCCATCAGGATTAGTTAATGGTGGCGCGGGCCCCAAGACACAGGTGTGCCCACAGACTTCCTGGACTGCACTGATGCGCCTCTGCAGGGCTCCTGTGTCCTTCAGATGATACCCCATCTGGCTCCCGGATTTCTTGGAACTGTCTGCGCAAATCAAACACAAGCATTTGAAACCCAAAGAATAAAGTGCATTCATTAAAATCCAGGAGGGGAAACCAAAGGACGGGGGTCTGAGTAGGGGGCCTCCTTCCTTAGAAAGGCAGGCCCCATTCCAGAAGGGGCCGCGGGGCACACGGGCCCCAGGCCACCTGGGTGTCCTCCTGGTCGCCACCGCACTCAAGAGCTCAGTTCAGTTCATTTCAGTGGCTCAGTCGTGGCCGACTGCGGCCCCCTGGACGTCTAAGGGGATGTTTGGGAAAACAGCTCCTAAGGCGGAGGCTGGAGAACACCTGGAAACGCCGGGCGACAGCATACTTCCCTGCACATCTGTGTCAGCAGCGCATGCGGGCGCGTGCACACACACACACTGCACATGTGCACACGCACACTGCACACGCGTGCACACATACACACAAACCACACACACATACGCACACACACTGCACACGTGCGCACACATATACACAAACCACACACACGCACACACACTGTACACGTGCGCACACACACACAAACCACACACACGTACGCACACACACTGCACACGCGCACACACACAGACACAAACTTCACACACACATACGCACACTGCACAATACCCCATCTGGCTCCCGGATTTCTTGGAACTGTCTGCGCAAATCAAACACAAGCATTTGAAACCCAAAGAATAAAGTGCATTCATTAAAATCCAGGAGGGGAAACCAAAGGACGGGGGTCTGAGTAGGGGGCCTCCTTCCTTAGAAAGGCAGGCCCCATTCCAGAAGGGGCCGCGGGGCACACGGGCCCCAGGCCACCTGGGTGTCCTCCTGGTCGCCACCGCACTCAAGAGCTCAGTTCAGTTCATTTCAGTGGCTCAGTCGTGGCCGACTGCGGCCCCCTGGACGTCTAAGGGGATGTTTGGGAAAACGGCTCCTAAGGCGGAGGCTGGAGAACACCTGGAAACGCCGGGCGACAGCATACTTCCCTGCACATCTGTGTCAGCAGCGCATGCGGGCGCGTGCACACACACACACTGCACATGTGCACAGCCACACTGCACACACGCGCACACATACAAACTTCACACACACACGTACGCACACACACTGTACATGCGCACACACAGACACAAACTTCCCCCGACACACATGTACGCACAGACTGCACATGCATGCACACACATACACACACACAAACCTGCGCGCGCGCACACTGCACATGCGCGTGCAGTGTGACGTGTACGCACACGCGTGTGACGTGTACGCGTGTGTGTGTTTGAAGGGGGCTGTGTGTACATACGTGTCTGACGTGTACGCACGTGTGTTGCATGTGTAACGTGTATGTGCACGTGTGTGTGTGTGAAGGGGGTGAACACGTGTGTATACGTGTGTCACGTGTACGTGTGAGTGACGTGTGTGAAGGGGGTGCACGTGTGTATGTGTGAAGGGGGAGTGTGTGCACGTGTGTGTGTGAAGGGGGTACACCTGTGTGTGTGACCACACACACTTCCCCTGCGCACGCGCACACATACACACTGCCCCTGCACATACACGTGTGCATGCACACACACACACACACCCCACACCTGCACCCGCAGCACTAGCGCTGGTGATGAAGTCCTGACGGTGCTGCCTGTGGTCTCTTATCAGGAGCGCTGATCGCCCCGCCCAGCAGTCCAGGGCCCTCTTGTCCACCTGCAGAGTCAGCTTCCTGTCTGCGGGGCCCCGGCTCACGAGCCCCCCCTCCACCACCCCGGGTGGTGGTCTCAGGAGGACCCGGCAGGGCTGCCACCCCCGCCCCGCACCACGTGAGGACACAGCCAGGAGGGGCCTCCCCGGAACCGGCTCACCACCCCCAGGGCTGCTGCGGACGTCTCAGACCTGGGGAGACTGGCTCCCCGAGCAAAGCGACAGGCCAGCCTCTCGCCCTGGAAGGAAGCCAGAGTCTAGAACCTTGCGGGGCATTGTCGCGGGGTGGGGGGGCGGTTGCATCCTGCACACTGGCCCTCCAGCAGGTGGAAACCCCGTGCCCCTCTTCCAAGGCTGAGTGACCCCGGCCCCCTCGGCAGACACGATAACCCCCAGCTTTGGGAGACCAGAGCTGGGCAGGGAGCAGTGTGAGGAGCGAGCCCCCAAACCCAGCTACACCAAGTCCCCTCCGTAAGGAGCAGAGAATGAGGCCAGAGGGCGAGGCTCCGGGGTCACCTAGATGCACTTCTGCAAGCTTGTTCGGCCTGAGCTCCTGGGAGAAGCAGCATCAGGGTCTCCGGGGGAGGGGGCAGACCCCTGGGCTCAGCCTCCTGAGATGTGCCCCCCCCCCTTCCCCTCAGCAGGGTTTCCCTGGTGGTTCAGCTGGTGAAGAATCCACCTGCAGTGAAGGAGCCCCCAGCTCGATTATTGGGTCAGGAAGGTCCCCTGGAGAAGGGATAGGCGACCCACTCCAGTCTTCTTGGACTTCCCTGGTGGCTCACATGGTAAAGAATCCACCTGCAATGCAGGAGACCGGGGTTCAGTCCCTGGATTGGGAAGATCCCCTGGAAGAGGGCATGGCAACCCACTCCAGTATTTTTGCCTGGAGAATCCTATGGACAGAGGAGCCTGGTGGGTTACAGTCCATGGGGTCGCAAAAAGTTGGACACGACCAAGCAACTAAGCACAGCACAGCAGCTCCCCTCAGCGTCCACCCCCCAACCCCACGCGCGAGGAGCTGGGCCTGGAGGAACAGTGATGCTCACGGCCCCAGGCACGTCTGAGGTCTGTGAGGTCGGGCTCTGCTCCCAACTTCCTGCACATCAGCAAACAGCATCGCCTGTGGGGCACCCCCACTGCCTTTGGCTTGTGTTTCTGCTGTTAACTCTACCTCCTTACCATGCTGTGCTTAGTCGCTCAGTCGTGTCCAACTCTGCGGCCCCGTGGACTGCAGCCCGCCAGGCCTCCCTGTCCATCACTAACTGCTAGAGTTCACTCAAACTCATGTGCATCGAGTCGGTGGTGCCATCCAACCATCTCATCCTCTGTCGTCCCCTTCTCCTCCTGCCCCCAATCTTTCCCAGCATCAGGGTCTTTTCCAGTGAATCAGTTCTTCACATCAGGTGGCCAAAGTATTGGAGTTTCAGCTTTAGCATCAGTCCCTCCAATGAACACCCAGGACTCATTTCCTTTAGGATTGAATAGTTTGATCCCCTTGCTATCCAATGGACTCTCAAGAGTCTTCTCCAACACCACAGTTCAAAAGCATCAGTTCTTCGGCACTCAGCTTTCTTTATGGTCCAACTCTTACATCCATACATGACCACTGGGAAAGCCATAGCCGTGACTAGATGGGTCTTTGCAGGCAAAGTGAAGTCTCTGCTTTAATGCACTGTGTCTCCGTGAGCTGCACGCCAGCCCTGAGCGCTGCACGCCTACAGGGAGGGCACGCCTGTCCGGTGACCTGTCGAGACCCGTCTCCCTCAGCGAGCAGTGCTCCAGGTCCTCACGGACAGCTCAGCCCCCGGGCGGGTGCTCCCGGAGCCCCTGACAACTGCGAACCCACAAACCACCATCTTCTCCATGACTGACGGTGCCCACAGGAGGAGCCGCCCCGGCTCTGAGGTTCCCTCTCGTCTCCTGAGCCCTGTCAGGAGGGGCAGCGCCCGACCCTGGGGGCTGACAGTGTTACCCCCGTGTGGCCGGCATGCAGCTTGACCCTAAGTCCAGCGTTCACCCACACGGCGAGGCCTGGGCTCCCTCCGTGCCTGGACAAACGTGCCAAAACCAACGTGGAAGCGATGACATATCCATTTCCACATAAAGATTTTTAATCCAGCTTAAAAGAATACCCAAAGCAAACTGCCCTTCAAATCTGAGGCTAATTCAGGGTTTTCTATGATTATAACAAATGAGATATAATTCTATCTCAAAACTGTTTGATTAAAACTACAAACGATGTACCAATTCTTGTTAAAATTCAAAGGCTTGATTGGAGAAGACATTTACTGTTCGAGTTTAACCTAGAAACCGCATGCGGAGCAGCGCTGACCCAGGAAACACAGACATACCTACGTGCACGCACACACACACGCACACGCACACGCGCCAGACGACGGAGGCAAACGGGGCGACTTGAAGGAACCACAAGCACCAGAATATAAGGCAGCTCCAAGCCGCCTGCAGAGCATCAAGGCAGCTACTTTATTCCGATCAAGAAAGTGGCGTAAGCGAGTGCGTGTCCCCCAACATGCCAGCCTCCCCCCCAGCACCCCTGTGTCTTGGAAGAAAAGTGGGTGACCTCTCCACCCGTCCTGTCACCCACTGTCACATGCCTGTACAGGGCAGGTATGGCCTCGCCTGGCGCCTGTTTAAAAGCCTGAGAATCAGGCAGCAAGTGGCTGTATTTGGGGAGATGAAACTCACCGGTCAGAGCTGAAGGCTCGAGCTAGTGTGGGGCCACTGACCCCTGACCCTGAATCAGAGAAGTGAATCACCTGCCCAAATTTCCAGCTGGTTGCACATCAAACCAGCTCTATAGCTCCGTCCATTAAAACATGTTTTGATCAAAAACATACAGTGTTCTGATCTGACAAGCTTGCAGAGGAGGCTCCCCAGCCTCGCGCCTGCAGCGCTGAAGCAGGGGAAAGGGACAGACTCCATGCTGCCTCACGAGGGGCCCGCAGGGCTGCTAGGCCGTCCGTGCCAGGAACTCCAGGTACCGCGTCCGGGCCTCGAGGTGGTCCGACGGCCGGTTGTATGGCGTCCACACAGGGTCTCCCGCGAACAGCCGCATGGCCTTCACGTAGTTCTGGGGAGACATAGACAGCGGCGCTGGTTACACAGCCGTGAGGTCACGCTCCGTGCCGCTCACCCCTGTTCTCACGCACATTCCTTTGAAAGGCAGGAGGGCCTGTGCTCAGGCAGCCGCAAGGCAGCGTCGAGCCCACACTCTCGATACACACACTGCCTTGCACGTGGGCCCCTCCCGCAGCACAGTTATAAACCTGCACCCCTGTCCAGCCAGGGTGCACGTCCGGGGGTGTGTCCTACAGGGGACACGATGGCAAACGCGTGAGGTTCTTTCTCCCGGAGCCGTTTACGACAGCAGAGAACTGGGGACAGCTGGCGGACCCATCTCTCGGGGTCACCACTCCCCGAGTAAACCAGAGTGTGTCCCAGAGTGGCCAGCAGGCGGCTGCACAGAGGCTGGGGCTCTCTATATGCCTACAGGAAACCGTCCCGAAGCGCAGCGAGCAGAAAAGAGGGGCGCCACCCCCGTCAGAAGTTGGCTGGCTCCTGGGCACGAGGGCCTGATCGCAGCCAACTTCAGGGAGAGACGCTGGGGCCAGGAGTGGGGCGACCTTCTCTCCACATCCTCTCCGAGTCCTGAGCTTGAAGCTGAGCACACCCGTGAGTCTCAGGTCAGTCCCAAGCCCATGGAGGGAGCCCCAGACCACCCTTCTCCTGCTTCTGTGACCGTGTCCATGGCTCCAGCGCCCGACGGCTGAGGCCCAATGGACATGCTCTCAAATGATGAAGGAGCAGGGACCCCTAGAGGGGTGCCTCCCATTGACCTGGGCACATGCCTGGGGGGTGCGGGCTCACGTGCACCCCTGCAGACTCCCAGCCCCCGTGAACCCCCAGCCGCTCGCTGTGGCAGCTTCCTCGCCTGGCGCTGCCGGGGCTGAGCATCCAACAGGCGCACAGACCACACTCCAGCAGAGCGGCCGCGAGCCCACCTTCTCGTCCAGCGTGAAGCGGTGGTAGATGCCGGCGGGCAGGGTGATCATGTCCCCCTTCTCCATGGCGATCCGGATCCACTGATCCTCCTGGTCCCGCACGTCAAAGTACCCACTGCCGTCCAGGATGTAGCGGATCTCCTCGTCGAGGTGTAGGTGCTCCTCGAAGAACACCTTGATCTGCGGGGCGGGGGGCTCTGTGAGCCGGGGGCCCCCGGGGCAAGGTGGCGGAACCACCCGGCCTGCCCCCACGAAATGCAAAGGCACGTGCTCCCCCCGGCAGGGCAGGAGAGGAGTGTGCATCTGAGGAAGGCGCTCAGTAAACACCTCCCCCTCATCCCTACCTGGCCTGTGTCTTCCGGGGCTCTATCCTCTAACATTTCACAATAAAAATGCTCAGATGTGCACAAACGTTGGAAGCATGCTCCAGTAAACACCCATGCAACCTTCACCTTTCTCCTTAACTGGCCTCCTTAAGATTCCCCACCTCTCGCCTCTTGTCCCGGAGGGTTTCAAAGCTCTCCTCACGTAATGCTTCCACCCTTCTGAACAATCCACAGACATTTGGAAAATCCCTGCTTCCAGTGAGAATGGCAGCCTCTCGGGCAGGCGAGGCCATGAGGACAGGTCCCCACCCTGCTGGGCCCACAGCCCCTGAAGGGGACACGCACTGACCCGCCGCCCGTCTAGAAATCTACCCTGAAGATACACCTCCAACAGCACGGAAAGACGTGCACGCGCGGCTCCCTGCTGTGCACGCGCCGCTCCCTGCTGTGCACGCGCCGCTCCCTGCTGTGCACGCGCCGCTCCCTGCTGTGCTGCCTGCCGCCGCCGAGGAACCCTGGAGACGCCCAGAAGGCAGGAGCGGAGCGGGCTGGTAGAGGCAACGGGCACGCGGGCTCCGACAGCAGGGCGCGGGCCGGCCAAGGGGAGCCGAGGGGCCTTCTGGTCGAGTCTTCATTTTAAACCTGGCTATAGCAGCCCACTCCAGGACTCCTGCCTGGGGAATTCCAAGGACAGAGGAGGCTGGTGGGCTACAGTCCATGGGCTTGCAGAAAGTCGGACACGACTGTGCAACTCACTTTCACTTTACATCTTACAGAGTCATAAATAAAAATAAAACAAGCTTGGGGGCCGGGGAGGGGGGACCTTAAATCTGGAATCAAGCCATATGCTCACAACCACAGGAGGAAGAGAAAACTCACCTAAGTCCTTTTGAACACAGTTCTCTGACTGCACCCGCAGTAAGGCAGGACCGCGGCTCGCCTGGAACTCCGCGGACAGGCCTGCTGACCCTAACGGTGTGGATGTAGCCACCACTGGGCACCGTGGTGTGTGCGGGAAGAGAGAGCCCCGAGGACGAGCCGAGGGAGCCCCGGGGGCACAGACACCCTGACACCCTGAGCCAGGGAGCACGGAGAGGCCGGGAGCACGGCGGGGACGCGGCAGGACCACGCCCCCCCCACCCCCGCCGCCCTGCCGAGTCTGGACCAATCTGAACATCAAGGTGGATCGCGGCAGGAATGGACACAGGCCCCCGAGGAAACCAAGAATCCCACGCCCATACGACGGGCATCGATGGGAGAGAAGCAGGCCAAGTCAGTACAGGAAGATGATGGACGGGGGGACAGGGTAACTGACTCAGGGCGGGGTCAGCAGGATTCACTCACACCAAGTCCAAGTTTGACACTGAGCAGAATAGTCACAGGCAGAAAGTAACTCTCCACAGACTCCTTCCTTTGAGCGGGAAGAGTCATCCAGTCACAACGTGGAACCCTGATGGGCACCAGTTGAGCCAAGTTTTGCATCATGGGCACTGGGACCCCCACCCCACCCCAGGCACAGGCCTCTGGGCGGGGTGCCCTGAGCAGACGCAGCACCCCTCCCACAGGATTCCTGCCCAAAACGTGTCAACCTAAGGCAACCGTGAGATGATCAGATAGTAAAGAATACGTGTTACGAGAACAAGAGAGAAGCTGGTGTTAGGGACAGGGCTTCATTTCAGGAGAAATAAAATAAAATAGAAGGTGGTAACGATGAGACTAACAGCCAGGATTTACAACCATCAAGCCCCTCCTATGGAAGGAAGGGGACTGGTGAGAAGACAGGAAGTCTAAAATTCCAAGTAAGAACATATCGGGACTTGCAGGCACTCAGTGAGAAATTTCGGCCTTTTGTAAGGTATTATAACGCCTGAACTCCAACCAGCAAGAGTCAGAACAGAGTAAAGTAAACACCGCGGAACACTCTGTGTCTGGCAGCCTGGGTGTCGCTGCGCCACTCCCATCCCCTAGGGCAAGGCGCTGTTTCACCTACGCGCATGTTCTTTCCAGAAAAACACACAGAAGACGCCCAAGCTAGCGAGGGACAGCGTGGGCGGAGGCAGCCTTCCTGGCGGTCGGTGAAGACTCTGGACCAGGAGGACTGGGTTCTGGGCCTGGCTTTATCAACACGACCGGGGAAGAGGTCCTCACCCCCTCCAAGTGTCCACAGGTAAGAGACAGAGGCTACGCTGAGTGGCTTAAGGCCGTGGCTTCCCAGTTCGTAGGTCAGCGTGATGGAAACAGGAAGTCTTGGGAGCGACACAGCTGCCGAAGCTCACCAAGACAGAAAAGTCCTGAGACCACTGCCGTTGCCACGGCCGTTTCATACGCAGTCACCTTACTCCTAAAAAAGCAGAGACAACAATTCCAAAAACAAGGCCGTCCTTGAACTTGAACACATTCAGCCTCGTTACAAACTCTGCACGTCTGTTTCCTCACTTGGCCAAAGATCAGTGAGTTTCTTCAGGAACAGGCACCTGGGCACCAACACAAACCGAGAATTTAAAAAACACTGACTCCTACTTCCATATAAGATGGGGTAACAGAAACTGGATTTCCCCTCCCACCTCCAACAGTCAAAACAAACACAATATACAAACTGATGGTTTGCAAAACACCAGACACCAGGAAAGGGAAGAGAGTGACTCGGGAGGCAGAAAGCCAGCGAGGTGAACCCCACACCTGCTCCGCATTCCACTGGGAGAGAGTTCTCGGGATGCGGAGCTGGGAGGGGGCACCCAGGCAGAGCACCCTGAGCTGGAAAGCAGCACTGAGAATCTGGGGAGACGGAGGGAGCTGGTGTGCAGGACACAGTGCCCAATGGGAGAGACCTCCATGGGGAAATCCCAGAGGCCTGTAGAGGGCCTCCCTCGAGGGTTCTTCTGGAGCCCGTCTGTGCACGCACGTGTGCAGGAAAAGGAGCTGCAGCCGGAAAAAAGGCATTCAGACCCTTCAAGTTTGAAAGGAATAGTTCCTGGCCCTCTGCCGGCCTGGGAACAGAGCCTGTCCCACCAGTCAGACTGGAAAAACCTCACTACCCCAAGGGCTCTGTGTGGTGGAGCAGAGCAGCCTGGGGGCTACAGTCCCTGGGATCGCAAGAGAGTCAGCCTGAGAAAGCGGCTAAACGACACCCAGCACCGCCCGGGGACACCTAACGCCCGGGGACACCTAACGTATCTTAAAGGAAAGGCTCAAAAGCATCCAATTGTTTCCAATAAGCTTACGTGCATTCCAGAAGAAACCTGAAGAATATTTCTACCGGTACAAAAGTACCCAATATCCAAGAGAATAAATCACAATGCCTGGCATCCAATCAATAATTACCAAGCACGCTAAGAACAAAACGTGACCTTTAGACACGGAGACAAGGGTTTGATCCCTGAGTCAGGAAGATCCCCTGGAGAAGGAAATGGTAATCCACTCCAGTATTCTTGCCTGGGAAGTCCCATGGACAGAGGAGCCTGGTGGGCTACAGTCCATGGGGTCACAAGAGTCTGACACATGACTTAGCAACTAAACAAACACACAAAAAACCACACGGCTTCATTGGCTAATCTGCAAACATTTCAGAAAAAAGTAAAACCCTTCTAGACCTGCTCTTCCAAAAACCGAAAAGGACGGAACATTTTTCAGCTGATTCTAAGGCCAGCATTCCTCTCATATAAACCAAAATGAAAGGCATTTAAAAAGAAGGAAAGGCTTGCATTTATTAGTGTGTGTGTGTGTGTGTGTGTGTTAGCTGCTTAGTCATGTCCGACTCTACGCAACCCCGTAGACGGCAGCCCACCAAGCCCCTCCATCCACGGGATTCTCCAGGCAAGAACACTGGAGTGGGTTGCCATTTCCTTCTCCAAAAGGAACTACAGAAAGAAAGGAAGTGAAGTCTCTCAGTCGTGTCCGACTCTTTGCAACCCCGTGGACTGTAGCCCCACCAGGCGCCTCCACCCATGGAATTTCCAGGCACGAGTACTGGAGTGGGGTGCCATTGCCTTCTCTCGCATTTACTAATGGTGAATAATTAATAACTCCCCTCTAGTTCCCTTACCTTTTCCTCGTAGTTCGGTAGCTTGTCTTTGCATATGGTTATGATGTCCATCCAGGAGTAGCTCCTCTCTTTTCGGATCTTCTCTAATTCCGGATCGTTCTCGTATTTGTCTGCATCCAGCTAAAAGAGTTTAAACGAGCAACAAACAGGAGGTCACGTGAACACACCGAAACACCGAAACAGTCTCTTTCTGGATCTCCAATATGATTACACTCGGCATTTATTACCTAGTCCCGTGTCCACATTCTGGACCTCCAGTATGGTTATACTCCACATATACTGTATTAATATCACTTGGTCCCTTGTCAATCCTAAACTCACCTTTCTTCCCCTCCTTTCCCTGTCTCTTGGCATGCTTTCCTCTAAAGGCTAAAAACAGTGCAGCTGTGTTGAATTCCCACCTCCCTTCTCTCCAGCAGCGGGCACCTCCCCCCACCGCCATGTCCTGTCCCTCCGCCTCCTGTCCACTTGGCAAGTCCGCCTGACCTTTGTCTCTACGGCAACTCCATGGTTATTTTGTTTCTGCGAGCCGAAACACCTGAAGCCCCCTGAGCCCACAAATAAAACCCAAGTTCCTCAGGCAGACGAGAGGCTTTCCACCCGGGCCCAGCTGCCTTTTCTTTTCTTCTTTCAAGTTTTCTGTGTGCGTTTCTGCTTGGTCTTCACTGGTGTGTGCAGGCTTCGTGGAGCTGCAGCTCCCCGACTGCAGAGCGCCGCTCGACAGCTGCGGCATCCTTGCCCCAGACGCGTGAGAGCTTCCCAGCCAACCTGTGTCTCCTGTGTCAGCAGGCAGCCTCTACCACTGAGCCACCAAGAAGCCGGAGACATGAATTTCTAAACGACCACCCCCCACAAGAGCAGACCCCCACAGTGCACCTTCACATCCGGGTGAGAGTTTCCCACACCCTGCGGCGTCACTGAGACACAACAGGCGAACAGCCCAGCTACTGTCCTGCTCCAGATGCAGTCATTATAAAGGGCAAAGAGGCCCAGGGCGCTGGAAGCACAGAGGAAACAAGTCTACAGGACTCCCCGGGAAAGACCCTGATGCTGGGGAAGGCTGAAGGCGGGAGGAGAAGGGGACGACAGAGGATGAGATGGCCATAAGTCTGGGTAACTCCAGGAGTTGGTGATGGACAGGGAGGCCTGGCGTGCTGCAGTCCATGGGGTCGCAAAGAGTCGCGCACGACTCAGCGCATATACAAGTTTAATTCTGACAGTCCTGGGTCTTCCCATCCACAGGAGAACCAGGAGCCAGGACGAGCCCGGCTCGACCTGGCGGAGGAGCTGAAAACACAGCCTTACTTTATCCCCGGACACTTTCAGGGCTTGGCCAGTGTCCACTCCTGCTCCAAAACTGTCCCGTGGACAGCGAGACCGAAGGGCAGAGTCTGAACAGACGGCGCCTCCCGTCGGGCCGCCCCCCACCCCAGGGAGACGCACAGGGGACCCTGCAGGGACCCCCAACCGCCCGCCCGGGCCCCTGAGGACAGGCCCGCGCCTACAGGGCCCCGGCCACCCACTGGGGCGGCGGGGACCCGCGGGCCCCGGGCCCGCTCTCACTCCGACCCCTCTGCCCCACGATCCCCGATCCCCGGCACCGAGCACGCGGCGCCCCCGCGGTGGAGGCCCGGGGGCCGGCCAGCCGCGCGCACTGAGCACGGGCCCCGAGCTGCGGCCGGAAGGCGGGGCGCGCGGGGCCGGAGGGGCGGCTGTGCAGCCGCGCGGGGCCCGCGTACCTTCCAGTAAAGGACGCCGAGCCGGCGCAGCTGCTCCAGGCCCACAGGGCGCGCGGGCTCGGCGCGGTGCGGCAGCCGCGGGTCGTCGGCCGCCTCGTCCATGTACCAGGCCTGCACCATGGCCGGGCACTGAGCGCGGGGCCGGGCAGTGAGCGCGGGGCCTGGGCCGGGGTAGGCAGGGTGAGTCGGGGCCTGAGCCGGGACAGCGCGCCTGGAAGCCCGGGGCGGAGCCTCCTTCCCGCCGGCGGGCGGGCTCCGGGCGCGAGGCGGTGTCCCGGAAGGAGAGCTACAGGGCTCAAAACAGCCGCCGGTGGAAACTCCAGTTGGGCTTCGCTTGTGGCTCAGCTGGTAAAGAATCCGCCTGTAACGCGGGAGACCTGGGTTCGATCCCTGCGTTGGGAAGATCCCCTGGAACAGGGAAAGGCTACCCGGTTAAAACTCCCCACCACTCGTTCAGTTCAGTTCAGTGGCTCAGTCATGTCTGACTCTGCGTCCTCATGGACCGCAGCACGCCAGGCCTCCCTGTCCATCACCAACCCCCAGAGCTTGCTCAAACTCCTGTCCGCTGAGTCGGTCATCTCGTCCTCTGAAGTCCCCTTCTCCTGCCCTCAATCTTTCCCAGCATCAGGGTCTTTTCCAGTGAGTCAGCTCTTCGCATCAGGTGGCCAAAGTATTGGAGTTTCAGCCTCAGCATCAGTCCTTCCAATGAACACCCAGGACTGATCTCCTTTAGGATGGCCTGGTTGGATCTCCTTGCAGTCCAAGGGACTCTCAAGAGTCTTCTCCAACACCACAGTTCAGAGGCATCAATTTTCGGCACTCAGCTTTCAAGAACTTTCTCCCCTAAAGAAAGGAATGAACATTAAGACTGATTACGTTCAGCTCCCAGCCAATCCCGGTTTCCAGCAGGTCTCAGGAATTCCTTGCCCCAGTTGTTGAAAGCTAACTAATAAAAAGCAATCTTAAGGAAAAACAGACCCCCTCAAAACGATGTATCTCTGCATATATATGTTTTCTGTATATACCTACTCTCTTCTTGACTTGGCGCAGCAGCCCACTGATCTGACTGCAGCCCCTTCCCGCCTCATTAAAGGCGATCTGTTCCTGTAAAGTGCCCGTCTCCTTCTTTCTCCGAACCTCGGCTTCTCTAACTCCCTTACCCTACATTTGTTGGTGCTGAAACCCGGGAGATTGAGGTTCCTTCTCAGTCTCGTTCTCCACGGCCAGCCCTTTGGAGCATGGAAACCTGCCACGCTCACTTTCCCACCCAGGCTTTCAATACCTCCTTGGGAGGAAGCCCTGTGCCTTTGTGAGTGGTCCAAGCCCTGAGTAAGGGCTTTATTGGTTTCCATGTACCCCAAGGAATATTGGCCTCTCTTTCTCTCTTCCTCTTTTCTCTACACTCTCTTTTTTTTGCGAGACCAACCAACTCCAGGACAGAGGCCTTTTGCCATTCGACCTCCCTCCATCCACCACAAATTCTCACCTGACGCAGTAGCCCAGGGAAGCTCGGACGGTACTCTAGGGCGCCGTAGACTATCATCCTTTCTGCGTTCCCAGGGAATCCTCGGGCCCAAAGGCCCTCTGGGGAGGTACTTGGGGGACACCCCTCCCTCCTTAGGAGTCTCTCTCTCTCTCCATTTGCCCGGTCAAAAGATTAGGTGACAAACTTTTCTCTCGACCAGACAGTCATTAGCCATTTGCTTTTGAAATGTGGTGTTGGAGAAGACTCTTGAGAGTCCCTTGGACTGCAAGGAGATCCAACCAGTCCATTCTGAAGGAGATCAACCCTGGGATTTCTTTGGAAGGAATGATACTAAAGCTGAAGCTCCAGTACTTTGGCCAACTCATGCGAAGAGTTGACTCATTGGAAAAGACTCTGATGCTGGGAGGGATTGGGGGCAGGAGGAGAAGGGGACGACCGAGGATGAGATGGCTGGATGGCATCACAGACTCGATGGACATGAGTCTGAGTGAACTCCGGGAGATGGTGATGGACAGGGAGGCCTGGCGTGCTGCAATTCATGGGGTTGCAAAGAGTCGGACACGACTGAGTGACTGAACTGAACTGAACTGATGGGGTCAAGCCAATCCAGAGAAGGCAATGGCACCCCACTCCAATACTCTTGCCTGGAAAATCCCATCCCATGGATGAAGGAGCCTGGTGGGCTATAGTCCATGGGGTCTCCAAGAGTCGGACACAACTGAGCGACTTCACTTTCACTTTTCACTTTCATGCATTGGAGAAGGAAATGGCAACCCACTCCAGTGTTCTTGCCTGGAGAATCCCAGGGATGGGGAGCCTGGTGGGCTGCGTTCTGTGGAGTTGCACAGAGTTGAACACAACTGAAGCAACTTAGCAGAAGCAAGCCAATCCGTCCCGTGGGACTGTCCCTTGGCCTGCGTAAAACGAAACCTCAAACCTCTACTCTTGACCGATCTCAAGGTTCATAAACTCAAGTCACTTCATACTCAAATTTGGCCTCAATACAAACTGGATAACCAAAACCGCTGGGCTGAGTTCAGGACTTCCGATTTCAATATTTTATCAGATCTCACTAACTTACTCAAACGGAATGGCAAATGGTTGGGGGTCCCTATATTCAAGCCTTCTGGGAGCTTAGAAGCCCTCCTTGTCTCTGCAAGTGTCAGGGGAGGCACACTGACTGACACCGCCCCCCGGGCAGGCACCATAGTCACCACTTGCATGAGCTGTTTTACAACAGGAGGTCATGGTAAGCGACCCGGAACTAATAAACTGCCACCAACCAGAAGAGTTCAGGAAAGGTCAAAAAGAGACACCACATGTCCAACCACCTCCCAGAATCCTTCTCACTGGCATCCATCTTGGCTGAACAAGGCGTGTGCCACCAGGAAGGACTCTTCCTGGTTCAGAATGATTGGCTAAAGACAACCTGGAAACTAATCCCATCACCATAAACCCGACACTGCGAGCCATGTGGCAGAGCGGTCCTCCTGGGTTCCCTTACCCTACCTGTCTCCACCCGGGCGCCCTTTCCCAATAAAATCTCTTCCCTCATCAGCACATGTGTCTCCACGGACAATTCACTTCTGAGTGTTAGACAAGAGCCCAGTTTCCAGCCCTGGAAGGTGTCCCCCTTCCTGCAACAAAAGGACTGTTCTACCTATCAAATCCTCCTGTGCCCTCTCTCCCCCTCCACTACGAAAGAATCCAAATCTAAAGCCCCTAAAAGGCCCCGTAATCCCTCAGTCCCCGATTTCAACCCGGCAGATGAGCCTCCTCCCTACCACCCCGGAGATGAGGCTTCCAGAGACGAGACCCACCCTCTAGCCCTTCCTCCTCCAAATCGGGAAGCGATGACCCCCAAAACCCCAAAAGAGATTTACACCCTCTCTCCATCGACCAGGTACCGAAGCAAACACTTGTTTCCTCCCAGAGAGGTAGCGGGACCAGGGGGCCCTACACGGCTCCATGTGCCTTTCTCCATTTCTGATATGAGCCAAATTGAAGAAAAATTGGGGTCTTTTTCAGAAGATCGTACTAGATACAGGAAGGAATTCCTCTGCCTTACACAAGCATATCATTTAACCTGGAATGATCTCTATTACATCTTAAACACCGCGTTAACCCCTGATGAAAAGGAACGGATGTGGCAGGCAGCCCGCACTCATGCTGATCAGCTCCATAACCAAGACAGGGCTGATCCAGTGGCTGATGACGCAACCCCTTTAACTGAGCCCCGGGAACGCCGGCGTCCAGTACCTACATCATATGATCACCTGTTTACTCACAGGAATGCTAAAAACTCTCACATTCATGTTAACTATGATAAGATTAGGGAAGTGACTCAAGAAAAGGATGAAAACCCTGCCCTTTTTCTTCCACGGCTTACTGAGGCAGTCCAAAAATACACTACTCTAGATATTTCCACCCCTGCTGGACTCCTATATTTACATGTCCCGTTCATAAGTCAGTCAGCCCCCAATATTCACCCCAAACTACGCCAGTTAGAAAAGGGCCCCCAAACTCCTCAGCAAGATCTCCTAGAAATAGGCTTTAAAGTTTTCAATAATAGGGAGGAAAAGCGAAAAAGGAAAAGGAAAGGAAAGAAGGACCAAATATGGTTTATTCGCTGCAGCTATTCAAGAAAAAAATTCAACCCCTCTGGCCCGCCAACCTCGACCCACCCGTATGGGACCTAACCTTCCAGGCCCCTGCTTTAGATGTAACCAAATGGGACACTGGGCCAAATTCTGCCCAAACTCCCGGCCACCCACCAAACCCTGCCCCACCTGCAAACAATGGGAGCCCTGGAAAATGGATTGTCCTCAGACACTACCATCAAATCTCGGGGTCCACCCCAGACCCAACAACAATGGGCCGAGAACCAGACTCTGGGAGGCCCTGCACCCCAGACCATGGCTCCTCGGATGAGGTGAGAGATGACCCAGTTGTGCCTGAACTATTCCAGTGATGGAGCCCAAGCTCCAGACCCCAAGCCCATCCCATACAGACAGACTCGGAGCTTTGGGTAATTGGCATGGCGGCTGGACACAAAGTCTCGTTCCTAATAGACACTGGGGCGGCCTTTTCACTTTTAACCTCCTTTAAGGGCCCTCTCCAGCCTTCAGAAGTGGCCATCAAAGGGGTCTCAGGCATCCCTTTTTATCCCAAAATAACCCCTCCTCTCCTACGTTCCTTTGGCAAAACAACACTAACACGTTCTTTTATAGTTCCTCAATGCCCAACGGCATTGGTGGGATGTGATCTCTGGTTAAGCTACAAACTTCTATAAACCTCCAAATTCTTAGATCCCATATCAATTCTTTGCATCTGAATGGCACCCTAACCCCTGGCCAGCCCTCATTCCCAAAACCTGCCCCCTGACCTTCCTCGAGAGATCCTCGGGTCTGGGAACCATTCCCCCATCCAGGTTTTTCTTAAAAATCCCTCTCAGGTCATAACCCAAACTCAGTATACCCTGCCCACAGAATCCCGACAATGACTTAAACCAATAATCTCTGGACTGCTCAAAGCTGGCCTTTTGCAGCCCATCTGTGCTCCTCATATTATACCGGCAGGCAAAAAGGGACCCCACTCCTGGCGTCTAGCCCAAGATCTTCCCAAGATCAATGAGGCCGTAATACCCACACACCCCGTGGTCACGAATCCCTACCCCCTTCTCTCACATATTCCCCCTGACACACTCTATTTCACGGTATTAGACCTCAAAGATGCTTTCTTTACTATACCCCTACACCACTTCTCACAGCCCCTATTTGCCTTCACCTGGACGGACCCAGCGGAGAAGGCAATGGCACCCCACTCCAGTCCTCTTGCCTGGAAAATCCCATGGACAGAGGAGCCTGGTGGGCTGCAATCCATGGGGTCACGAAGAGTCAGACACGACTAAATTTCACGGTATTAGACCTCAAAGATGCTTTCTTTACTATACCCCTACACCACTTCTCACAGCCCCTATTTGCCTTCACCTGGACGGACCCAGCGGAGAAGGCAATGGCACCCCACTCCAGTCCTCTTGCCTGGAAAATCCCATGGACAGAGGAGCCTGGTGGGCTGCAATCCATGGGGTCACAAAGAGTCAGACACGACTAAGCGACTTCACTTTCACTTTTCACTTTCATGCATTGGAGAAGAAAATGGCAGCCCACTCCAGTGTTCTTGCCTGGAGAATCTCAGGGACGGCAGAGCCTGGTGGGCTGCCGTCTATGTGGTCGCACAGAGTCGGTCACGACTGAAGCGACTTAGTAGCAGCAGCAGCAGGACGGACCCAGACACATATCAATCTCAACAATTAACTTGGACTGTTTTACCTCAAGGGTTTAGAGATAGCCCTCATTTTTTCGGTCAAGCCCTCCAAAGAGGCCTACGAACTTTAGACCTAGGCTCTACTACCTTACTCCAACATGCAGACAATCTATTGTTGTGTGGTCCCTCTCGCTGTAACTGCCTAGTCCACACTGCAATGGCATTAAATGCCCCAGGCAACGGGGCTGCAGAGCCTCCCTCTCCAAAGCACAATTGCTTCCACCACTGTCAATTACACGGGATTGCTTCTCACTCCCACATCTAAAATAATCCCAACTCAGAGACTTCCAACCTTGACACAGACCCCCAGGCCCCAAACCAAGAGGAAACATCTTTCTCTATTAGGTCTATTAAACTTCTTCTGAATATGGGTCCCACATTTTGCCCTCCATGCAAAACCCCTCTACACAGCTACTCAAGGAAACTTAGATGAACCCTTACTGGCCCCCGCCTCTCTCCACACCCCCATACAGACTCTTATCAAACATTTACTACAGGCCCCTTCTCTTTACTTACCTGATTACACCAGGCCTTTTTTCCTTTTTGTACATTCTTGACAAGGACTTGCCTTAGGGATTCTGTGCCAGAAACGGGGGGACATATGGGGCCCTCTAGCTTACTTATCCAAACAACTCGATCTCGTCACGCTCAGATGGCCACCTTGTCTCC
This sequence comes from Connochaetes taurinus, assembly GCA_006408615.1. NCBI lineage: Eukaryota > Metazoa > Chordata > Mammalia > Artiodactyla > Bovidae > Connochaetes > Connochaetes taurinus. The sequence continues at coordinate 185,042 of SJXO01004915.1, forward strand.
AGGCCTTAGTTGCAACCACCCTCTTAATACCTGAAGCCCCAAAACTGATCTGAAACGCCCCTCTAAATGTATGCTCTCATTCCTTCGAAGATTTACTCTCTCAGAGGGCTTTCCGTTCTCTGCCCCCTGCTTGACGACAGATCCTCAACCCATCCCTTTCTTTTACACCTGTAAACCTCTTAATCCTGCTAGCTTACTCCCTACACCAGATCCAGAAGCAGAACACCTATCCCATGACTGTGTTTAGACCTTAGATGTGACATTTAATCCCTTTGAACATATAACCGGTCAGCCCCTTACTGACCCCACAGTCCCATCCTGGTTCACAGATGGCAGTGCCCAGAAGCAAGCCCCATTCGGGGCTGAATACACTATAGTCCAGGGACAGCCCAACAAAGTTATCCCCCCTACTCCCACCTCATCAAGTCAGCCACACTCCCAGCTCACACATCCTCACAGCAGGCTGAACTGATAGCTCTTACACAAGCTTTGACCCTAGCCAAAGACCAAAAGATAAACATTTACACTGACTCCAAATATGTCTACAACATATTACATTCTAACATTATAATCTGGAGGGAGAGGGACATTCCTGACTCAGAAGGGCACGCCCATTCTCACTGCTTCCATCATTTCTCAGCTCCTCCATGCGGCTCAGCTCCCAAAACAAACTGCTGTAATACATTGCCAGGGACATCAGTAACATGGCCTTATCTCCTTTTATAACAAATAGCAGATCACAAAGCAGAGCGGCAGGCCGCCTCTGTTAGCCCTGTCTTTACTATAGCCCAGATTGACGAGCCAAACAGCCACACATTACTTTCATATTTACATTCTCTTTTCCACCCCTCTGCAAAAGTACTTAAGACTTTCCTTCAGAACTATTGAGTTAACTAAAGACAATGTGGCTTATTTAAATAATCTGACCCAAACTTGTACCACTTGTCAGTGGACAAACCCTAATTCTAACATTTGTCACCCACCCCTTTCCCCACCCACCAAATTCGTGGACATCTTCCTGCACAAGACTGGCAGGTAGATTTTACCCACATGCCACCCGTAAAAAGGGTTAAATTTCCCCCAGTCTTTGTAGATACATTTTCTGGATGGATCAAAGCTTTCTCGACTTCTAACAAACGAGCCCCTACTGTAGCTCGCCTTATCCTTACTGAAATCCTCCCCAGGTTTGGGATGCCATCCTCCCTCCAGTCTGACAATGGGCCCAAGTTCACATCCCAAATCACCCAAAATATTGCACGAGCCCTTCAAATTCCTTGGAGGTTTCACATTCCTTATCACTCCCGGTCCTCTGGTAAGGTTGAGGGAGCCAACCAAGTCCTAAAAGAAACTCTGACCAAATTAACAATCAAACTTCATCAAAATTGGACTAAACTCCTCCCTTTAGCCCTCTTAAAGGTCCAGTTCTGTTCAGTTCAGTCGCTCAGTCGTGTCCAACTCTTTGCAGCTCCATGGACTGCAGCATGCCAGGCCTCCCTGTCCATCACCAAATCCCGGAGCTCATGTCCATTGAGTTGGTGATGCCATCCAACCATCTCATCCTCTGTCGTCCCCTTCTCCTCCTGCCCTCAATCTTTCCCAGCATCAGGGTCTTTTCAAATGAGTCAGCTCTTTGCATCAGGTGGCCAAAGTATTGGAGTTTCAGCTTCAGCATCAGTCCTTCCAATGAA
>SJXO01004915.1:191686-205059 GCA_006408615.1 Connochaetes taurinus
AAAGGAGTACGTCAAGGCTGTATATTGTCATCCTGTTTAACTTATATGTAGAGTACATCATGCAAAATGCCAGGCTGGATGAAGCACAGCTGCAATCAAGATTGCCGGGAGAAATACCAATAACCTCAGATATGCAGATAACACCACCCTTATGACAGAAAGCAAAAAGGAACTATAGAGACTCTTGATGAAAGGAGAGTGGAAAAGTTGTCTTAAAACTCAACATTCAGAAAACTAAGATCATGGCATCCAGTCCCATCTTGAGGAAACAATAGCAACAGTGACAAACTTTATTTTGGGGGACTCCAAAATCACTGCAGATGGTGACTGCAGCCATGAAATTAAGACACTTACTCCTTGGAAGGAAAGCTATGAGTAATCTACACAGCATATTAAATAGCAGAGACATTACTTTGCCAACAAAGGTCTGTCTAGTCAAAGCTATTTAGTCAGGTAAGAATGTGCGAGTTGGACCATAAAGCTGAGCACCAAAGAACTGATGCTTTTGAACTGTGGTATTGGCGAAGACTCTTGAGAGTCCCTTGGACTGCAAGGAGATCAAACTAGTCCATCCTAAAAGCAATCAGTCCTGAATATTCATTGGAAGGACTGATGCTGAAGCTCCAATACTTTGACCACCTGATATGAAGAACTGACTCACTGCAAAGGACCCTGATGCTGGGAAAGATTGAAGGCAGGACAAGGGGCCGACAGAGGAGGAGATGGTTGGATGGCATCACTGACTCAGTGGACGTTTGAGCAAGCTCTGGGAGTTGGTGATGGACAGGGAGGCCTGGTGTGCTGCAGTCCATGGGGTCGCAGTGTCAGACACGACAGAGCGACTGAACTGAACTGATGAACCTGGCAGTGCACGGTATATTTTCCAATATTTTTGGGGGGGGGGGAGTGGGATAAACACCCAGGAGTAGAATTACTGGGTAACAGGGCAGTTCTATTTTTAGCTGAGAAACTGCCAGTGTTTTCCATACTGGTGCGTATGGTGGCTGCACCAGTTGACATTCGTGCCGACAGTGTATAAGGGGCCCCTTGCTTCCGCATCCTAACAGTTGTCTGATGACTGCCATTCTGACAGGTGTGAGGTGATTCTTCCTTAATCTGTTTTTAAACTAGTTAACTTATGACTACACCAGGTCTTTGTTGCTGCACGCAGGATCTCTCTGCTTGCAGGGAGTGGGAGCTCCAGTTCCCAGGCTCTAGGGTGCTGGCTGAGTAGCTGTGGTGCACGCGCTTAGCTGCTCCAAGGCATGTGGGATTTTCCAAGACCAGGGATTGAACCCGTGTCCCCTGCACTGACAGGTGGATTCTTATCCACTGCACCAACAGGGAAGACCTTCCTTCCTGTTTATATTCTATTTGCATGTGTTTGTATTAAACATGTATGACAACTTACCCGAGAAACATTGCAAAGACTAGCTCAGCCAACAGCCTTGAAAGTCTTCGTAGGCACCGTGACCCTGCAGCCTGAGGTCACCATTTCTAGTTGGAAACCTTCCAAACTTCCATGTATGGAACTGTCCCCTCTGCTTGGGCGTCCAGACCAACACACCGCAGCCTTGGGGCTGAGGCAGAATTTTGTCCTTTTGGTCCTGGAGCTGAGCTTGAAGATGACCATGTCAGCAGAGCTGGCTTCCCGGAGGCCTCCCTCCTTGCCCTGCAGACGGCCTCCTTCCCGCGTGTCCTCACGTGGCCCTCCCCCTGCAGGTGTCCCGGGGGTCCTGAGTGGACTAGGGCCACCCAGCCTCATTTTAATGCAAACACCTCAGGAAAGGCTCAACATCCAAAGCCAGCTACGGCCTGTGCCAGGGGCGCAACTCAGCCCCTTGCAGCCCCCATGCTCGCGTGCAGCACGGCGTCCTCCAGCTGGACCCTGGCGACTGGACAGGTTTGTCCAGGGAGTGCTCTGCGCCCCGACTGAGCTGCTGTGCTCCCCACTGCACCGTGTCGTCTGTCCCGAGTGGGGGTAGTTTTCCTGCATGTCCTGTCTGCCACCCCCACCACCCTTCCCAGATGCCAACCAGTGGCCTCAGCTTGGGCTCAGCACCCCTTGCCCTCCAGGAGACATGCAGAAGGTGGGTCTGTTTTCTACTTGAACCCCCTCCAAACTCAGGCCAGGCTGGGCCATGGCAGGATCTCAACGCCCCAGACCTAAGACCCTGCCTGTGGATCGAGTCACCTACTCCAACAAATTAAGACCACCCCCGCCCCCCACCCTGCCGAAATAACGCAGCCAATTCTCAGGCCTTGAGGAGTGAAAATACTGCTAAAGAGCGACACATCCCTAACCATAAGACACTGATTTCCGCGATGCTGAAACCTAAACGGGCATCTTGAAGCTGCTGAACTGCAGTGGTGCCCAGACAGACTTCCCGCAGGGCCCTCAGCCCCCACGACCCTAATCTGGGAGATGCCAGCAGGCCTGCCTGGTGCTGGGAGGTGACAGGACACATCTCAACCCCAGAGGGGACGCAGCCGCAACTGAGGCCCGTATTACAGACACAGAAGCGTAAAATCTCCCCCAAACAGCAGACTCACACTGCAGCTGGAGACGGACAAGCAGGAGATGTACGATGCAGAAGGTGGGTCTGTTTTCTACTTGAACCCCCTCCAAACTCAGGCCAGGCTGGGCCATGGCAGGATCTCAACGCCCCAGACCTAAGACCCTGCCTGTGGATCGAGTCACCTACTCCAACAAATTAAGACCACCCCCGCCCCCCACCCTGCCGAAATAACGCAGCCAATTCTCAGGCCTTGAGGAGTGAAAATACTGCTAAAGAGCGACACATCCCTAACCATAAGACACTGATTTCCGCGATGCTGAAACCTAAACGGGCATCTTGAAGCTGCTGAACTGCAGTGGTGCCCAGACAGACTTCCCGCAGGGCCCTCAGCCCCCACGACCCTAATCTGGGAGATGCCAGCAGGCCTGCCTGGTGCTGGGAGGTGACAGGACACATCTCAACCCCAGAGGGGACGCAGCCGCAACTGAGGCCCGTATTACAGACACAGAAGCGTAAAATCTCCCCCAAACAGCAGACTCACACTGCAGCTGGAGACGGACAAGCAGGAGATGTACGTACGTGAACATAAAGAGCAATTAAGAGCCAACTGAAAGGCTCCTCCCACAGGCCAGAGCAGCTGCAGGCTGGGTGCGACAGGCTGAAGTCCACCAAAAAGGCTCAAGTACACGAGTTCATGACCTATACATATCTTTACATGTTATAAAAACACATAAAGAAATCCCCTAATCAGTCACCTTCTCAGGATGACAGGGAGCCAATCTTAGCACTTATCCTGCCTTTCGTATATGACCTCTACCCTCCAGAACCAAAACTGATGAGGGGAAGGAGCTTCTGAAACCATTCCAGCTAATAAACAAGCAGGATGGGAGGGTATCAGCCTTCTGCCACCTGTGTGACTTAACGGACCTGGCCCTGAGCGCCGGCAGCTGCCCGTGCGGGAAGGACGAAGCCGCGTGCCTTTTGATGAGCACCCGGGACACACACGCACATGGGAGCAGCCCGCGGCAACCAAGCCTCCGGACCCCGCTGCCAACATGCAGGCAACAGAGACACAAGAACATGCTAGATGGCCCAGATAGCGAGCACGAGATCTCAAAGTGGGAACCGGCAGGGCAGACTGCTCAGGCTCTTCCACAGGCAAACTGTAGGGACACCGATGGATTGAGGGAGAACCTGTGAATTAAAGAGACAAGAAATGTCAGGTTGGGGCGGGGAGGCTCAAGAGGGAGAGGACGCACATGTACTGACAGCAGATTCCTGTTGTGAGGAAGAACCGACACAGTGTGGTAAAGCCATCAGCCTCCAATTAAAAGTCAATTAAAGAAAGGAGAAATGTCAAGGTAAGAAATCAGCAGACTAAACTGCCACGGGGAAAAGCAGGCAGCCGCTTCTGCAGCAGCAAGGTTAGTTCTGGGAGGGCGGGCGCTGTGCGTGGAGGCACCGGGCCGGGGCGGGGGTCACAAGGGTGTTCACTTGCAGGAATCATCATAACGGTAACAGTATTTGTAGTAGTAGTAACAGTTAATTCAATAAGCTGTTCATTTATTTTTTACCATTTTCTGCATGCTTTTATAACAAAACTTGTAATAGAAGAAAAAAATAATGTTAAAGTTTTTAATTTTCAAGGTGCTTTTAACAAAAATAACCAAAGACACTTTTACAGCATTCATTTACAACCGCAGTCTTCAGGCGCTGGTGACGGCTGCTATCTGGCGGGCACACAGCACGGACTGCCAGGGGCAGGCACCCCGCCTCATGCCCAGTGGGTGCGGCCACGTCCCCCCGGCTAAGCATGGGTCCTGGGGTGGGGGGGCGCACCTTCCTCCAACCCCGTGGAGGCACCAGTCCACCTGAGAGTCCCGACTCCATCCTGCCAACTGGAAGCCAAATGAACGCTTTCAGAAAACATCCAGATTTCTTGCCTGTGTTTTTAAACCCGTGTTTACCTCATCCTTGTAAAATCAAGGCCCTGACATTTTTGTCCGAACTGCAATACAGCTAATGAGAACAGCATCAAGCCCAATAAAGCATAATGGTAAGAACTCACAAAATTCTCAAATCTGAACGATGTTCAATTTAGGAACCATCCAACCAGCTTAACTGCACACACCACAGACCAGCAGCCCGCCTTCTGGGTTCAATCTGAACGCCGGGTCTGCCCACGGACGGCGGGGCCCAGCCTGCAGCATTATTCTTCACCCGAGTCAGTAAAGGGGACGCGGGCCACGGCTCAGGGCTTCCCGGAGCCACAGCACCTGCTCAGTCTGTGGGCTGCTTCGCGCCTTCTCTCGCTAGTCTGTCCGCCTCTTCGTTGCCTCTAAATCCCGAGTGGCCAGGAACATGCATCTGTTAAATAAAAAGATTCCTTTTATTCTTACCAGTTTTTTAAATAAGCAGCACATCACTACATGCTCACTGCAGTACGAGCCAACCCCTCAGAGAGGGCGAGCGCGGCAGCCCCCACAGCCCCCCACAGCGCCCCCTCAGCACAGCCCAAGGTGTGTGCCCACCGCACTCAGTACCAGACACACCGGCAGAAACCACTGGTTCTCCAGACTGGGCTTCAGCTCTACTGGTTTTTTCCCACTTAATGGTGAGCTTTCAGGCAGAGCAGTGGTATGGATGGGTACGTACGTCACACACGCACGTGCACACACCCCTCACTCCCCCTCAGTGCTGCTACACAGAAGGGGTGCACTTGTGTAACTGAACTGTCTGCACTTAGGTTACTGAAAGGCAAGTTTACTTTTTTATTTTTTGGCTGAACTGCAAGGCTTGCGGGACTTAGTTCCCTGAACAGGGATCAAACTCGTGCCCTCAGCAGTGAAAGCATGGAGTCCTAACCCTGGACCAGCAGGGAAGTCCCTGAAAGGCAAGTTTAAATGACAAACAGGTTCTCAGTCAAGAGGGTCCTGGGCTGGGAGAGCAGGCTAGGGTTGAGAGAGTAACTGGACTTTTAACTTTCTCTCTGTTGTTCAAAAACATAGTTTTCTTGGGGGAGCATGGATATACATTCTGCACTGGATATGGATACATACACATCCAGTGTATATACAGGGCTGAGCCTGCTGTCCACCTGAAACTATCACACCATCGTTACCTGGCTGTACTCCGATATGAAACAAAAGATGGAAAAAAAAAACCTCCTTGTTGGTCACCTCCTTCCCGGTGCTGGCCCTCCAGCCATTCTGCTTCCAGCCCTTCACCCAGGTGGTGATGCCTGGGCGACACGCACGCTCAGAGGTCCCTCCCGCACACGCCCATCTTCCCTCCTCCCTAGACGGCCCTCTGACCGCCGCTCTGCTGGCACCCGAGTCACTGTCTGGACCCTCCTTCCCCCGGGGCCGGGCGCTGGCTCCTCCGTCCCTCCACTCGACCTACAACCCGCGGCTCCGGGGCTCAGGCCCCACGTCCGCCCCCTCCTCCACAACCCCCAGCCCCCAGGAGGCCGTGGGCCCACACGCAGAACTTCCCAGAGGAAGCGCACATGCCCATCACGGCCAAGCCTCTGGGGCAACCGGGGACCAGTGCGGGCTTCCTTCAGCCCCAACACACCAGCGCCACCCCTACCGTCTGGATCCCTCCCTGACACACCTCCTCCAGGGAAGGACACGCGGACTTCCCTGCATAATCATCCCAAAACCCCAGAAGAAGTCAAACGGAGCTTACCATTGATGGTAAACATGCTGTCTGTGTAGAGAACCAGCTTAGTGATGTCCTGAGCCTTAGCTTGCTCGATGGCTTTGCAGGCTGCCTTGAAGAAACACACCGATTTCATGCTGAAAAGACCATTCAACTTTCGACACTGTTGTTCAAAATTACTGAAAAATTTAAATTCCTTTTCCTGTGCTAACTGTAAGGATGATATTGTCTATGTGAAATAAGGCTACACATACAATCCTGTTCAGACATCTACTCAAAACAGGTTTTCTCATTCTTCTAGAAAACTCCTATTCATCAGGACTGTCACAGCCCCAAACTCCTGGACTCTGAGTATTTTACGTACAAAGGAGAGTAGAAAGTCCATTGATATGTTCCAGTCAACAGTAAAGAATGATGAACTGACATGTTTAGTAGAAAAATACACCCAGTAACTTACATGAATCTCCGCCCTCTGGTTTGTTTGTCGCCCAGGAAGTCTAATTCCTACATTTCTGGTATCAAAACAGTACAAAGGAAAATAAAATTATAAAACTAATTCTCAAAGTAATTCCTCAAGTCACTTAATGGCTAATATGCTTCCATACATTTTTTAGCTGAAATGAATGAAAGCATCATTCAAGAACACAGCTTTTAAAAATCAAACCAAGAAACCCAACATTTTACAGAGAAGCGCCATGGTGTGGTCTTGTAGGAGAACCCTGGACCAGGAGGCAAAACCCGAGATTAATTTCTGGATGTGAAACACACTAGCGTGCAGTCCTGGTCAGGTACTAACCCTCTGGATACTCACACCACCTGAGCCCGCCACCCCGTGGAGGGTTGAAGGCTCAGTGAGGCATCAGGTGGAGGCGGGCGGATGTGCAGGCCAGGAGGTGCGAGAGCAGCGCGCTGCTCCCTCCCGGGGCCGCTCGGGAACCTGGGCACCGGTGAGCGGCTACTTCACAGGGCTGCAGTCCCTCCTTCACATGAATTCTGGGCCGTCAGTTCCTCAAGTTCTTCCGCACTTGGGGCAGGCGCATGTGGACAATCTCACTCCCCCTCACCCTGACTTTGCGCCTTCTGGAAACCACGGGTCCCCCCTAAGCTCACTCATCTTCAGGAGTGGCAAGGGCACAGGGTCCCAGTCTGGTGACCCGCCCCCGGAGCATCCTTGCAAAAACCACTGCCCAGGGACCCTCCCGCCACCCCTGCCAACGCTTCCAAACAATCAAACAGTAGGAGACGCTGCCTCATCCGTTCCCAAGTTCTGAAGCGTGACTCGGTTAAACGTTAAATGTGAAGCTTAATAAAAGCCACCGTTTCTGGCTTACTTACAAGGGATGGCCTGGCCCCCAGTACACGCCGATTCCTGCGCGAGCCCTCTTGCGCCCGTTACTGGAGCAGCAGCCGTCAGTGTAGACGACCACAGAGTCCCCTGTGAGTGGGAAAGAGAGTGAGCGCCCAGGGATCAGCACCGTGAGAAACTCGAATCCATCTAAAACATTCACACAGTTGGGAAGGCACTCTACTCCAAGAGGGCATTTGTGCTTTGGAAGTTTCCTGTGCAGGAGAACACTACTAATGCCCCATGGGGGCACCTGACCCTTGACACTGTTGTTGAAAATTACTGAACGCTCATATTTCAGTCCTGCCTGCTGGGCGAGTTCAATTGAAAGCAATCACCCTGTAAACCTAGAGCCTGCTGCTGTTTACAATGCTTGCTTTAGAGGCCAACCAGCAATGCCACCAGCCCCTCCCCACAGGGCTGGGGGTCAGGGGTACGTTCACCCCGAGAAGCGGCCCCTGCAGACAACAGCGCCTTGATAGTGATGAAGACCTCCCTGCCTGAAGGGAAGTCCTCTGACAAACGCGGGCCTAATTTCTGTCTTGGGCCTTTTGCTACTAGTGAACTGCAGTCCTGTTTGCTTCTTTCCACCAAAGCAGAGTTTGATCAACACACCAATACTGTATAAAGAACAAGGCAGAGAAGGAGTGGCTCTCAGGCCGCTGATGGCCGGCAGAGCACTCAGCTGGGCGGGGGGGCACTGGGCTGCCAGGTGCCGGGGAGCAGGGGTGTGGGGCAGACAGAGGCCGTTCCTGAGAGGCAAGTCAGAGCAGGGCAGACTACGCAGGCCAAGGCAAGCGGGGTGGAGGCGAGACAAGAGAGGGCAGGGCTGGGAGCCTTTCGAGACCACGGTCTGCTGAAGGAGATGCTCGGCACAACTGCCTCGGCTCTGTGCCAGCTGAGGACCCATCAGGCACTGAGGCGGGGACGCTCGCGCTTTAGGCAACTGCTGGTGCGCTGGGCACACTCATCTCCCAGTCACCCCACAACTATCTGCTTCATTTGATCTAAATCATTTGATTTTGCTTTTCACGTAATTTCAAACACAGTTTCCATGCAGTTTGACCAAACGTTTTTTACTGGTTTCCCTTGAATTTAGAATTCCCTTGAATTATAAAATGGCTTCTTCTTTGGGAAAACTTGGAACCCACAAATATACTGACTAATATAAAAATTGCTACTTATTGCTATTTTTCATTCATACGTGTAAAAGACAAAAAGAAGACTCATGTACCATAAGTCACTAAATACAAACACTTGATTCTTAGAGCTAAAGGCACAGGAGAAATTCACAACTATCTTGCTTCACAGGAGAAGACAGGACCATGTCTTTTGCAAAGATGGCATGTAAATGGTTAAGATGCTGGTGCCAGTCAACGTATAAAGGAGCTCTGTCCAGGGCCTTTCTTACCTGAAGTATTTCTTAGGGACCAGAAATAGTGTGTCCATAGAGAACAACAGTGTTTACAAAGATCACAGTTTTTCATGCATAGCTTATATAATAGTTTTCAAGTGAATGTCCAAAATTCTAATAATTCTGCACCATTTGATAGATTATAAAATAGTGACCTTAAAGATTTTCAAATAACTTTTTCAGGTAAGAAGATTACACATCAGCTCAAATTTCTCTTATTAAGGGGGAAAAGTTTTTACACGTAAATAATTACAGTACTAAAATTTTTAAAATTCAAGACAGACGTACCCATGTAAGAAAAGGTGTCTTTGCTAACTGGAGGTGGTGGCTCTGTGCTCTGTCTCACGTGCTTTGCACACAGCTCTGCATTTTCACCCTCATCCAAGGGCTCACGGAGTCGCTTGCTTGCTTTCACTTGTGGTTCTTCTACGTGTTTAGTTTTTTGCCCTGAAAGACAGTCTACTCAAAAGCTAGAAACACCACAACAGGAAATGATTGAGAATCCAGAATTTCACCAAGTCAGGCTTAAACACCCTGTGTGGGGCTCTGTAAGGAGGGAAAGACTGATGTCCTGGAAAGTGACTAATTTTCCTTAAGAAGCTCCACAAGGGCAGGGTGAAGACCACAGCAAAGCCTCTGCTAAAGAAGACCACTGGCTGCCATGGAAATGGGAGAGATACCATGGGTGCTGAACCCTCCAGGGCTCAGAGTCTGAAAATCTGAGAGGCTATTTCCCAAGAGAAAACAAGGACCCAGCTTTTGTACACAAGCTGAGAACAAACAATGGGACGTATTAAGAAAAGGGCAGTGGGAGCCAAAAGGTATTGCGGCTGGGTCCCTGCAGGGACGGCACTGGTGGGCACCGCACGGGGGATGGCACTGGCCGAGCGCTCCGTCCAGAGTGGACCCGAGGGTGACCCTCAGGGGATACACCACTCAGGCTATAGCTCGCTTAACTCTTCCATGTAATTCTGGCAGCTGGCGCAGAAGAATTAGACCACAATTCAAACACAGGGTTTCGACCTGAGCTCTACCTCTCATCAGCTGTGAACTCCGTCAAATGACCTCACCCATCACAGCTGCTGTACAAGGAAGCACTCGGTGACCTGAAACCGCTTTCCCTGCGCTTCCCTCTATGGAGCAGAAACAGGAACATGGAGACCTTGAAAACCACCACCTTAACCCAACACTAGAGGGCACTCCCTCCCTTAAACCCTAAACCAGTGCATTCACTGAGCACCGACCAGACAGGCATTGGCTGAAGCCCCCTCCCCGGCGCGGCCTCTCACCCCACACCTCTCAGAGGGTGGCAGGGCCAGCCTGGCAGAGCTGGAGGGAAGTTTCCACCCTGTCCAGAGCAACACTGGTATTTCCGCTCTGATGCACCTGGACGACCGCGTGTTTACCTTGAAAGTCTCCTCTAGGGGACTTCCCTGGTGGTCCAGTGATATGAACCTGCTTGCTGATACAAGGGTTAGAGGTTCGATCCCTGGTCTGGGGAGATCCGACACGCCCAAGGGGCAACTAAGCCCCTGAGCCCACAACTACTAAAGCCTGCGTGCCTAGAGCCCCTGCTCCACAACCGAGAGTCCCCCCCACTCACCGAGACTAGAGCGTGCCCACGCATCAACGGAGAGCCAGCACGCCCAAAAATTAACCTCAAAAAAAAAAAAAAAAAAAAGGAGCCAGCCAAGACAGGACTGATCCTTCCAAGCCAGCTTTCCATCCCAAGCCGAGTCCTCGTCTGGGGAGAACACGCAACTGTCACGTCATGCTCCCGTTCAAAGGCTGCAGGCAGGTGGAGGAGGAGGCAGCCACACAGGAGGGTGGGGCTCCTCTACCTCGGAAACTCGCCTTTCAGGGCAGTTTCCCGGCAGGACCTGCCTCTCCCTGAACTCCGCTCGGCCCAGAATGGTCACAGCAGCCCAGAGGAGCACTTGTTCAAAGTCTGAGCACCTTGGTGAGCTCCAGAGACTGCTCCAAAGAAGCCGATTTGAAATATTCTCCTCTCAGCCTTCATCCACTGCAGTAAAGAAATGCCTGAATAAAATTCATGAAAATAAAAACCACTTCTTCAAGGTAGGTCATAGTTTACACCTTTGTGCTCTGGCGCAGTCACCCTCGGTGTTCCTTATGTTAGTCCTTAAACGTCAACTAACTCTACTTTCTAACACGTGAACTGCAGGAAGTTCCAATTGCATGACTTCGTCCAAGGTAAAAAGAAAATGCCACAGAGGTGCATGCTGGGCAAAGAACTACATTCATCGTTTTACAACTAGAGCCCATAAAATCCACTAACAAGAGTGAGTGTTTTTAAAGGTGGAGTTAAGCATAGTGAGCACCCTGAACAAAACAGGAGATCTGAGCCCTGGCTTGTCTCTAATACTGTTACCAACAGGAGTTCCTAAGTTAAAATGCTTGCAGCCTGTTTCCTAATCTGTAAAATGGAAACAACCATAATATCTCCTGTGTTTAGAGGAGTAGCTACATAGATCACAGCAGAGAACAGAGGAGCCTGGTGTGCTGCGGTCCATGGAGTCACAAAGAGTCACACGACTTAGCAACTGGACCACCACCACGACATATGAATCAAGAGACTCCTGGGCTCTGACAGGCTTTGAACAGGCTAAAAGGTCACAATGGTGTGAGCTGTGAGTACCTTCTGAATGACTGGGGCTTGCAGCCCTGCTGACAAAGGCCCAGGCTTCCTCCTCTGTGGCGAACTTCTTAAATCTGGCTGCAGGAAACCGGTCCACCTGCGCTCTGCATTCATCCCTGAAATGCAAGGCAGTGTCACCTCCCTCGGTGCTGTGACTCACCCTACTTTCCAATGGACCACTTCTCAGGCTGGGAACCGTCTGAAAAAGGTTGAGGCTGCCAGCTCCTTGGAGGCAAAGGATCAGACCTCAGTGTCTGCAGTTTCATCCTCCATGTCCCACCCTTCGCCCTGGGTCATGTTATGTGCCAGCCAGACAGCACACTTGCACCATAAGGCCTTCCTCAAAGCATATGAGAACTTTCGAGATTTAATCACTTCATTACAACATAAAGGGGGCTTCCCTGGTGGCTCAGAGATTAAAGCATCTGCCTGCAAGGCGGGAGACCCAGGTTCAATCCGTGGGTTGGGAAGATCCCCTGGAGAAGGAAATGGCAACCCACTCCAGTACTCTTGCCTGGAGAATCCCATGGACGGAGGAGCCTGGTAGGTTACAATCCATGGGGTCGCAAAGAGTCGGACATGACTGAGTGACTTCACTTTCGCAACATAAAGATCAGCTTCTGAGGTGCCTCTTCCTCACAGCATAGCCATAGGAGGCAACAGTGTGCACTCACAACACATACACAAATAACAGACCTCGATGACACAGGCGTAAGAGCCCTGGTCCTGGAGTCGCAACACCTGGCTTCAAGACCCACATGTGTCACTTACTCGCCCCGTGAATTTCTATAACATGGTAACTACACCCCAACATGAGAATCCCATCTAACTCACAGGATTGTTACGGGGACACAAACACTAGTTGACAAGAATTCCTCTTTTTAAAAGCAGAAGATGAGATTAGGCGTTGAGCTCCATTATGTGTCCCCGTTTGGAAAATCTTTCCGTGCCACAGAAGAGAAGTGAAGTGATGTCACTCAGTCGTGTCCGACTCTTTGTGACCCCACGGACTGTAGCCTACCAGGCTCCTCACTCCATAGAACTTTCCAGGCAAGAATACCGGAGTGCGTTGCCATTTCCTTCTCCAGGGGATCTTCCCGACCCAGGGACTGAACCCGGGTCTCCCCCACTGTAGGCAGACGCTTTACCGTCTGAGCCCCTAGGAAGGATTAAATAGAAGCCAGCCCCTGGCCAACCCCGACTGTAAGTGTTGTTTCTGATATTCCCGGCAAACACGAAGCGGAGCCGAGGCCTACCACGCCAGGACCCCCGCGCGCCTACCCCAAGCGAGGTCCGCGGGCTCCGGGGGGGGACCGCCGCCCGCTCGCCGCCCCCTCGCCGCGAAGCCGCCCACACCGCCCTGGGTCGGCGCGGCTCGCTCACCAGGTCCGGAAGACCCCGGCCTTGCGGCCCCTCCTCACGGCATAGAACATGGCGAGACTGCGGCAGCTCGGGATACTGCGGCCCACAGCGGCCAGAGCCACCCTGTGCACCACGCCCAGAAGCCGGGTCATCGCTCTCTCCCGGCCACCGCCAGGCGCCTCAGCTCCCGCCCGAGGGCCGCCATCACAGAGCCCGAACTTCCGGCGGCGGCGCAGCGAGATGACGCAAGCCCGGCGCCGAGGGTGGGGCCCAGAGACAAGCGCTCGTCTGATTCGTCAGTTTCCCGGATGTCCGTGAGGACGCGGGGCCTGGGCGGAAGTCTCGGAGTCCGGGTCCGAGGGGCAGAGGCGGGGACTTCCGGGGCGGGGCCCGACGGAGACAGTCCGCGGG